>CM048851.1:34893955-35358955 GCA_026545225.1 Cornus controversa
GATAGTTTATGCCTGCCTTTATCTATACGTAATATTTTTCGTTATAATTTATTTTGGCCGGTAGCCTTTACTTAAAGCCACAAATCTATCTCAGATCATGATGCTGTGATATTCAATTGTTGCAGGCATAAAATTATTTTCGGATATGTAGCCGTCATTGCATTTCTTTACGCTCTCTGGGCTGCTTTACATAGTTCCATATTATTACTTTTACTAGGCACTCGCCTTACTTGATGGACTTTTTTGTCAGGCAGAAGCCATCATTCCAAAGTTCCCCACCGATGATTACAGCAAGGATGCCGAGCCAACTCTCTTAATTACCTGTGATCAAGTATAAAATGATTTCTTTGTCACCATTTTTCTAGGTTACTCATCATATCTTTGGCTCATGTCTTGCATTTTCAAGTTTGAAGTAAACTTCAAGTCATGTTAATGTTAAAATGCAGCAAATTTTGCCTCAAGAAACCAAATCTATGGCATATATTTCTATTTCATGGGGAGTGGCAGTGGTTTTTGGGTAGCACTTTGCATTTCTAAGGTTGATTTGCAAGGTTATCTGAGATGAACACGTTTGCTTATAAAAATTGGAACTTAGTGATGCAATTATGGGATCAAGGGGTTAGGATTCTTACATTGCTTGTCAGGAAAAAAAGCTTAATGTTCTAATATTTCATTCTTTCAAGAGAATCTTTTTATGAAAGTGAGAAACCGAAGGGAGGCCAAAGGAAAGGGAATGAAATCCATGTTGTAGCAGGTGTTTTTTTTTAATACAAATATGAATAAAAGCAACTTTGTTATTATATCAATTGATAGCCTGACAAGATAAATTTATATCTACTGCAAGTTTGTTTGCATTACTCTGTTTTTCTTTTTTTCTATTTGAAACTCACACACTCACTTTGCCCCTACGGGGACTTGAACCCTCAACCTTCTACTTTGGAAGGTGAGAAAGTACCGCTAAGCTACAACCCTTGGTGTTTGCGTTACTCTGTTTCCCTGTACCTATTTTATATTCATCCATTCATTTGGTCTAAATATGCGTGACTGTCAAGTTACCTGCAAAATTAAGCCACTATTTTTTTTAAAGTAAAATTTTTCTGTGAAACCAGAGGAATACCCCAATTTTTATTCAATCTGTGAGTTTTGCATGTTAGATGCCTTTTACCTGCCTGCTTGTGGATCTTAATTTAACTATGCTTTGTGATTGCCTCTGGTAAGGGTTGTAGATTTTCCCTAGTGTGATATTTCTTATGCCCAGATGTCTATGGTGTGCATTTATACTTTGTATCCTCGTACATAAATGGCCTATGGGTGATAGGACAAGCCTGTACACAGTCGGGGTGTAACCCTTTTTCCTGTTTATTGAGAAAGGGAAATATGTTTCTTGTTTTATCTTACCGCTAAAATTTGTATGATTTGGAGGTGGTGGTATATGAAGGTGCAGTCAGAGAAAAGCCATCCAACGAGGAAGAAGCACGCCAATTCATCAAAGGTTTGCTTCATATTTCTACCACGTCCCTCGCTGTAGTATTTTTCTGTGCCTTATGGTCTTAGCAACATGAATTCTAGGTTATTCTGGTCGGCACGCAGCAACAGTTAGTTCTGTTCTTGTTACGAACCTAAAGACAGCGGTCAGAAAAGGAGGATGTGACAAAGTGGAGGTACTATTTATGTCTTATGTTTTCTTTATGATTAGTTCGGAAGTCAAAGTTGTAGTGAATTTTTTCATGAGTTATGTTTTTGTGGATTTTAAGGGGGATATTCTTATCAAAAAAGAGATTTCAAATTAACTTAGTTGATTAAATTAGGTGACACTAATACCTGGCGAAGTTAAAAAGGAATAAAATGCAATAAGTATCTGATACCAGTTATATGTTATCCCATAAGCATGCTAAATACCTTGTAGTTGGCATTTATATCAACAGAAGAACATATTTATTACAACATAACTTGTTCCCTACACTTCCCAAGGATGGAAAAATTACCTCTCTGCCAGCCAGTAACATTCAGAATTACAGAACCAGCCACAGGAAAAGAGAGACACATTCTTTTATGTGATGTTGATGTGAAATTATAAAACATATACAAATTGAGACACTAAATGAATGGTGGTAGATCTTTCATAAAAAAGGCTCAAGTAATACTAGCAGTATCTTTTCAGTCTGTTTTAATATTGATTGGAATTTAATACTTTAAAATGAATGGCTCACTAATGGATGCTTAAGCTTATCTGGATGTATTGATTCTTCGTATAGTAGAAGGCTTTAGAGTAACATTGATGTTACTGTCTATGTTTAATGTAAATGCACAGTTGTAATTAGGTCTAAGGATCAAGTCCTCTTGGGTGCCAACAATTCTTTGGGGTGTGTGTGTACCAACTAGGAAAAAAAAAAGCACAGTTGTACAGAAATTATTCTACATTTAATTGATAAACATATTGTTACCTTGAATTACATCGAGAAAAAGAATTTTGTTTTCAAGTAATGGATGTGCTAGTTGATATTGTATATGAAATGCTATTTCGTTTGAAATGTGAATCCTTTATTTTTTTAAAATTAATTTCTCAACCTATCCATAAATTTGTAATATATTGAAATAACACTTGTGGTGATGACTTGCAGATTTTCTTTCATGACATACCGGATCATATAGTTGATAACCTGGTAAAAGATGTTATCCCTGCAATGGGTAGTTTCTTCTTTTGTCACATGGTGACTGACTAGTTAATAGTCTGATTTGGTTCTTTTTTCTTTGTTCAGATTGAGGAGGGGATGGTGCTCAATGTTGCCGGGGGGTTGATAATAGAACATCCTCTGATAGTACCCTATGTTAAAGAAGTGGTTAGTTTCGAAATCTATCTCATCTCTTAATGTCAATGTATAAAAGATAAATCATTGTCATATGTGGCATATTAATTAGAACATACAAGGCTGGGACAACCATGACTCACTATTTTGTTGGTGGGGCATTTTGATCCAAAACATTGTCTGATGAACATAGTCAACTTATTTTAAATGGCACTTGAGGGACATCTGGTGCACACTTGGGGTATAGTTTTTCCCTTGGATTTGGGAAGGGACAGTTGAGGTCTGGGTTGTGCTGATAGCTACCAGACCGTTTACTACACATCAAAAGCAACTATATTTGTTGTATCTGGAAAAGAAACATTTTAATGATCAAATTGACATTATATGCTGGTTGTGCCTTGGTTAGATTTTATGCTCTTTCCTTTTCAATCTCTTGCAAAAATCCTGGAAGCTCAAACTATCCAATAGATCAGGTTGAACAGTCCATTGTTCATAGCACGTCTCTAGAAATTAATATCAATTTGTAATGCTTTGTGCAGGTAGGGACAACTGATAGCGTTATGGGACTTCCCAAAGTTCTTGCAGAGAAATTGATAAAGGAGGCACTCTAGTATAACTTGGAATGATCAACACCAACGCCTGATGCATCCATGTGGTCAATTTTCTCTGAACTATGTAACCAACTAATCTACTGTACTCACCTATACATTGTAAATTATTCAACTTTTGATTTACTTATCGACTGTCATTTGAAAGGATTGTCATTTCTTTTCCTTTTCTTGACTACATAATGTCTTTTACTTGTTTTGTCAAACATAGTGGTGAAGGCTTCCTTTCATTCTAGTGGATTGTGCTATTTATCGCCGCGGCCACCACCATCATTATCATCATCATCCTTGTCTTAATTACACATGACCTTACCGCATAAGCTAGAAAACAAACCAGCCCGTGCAAATGGTGGATTGTGCAGAATTGGGGCATGGAAGTATATACCAATGGTTGTGAAATGAACTGTTTCCTCGTGTGTTCGTATCGCACTTTAAGCTAAATTCACTCTAGCAATGCGCTCAAAGCCCTGGCCAGTTTGTAGTCAACGTAATATTGAACCGTGTCAAAAGATGTTATTGTTGGGATCAGAAGTCAAACTCAGTTGAAGGATGTGCTAAATATTTCCACTTTGTCTCCATATCAAGAGCAACTTCATGATCATCTCTGCTCTTTACCTAATCAATTATAGCTTTTATCAGTTTTATGGGCTTTAGCCTCGTGTGGTAAAATAGAAAACAGTTTGTTTCTGAACTCCGGACATTTTTTTCTTAACTCAAATTTTCATGAAACAGTTTTCAGTAGACCAAACAAAATTTTGATTGTTTTTTTTTTGCACTTTTTGAAAACAAAGCTTGTTAGTTGTGACACAAGAGATTACATCATGTGTTGTTTTCCGTTAGAATATTGTCATTGTTTATGCCCTACTCTAGGAATAGATATTGGGTGCACCGGACGCATTTAGGTCATCGGTGCACTACACGTGATGCGAACTTTATTGCGCGTGTAGGGCACCAATGGCCCAGATGCGTCTCACACGGTGCACTAGGCGCAACATATACTTCTACTCAAGTTTTCTCATTCTCAAAGGACCAGTTTGTTTTAGTGCTTGTTTGGGAGAGTTTCCTGAGAGATTGAAATGAGTTTTCAAGCCTAAAAAATCCTTTTAAAAAAAAATGTTAGGCCTTACATGGTTTGCAACTCTCAAAATATTTTTCAGCAAGAGTTTTAAGAGAATCAAAACATAAAACAATTTTCAGTTTCTTCAGTTGGAAAAATTCGCTTGGTTGGAAAAGTTACACAATAATTTTTAGAGAACAAAAACTCATAAATCTGTTTGATTGTATCTACTGAAAATAGTTTTTTGAACTTAGAAAATAAAGAATATTGCACATCACTCTTTTATTTATTTATTTTAAAGATGTTAACTACTAATGCAATATTTATTAATAAGTATTAGAGGTGCGTTAATAAAAATTACACAAATACAAAATCACAAGTGATGAATATCTATAATTAAACTATTTTTTTGAACTATAATGTTGCCGATTCACCCTTTTTCTAATTAAAAAAAAGAGAAAAAGATCATTGAAGTTCTTACAAATTCTCGGTGAAAAGAGTGTATTCTCAACTTATGAATTGCACAGAATATAGTAATAGAACATATCAATATTTTTAAGATGAAAAAAAGTTTTTTCCAAGCAACTATTATTGGGTATTGCATTAGGAAAATATTGTGTATAATGTTCACAAACTATGATGAACTAAAATTTAAATAGGGGACTTCTACATCTATCTACCCCATAATATTACACCAATAGGTCATAGTAGAATATTAATGACATTTTTTTTTGTTTGGACCAACAATGAAAGGTCTATGAAGACCTTTCTGGACTACTGGAAAATTTTACTGAAAACATGAATTTAAATTTATTTGAGAAGAAGAAGAAAATCTCCATAAAGATCTTTTTAGATGGAAAATTTTACTGAAAAAATGTGTTTTATTTCTTCATCTTCCTGTATAGTCTGTAGATCTGATTGCAATCTCTATAATTTGTGGATATTAGGGCTGTATTTTTGTTTGTTCTTGCTTTCTCTGTATGTAATATCTTCGTAAGATTAGGCGATGCATTTTCTTTTAAATTTGTAAGTTTTGTCCAGCCCAACCCAAACCATAAAATGACTAACCATTTTTTTAAATAAAATAGACCAAAGTCCAAGAGAATTAAAACAGACCAAAGCCCATGTTCTGAAAGCCCACCTATATATACTCTTTAATCACTCTTTTACTCTCAAACCCTAGCCGCACTCCTCTCTTAACATCTCAATTAACGTCTGCCGATCTACTCTCTCTCTCTCTCTCTCTCTCTCTCTCTCTCTCGTTGCTTGGGAGGATCAAGGATGGTGACGGTGGCTTTGGTGAGATCAGAGTGCTAGCTTTGGCGAGATCGGTGACTTTCCAGGTATTTCTACTTCATATAATTTTGTATGAGATTTCTTTGATGGATATTTAGTTTTTAGACAGATACGTGCATGTGTGTGTGTTTTGTGTGGAAAATGTGTGTATGTTTAGATCTTTGTTGCTGTGCATATGTGTGAATTTTGTGTGTAATATGTGCATCACTATACGAGTTTCGCTTGAAAAGCTCGTGAACACCGCCGAGCTCGAACACTTGAGGTGGGAGTTCGATTCGAGCTCGAGCACCCTGCTGCACTGCCGAGCCGAGCTCAAACACGCTACTACTCGGCTCGGGTCGATTGCAGCTCTAGTGACATGATAGTTCGTTTCAATGGAATATAATAGAATTTTTCGGTGTATTCGAATCAATTTCAAGGGACATCAAAACTGGATTAATATTATTATTTTTTTGCCTATAATCCTCCAGGTAAATCATTTATATTAAAAGAAAAATTGGTGCCTATAGTTTTCTTTTATTCTGATCCTGTTGTTGTTATATCTGCATTGGTCCTTCTCAGGATATGGATATGATGGCATGATTTAACAAAGGCTAATGCTTTGTTTTACTACTTTTAAGTGCTGTGCTTATTTGAACGATTCTTTTATTATGGGGGTGCAAAGTGGGTTCAAACTATTATCGATCTTAGGCGGAACACGGTATCTAGTGGATGGATAAATTTGGATTTGATACTTGTTCTTGATTTCTTAATTTATGCCTTCTTTGTGTAGTGAAAATTATAATATGAATATAGTTTTATGAGTTAGTTAGGGTCCCATTTGGATGTGATTACAATTGTAAACATAAGTGCTATGTGTGACACTTGAATAACAAAAAGTACAATTTATCTAATTTTATTTACAGCTTCTGAATTTCTGGTGTTGATTTGAGTCTACCAAATTTAGAAAATCGTTAATGATGTAACGATTGTAAAGTGCTATGCGTCCATCACTTGAAAGAACGAACTGTACATGATTAACGGATATGATTTGATGTCTCCTATTGAGAAATTATTAGGTGTTCCGGTGCCACCACCTTCCTATTTGCTTTACTTTCTCGCTCTACCCACCCAGAAACAGGAGAGGAGAACATTTAGCTGCACTTTTCTCTCTCTCTTTCACATCCTAAGTTGTGCCGCCACAGTGCACCTCCTCATCGGCGATATGTGATTCAACGTGAATACAAATTTCTGGATCTCCAAGCTCAGCCCAGGTACGTACATATCATTTAGTGCATCTACTCTCATACTTGCAGACCTCTCTCTCTCTCTTTCTCTCTTTTCCTTATTGGTGGGTTAACTTCCCTTTCCTCTCTAATCAGACTCATATGAGACTTTTAGGTTGTTCTCTTTGTGACCATTTTTTCGTTTTACAAAATTAATTCATAAATAAATGTAATATTGATTTTGTGTGTTTTGCGCTTTAAATTGCAGGTTCTACCACAAACTGATAGAGTCTTGATTCGTCTAGAGATTTTGTTTGAGGTACTGTTAACTATTTCTGTTCATGTACCCTTTATATATATATATATATATATATATACTGTCTTACTTCTGAGAGTAAATTAGCTGTTAATTCCTTCTCAAAAAATAAAAAAAATAAAAAAAGTTGTTAATTCAAAATTTGGGAATGTCATCTGTTTCATAGTTTATCTTGAAACTGTTCCAATTGTTGCTTTAGTGTGTGTGTTTTTTGGGGTGTAAGCAAGGCATATGCGCGCACAGTTTATCCACGTTGAGTTGAACCCTCAAATTTAATTTTCTTTTAAGAGGTGGAGGAGATACTACTCAAGCTTATGCTTTTTGGTATACTAATAAAAAATCTGCACACAAGACAACCGGAAATGTTATAAGACCTGCCCAAATGTAATTAATGTAACAGATATTGCTTACATTTTAAATGACAATTGAAGTTCATATAAATATTCCTCCCTGAAAATCATGGGAACTGGTTTTCCCAATGTAAACTTCACTTATGCATTAAGACTTATTCTATTCTATAAAATGCTATCTGAATTGAAAGTGTTTTAATGAGCTATTGAGCTGACCTTTAGTGCCAAGCTGATTTGAAGAGAAAATGTGGCACAGTGACTCTACAAGTTTATGAATACCATGCGAAAGCCATTAGGCACCCTTACTTCATATAAATTTTTATTTGAAGTAATTGCTTTAAGTTTATTTTGTTCATAAGTATTTGCATAGCTTTAGTGAAGCTTCTTGCAAACTCTCACACATCCATAGAACTCTAACATCAGAAATTTATATGTAATTACCTCGCATAAAATGAGAGACCACACCTTATGATGAAAAGGGGAGAAATAATGATTCCACCTGCTGATTTGTTTTTGTAGAAAATTAAACCCGATTGACTGACACAAAGGATACTTGCTCAAGATCAGAACATTTGCGCACACAACACACGTGGAGATATATATATAGAGAGACCTTTTTAAATTGTGATTGAGCAATAGAAGCTTCTGACAAATATACACGAAAATACAACTAGAAATTTAACATAATCTTTTATGTCAGTCTCTGTTGCGGGCATCAATCATAGTGATAACTATGTGCTCTCTACAACTACTCTCCATGTGTACCACGTATAGTTATCAGTCTTCTGCAGCCTTCCAGTCATCATGTAGACGTGTTCTTCCAGCGAACAAGACCATGTAGGTATATATATATATTCCACACTTCATCATCAGTCTTCTACTCTCCTTCGCCTTTGCTTCAATCATTTTCACTCTCATGTCATTGTACCTGATCCTCCAATGGCCCCCCCCCCTCCCCCCCCTTCAGTGGTCTTCTGCAATCTTCCAGTCACCACGGGAAAACTATAAAGCATTTTAGAAATAGACTCCCTTAGCTTCTCAAACAAGTGGCACCAATTGGATATGAAGTGAGAAAATCAATTAAGATGATTTAACCATGTGCAACCACGGTTGTCAAAATTGCGATCTGGATCATACCCAGATCACCTAATTGAGCTGGATAGCATCAAAATCGTTTTTTGGGTAGGATCAGGGTAGAATCAGGAGGATCATACGTGGAATTGTAGGATCGTACAATCCTATACGATTCCACTGATCCCATCTTTTGCTCTGTTTGGGTTATGTTTTGAAGGACCTTATGGCTTTTGTATTATATTTCACCGTTTTGAAGTCTGCTGGGCTATAGACCACTTTTAAATAGAAAACCCAACACACTTGCAGCCTAATACAAGTTCTAAAGATAGAAAAAAAAAGGGCAAGACAATTGCGCGAAGACCTGCAACCTCCAGCAGCTCTAACGACCTCTAGCTCTGACGACCTCCAGCACAGCTCCAGCGAGAGACAATTTTCTCTCTCTTTTTGAAATCAACCTCTTCTTAACCCAAAGGTGTGTTTCAAATCATCACTTCTCCGCTTCTCTCATTTTTCTTAATCCAAGTTTTCTCTCTTTAGATCTTTTCTTCTTGATATCTCAATGGGTCTTTTTTTTTTTTTTCAAAACGAAAAAAAAAGATTGTTGGTTCTCCACTTCTCTCTCTGTTCTATTTTATTATTATTTTTGGACTAAAAAGAACTTTTTCATGCTCAGGTTTTATTCATTTGTATGATGTTACTTTATAAACTAAAAGCACTAGAACATAAAAAAATTTCTGAACTAGTTTTAGAAATTGTTTAATTAATAAAAATTGTTTTAGAAAGTTAGTTTGAATTGTTTTTCTACTAGTTTTGTAGAATCTTACGATCCTCGATCTAATCCTATGATCCCGATCCTACATAACCCCCATCGATCTTATGTAGAATCCAAATCCAGACAACCTTGCGTGCAACAAAACTGATGACAACCTTGAGGTGTTAAGGAATAGGGGAAGACCAAAACTAGCGGGTTTAGATAAGGAAGGATATGATATTAGGTAACCTTTGGTACAGAAAAATGATTCATGTACCGATTAAGAAGAAGGTCTATTAAATTACACAAAGATAGATGCTACTATAGATGCTATTTCAACAGTTCAAAAGGTTATTGGAAAACAAAACTGGTCCAATGTGGTAGAATCATGGTATTTTTTTTTCTAGATGGGTTAAACCATTTTTTTTAAAGTACGACGAAAATGACAAGAAGGCCTAGAAGAATATGCATTGAAGATTTCAGAAACGGCATGATAATTTATGATTTAGCATGGTACACAGCCCTAGACAGAACTGATAGGTTAAAAATTTTAAATGGATATATATAGCTAGGCCTACAAATTAGATGTAGTGCTAGATGTAGTGCTTTATTGAGCTTAGTTGAGTTGAGCAATGTCATTAATTTAAGGTTCTTTAATTGGATTTGTCTGGCCGAGATCAATGAATGAGGAGCACTGCTCACATCTAATGAGACTCATTAATTACCCTAGCAGCAGATTATGCACTTTGAGTGGCTCCAAAAAGTATTTAATCATTTAAAAAGAATGAACTTAAAGTTTTTAGAATGAGGGGTAAGTTAGGAGTAGCTCCTATTAATGATAAAATTAGAAAAAGTAAGCTTAGGTGGTATGGTCGTATACAACGTAGAGCTGAGGATGCACTGGTTAGGAGAGGAAGAGGTTTTTTGCATAGAAAGTAAGCTACAAAGAGGCTGTCCAAAACTTACATGGGATGAAATAGGTAAAAATGATTTTTAAAAACTAAATATTTTAAGATACATGGTTTATAATAGGAAATAATGAAAAAAAAAATCATGTGGCCGACCCCATCCATATGGGACAAAGGCAAGGGTGATGATAATGATGATGACGATGAACTTAAAGTTTTTAGAATGCAACATTTTGATTTGTGATTTTACATAGCAGTTCTTCATCTTCAATTATTCACTTGTTTAGTTTATTTTATGTGGATTATGTAGCTTTGGAGGTACAACTTAAATTCCTCTGGTTTTTCTTGGAAATACAAGTGCAAATATATCATGGTAATAATAAAACTGATATCAAAAAGAGAATAAAAATAAAACCGTTGTTGATAAAAAAATAAAATTTGAAGAGATAAACTAAGAACGAAACAAAACAATGATATACGTGGTTCGGCCACTTCGGCCTACATTCATAGCACATAAAGTCCAAAGGGTTACATCACTTTTATTGTATTCTCTTTTAATTTTGTTTACAATGATTACCTCTAATTATAGGTGAAAGAATACAAACATTTGATAAATATGAGAAATATGTTGATGGAATATTCCTAAAATCACTTCGATACCATGTTGATAACAAAATAAAATTTGAGGAGAAATTAAGAATGAACAACACTAAGGATATACGTGGTTCGGCCACTACAGCCTACATCCACAGCACACTAAGCCCAAGGGGCTACATCGCTTTTATTGTACTTTCTTAATTTTTTTTTTACAATGATCACCTCTATTTATAGGTGAAAGAATACAAACATGTGATAAATATGAGAAATATATTGATGGAGGATTCCTAAAATCACTCTCATGAATCACTCCTATCAATATTTTGTCAAGGCTTAAAATCACTCCTAAGATATTCTCCAACAATCGTAAATAAGGAATAATGAGTTTGGGTTCTAGAAAGACATTTTATTAGTATGTTGTGTGCTGTGTGATATATATTAACACGTGCATTTGTAACATGCGGTATATATTTACACATACGTGAAGATGAGGGCACCTGCTCAATGGGCCCATATGGTGAACATTTGTGCAATCACTGTCTAGTGGTATTATATATTTAATTTGTTTGAGAGCTTGTGATAGCACTGGAGATGTAAAATAGTGCTGACTTTACCTTGATTCCCAAAAATTGAGGTGGTTTGAAAACTTTTTTGAGGTATATTATAACATGCTTGTTTAGTAGAACAAAACAGTGTTGCTGATCTACTGGTTACACTATTCTTGCCACTACAACATGTTCTTAGTAACGTGTCAGTTATTTTAACACAAGTAAATACTGAAACTTGTATAAAGACAAAGGATGAAAATAAGGGACCAAAATCGCTTTTGAATGAACTCAAAATTGTTTTCTGAACATGCATTGTAACAATAGCTTATAATATTGATTCACTTATTTTATATTGATCTTGCATGTTGCAGTGGATTGCGAGTAGAAGGATTACAAGACTCAAATGGAAGCTAAATTCTTTCGCTTTCTTAAGATTGTGGGAGTTGGTTTTAAAGCAAGAGCTGAATCAGAAGGTCGCCTCTTGTACCTGAAATTAGGTTACAGCCATGAGGTTGAATTGACAGTACCCCCTGCTGTTCGCGTATTCTGCTTCAAACCCAATGTAGTCTGTTGCACAGGGATAGACAAGCAAAGGGTGCACCAGTTCGCTGCCACAGTTCGAAGTTGTAAGCCTCCCGAAGTTTACAAAGGCAAGGGTATCATGTACATCGATGAAGTTATAAAGAAGAAGCAGGGAAAGAAATCTAAATGATGAACCGAAAGAGTAAGGCTCGCTTGTTTCGATCTAATAGCATGAAGCTTTTACTTCTGTGGTGTCAAATTTTGCAAGGTTGGTGTGTATTGAGAGGTGTGTATGTCTGACTCGAATACCTTTGAAAATGTAGGTTAATGGAAGCAATTTGTTTGAGGAATTGAGTCAGAAATTTCATAAATGATATTTTCTTGGCATGGCAGAAGTTTCATCAGAAAAATTTCTGCTCCAGTTATTAATTTTGTATTTGTGAACACGGCTGTATACTGGATCATGTCTGCTAATAAGTTTACTTTGAGCTTCTGTGGTTTTTTTCGCCTGGTAAGCATGAGAATTTGTTACCAAGTAATGAGAGGCATATCTTCTTACCAAGTGAAAATTAAATAGAGAATTTGTTAACCAAGTAATGAGTGGCATATCTTCTTACCAATCTTGAGAGTCCAAGGTGTCTTTAACTTTTTTAGTCCTGTTCCTCCAAAATTGAAGGGTAAATTTCTATAAAACTGTTATTAAACCAGTGTCTAAGGTTTTTAGTCCTGTTCTTCCAAAATTGAAAGGTAAAACTGTTATTAAACCAGTGTCTAACTCTTATTTTAAGGGGATAAAATATTAATTAGTTTTCATTAATCAACCGAACACATCCAAAATTGAAAGGTAAAACTGTTATTAAACCAGTGTATAATTGTTATTTTAGGGGGATAAATTATTGAGTAGTTTTCATTAATCAACTAAACACAACAAGAGATTACTATACTTAAATTTCTTTTCTTTTCTTTTATCTCATAACAACTATTTTTATGAGAATAAAATATTGAGTAGTTTTCTTTAATCAACCAAACACAATAAAAGATTACCATTCTCACATTTCTTTTCTTTTATCTCATAATAACTATTTTTTTCATCCTATTATACCAAATACAACCTTAATCTAAGAAAAAGAGTTTTTAAGAATCATATTATTTATTCCCATACCCTTACAAGCCCAACGAAAATACCTAAATTTCGGGATTAAAGGTCCAAACCCCAGAACTCTTCCAACACTTTCACCTTAATTTGCCCGTTTTGTTGCATCAACTGTTTGAATCGTAAGAAGTAAAGTTTTACAGAGGGAGAGTGAGACACTTTTAGAGAGAGGAGAGAGAGAGAGAAAGAGAGAGAGAGAGAGAGAGAGAGTGTGTCAACCAATAGGAAAATACTCTTAACATTGTTCGGTGCAACCGTTGGTCATTGTAGCTTCACTCAATTGAAAAATCCGAAAGTCAACGGCCATGAGGTTCGATGAAGAAATAAATCTTCACTTCATTTTCGATTACTTTGAATTTTCTTAGTTAATCCAATTCTGTTGCTTCTAAAAAACTCCTCTTTTTATATAGTCGTCTTGTTGCTTCCGAAAACACTCTCTTCCCATCTCCTCTTTTTTACCGCATATATACATATATTATCATGCACTATATCTATATCTTTATCTATATCTATATATAGTGAATTATTTTTTCATTGTTACCTTCTCTCTCTACATACCTCAGCTAAAACAAGTAGGGTTAAACCACCACCATGGACAGAGGCGGCGATGCTAAATTCAACACCGTCCGTGGCGGCGCTTCTGGTGGTGGTGGTGCCGCGGTAGGGGTTCAGATCCAGCACACTCGGAGACTGCCGGATTTCCTGCAAAGCGTGAATCTAAAGTACGTAAAATTAGGTTATCACTATCTGATCTCTCATTTGTTGACTCTATGTCTCATACCTGTAATGGCTGTGATTTTGATTGAGGCTTCACAAATGAACCCTAACGATATTCGCCAATTGTGGCTTCACCTTCAATACAACCTTGTCAGTGTTATAATCTGTTCGACCGTCTTGGTCTTCGGATCGACGGTCTATATCATGACACGTCCTCGACCCGTCTATCTTGTCGATTACGCGTGTTATCTCCCTCCTGATGAGCTCAAAGCCCCTTTTCACCGTTTCATGGAGCACTCGAGGCTCACCGGTGACTTCGATGAGTCCTCCCTCGAGTTCCAGCGCAAGATCTTGGAGCGCTCGGGACTCGGTGAGGATACTTATGTCCCCCAAGCGATGCATTACATTCCGCCACGACCGTCTATGGCGGCGGCCAGAGAGGAGGCCGAGCAGGTCATGTATGGTGCTTTGGATACACTGTTTAGTAATACTTCTGTTAAACCAAAGGACATTGGAATTCTTGTTGTGAATTGTAGTTTGTTTAATCCGACTCCTTCACTATCAGCCATGATTGTTAATAAGTATAAATTGAGGGGTAATATTAGGAGTTTCAATTTAGGGGGAATGGGGTGTAGTGCTGGGGTAATTGCAATTGATCTTGCCAAGGACTTGTTGCAAGTTAACCGGAATACTTGTGCTGTTGTTGTGAGTACTGAAAACATGACCCAGAATTGGTATTTTGGAAATAAGAAGTCTATGTTGATACCCAATTGTTTGTTTCGAGTTGGGGGTTCCGCGGTTTTGCTATCTAACAAGTCTGTTGACAGAAGGCGGGCTAAGTATAAGCTTGTTCATGTTGTGAGGACACATCGCGGGGCAGATGATAAGGCTTTTCGTTGTGTTTATCAAGAGCAGGATGATTCAGGGAAGACTGGTGTTTCTCTATCAAAAGACCTCATGGCAATTGCTGGTGGGGCTCTTAAAACAAACATCACAACATTAGGTCCTCTTGTGCTGCCAATTAGCGAACAACTTCTATTCTTTTCTACTTTATTGGTTAAGAAATTGTTCAATGCAACTGTCAAGCCTTATATCCCAGATTTTAAGTTGGCATTCGATCATTTCTGTATACATGCCGGAGGAAGGGCTGTGATTGATGAGCTGGAGAAGAACCTGCAGCTGCTACCAATTCATGTGGAGGCTTCTCGGATGACTCTCCACCGATTTGGTAACACTTCATCGAGCTCTATTTGGTATGAGCTGGCATATATAGAGGCCAAGGGGAGAATGCGCAAGGGTAACCGAGTCTGGCAGATTGCATTTGGGAGTGGTTTCAAATGTAATAGTGCTGTATGGCAGGCACTTCGTAAAGTCAAACCATCTTGCAATGGTCCCTGGGAGGACTGCATTGACAAGTATCCTGTGAAAGTTGTCACTTAGTTCAACAACAAGTTGGTTTGGACTCTTCATTCAGGGTATTGCTCATCACTAGCCTAACCTTCTATCTCGTCTTCTTTATTTTCTGTTATTGTACTTTACGGTGGGTCTCTTTATATTGTTATTGAAGTCATAATGTGGTTTTTCTTTTCCTGTATTCCTTTCTTGTTTTACTTAACATGTCTAGAGTAGTATGATATTTTGATTTGCTGATCTTGTACCATACTATTTGAGAACTTCTTCTTATGCTTCATAACTTTGTGATTGTATTAATATTTTGGGTGCATTTATGAATTTTTTCTTCAAAATGCTATGCCCTGAGCTTTCTTCATAGAAATAAAAATTGCTTGAAAGTAATAAACTTGGATTTAAGTTGATCGAATTTGAGTGTTTCCCTTCATTATACAATTTTTCTATATGTTGAACGGGTTTGGCATTCTGCTTTAAATAGGGAAGTAATTATTAACAGGATTAAACACCAGGAAAAATAGTTTTGTTACAAGTGTATATGGTTTTATTTATGTTCTTGTTTGGGGTTAAATTACACTTCATATGAGAAGTCTTGATCAAGTATTGAAAGGAATATTATTGTCCCTGCTCTGATGCATCTATTAAAAGGGAAATTGGGATTTTAGAAGACCTTTCCTAAAATTTTATAAAAAAAAATGGCTAAAAATTTGTCTTTTATGTGCATCTTCCACACAGAAATTTTCTCCTCAATACACCAAGATTCAAGATTTTTCTTATTGTAATTGAACTAAATAGTCCTACATGTTGGAGACTTTAGCGTCACTTTAGAGTCTTCATTTGGCATAATTATTTCAACCTTCTTGTGCTGTTATGTTGTTCAATCAGTCTGGTCTCTTTTACAGTCATGCAACAGAGGTTACTTTAGATGTATCTATCTAGATAGAGTGACCACTATAGACTTAACAAACATGCAGTTTGATGCGCTCAGAATTTTCTTAAATCGCAGGCTGAGCTACTTAAACAATAATGATGCTTCTCTTCTAACTCCCTCTCTTCCTATTTCCTGATAAGATTATGGACCTAATTATATAGTTTGCTAGTCTAGTATTCCACCTGGCATCAAATTTTATAATGGGAAAAAAGACAACATGGTTGGTATGAGTGATGAAATTTATGAGCCTTACGCACATGCTATATATATCACAGTTTTGTTGCATAATGGTTGAAGTGCTGCCATGTAATTAAAAAAATCAGGACTTGGTTAGGGATGGATTCTTATTGCCTGTTAAGAAAAGGTGTTCACGAGTTGTTGTCGTGGCTATAGCTGTTATATAAACTCAAACTTTCATTTGGTTATATGTCTTGGACTTCTTACTCCTTAATTGCTCATAATTATATTACGTTGTCAGTTTTGAATACGTTGTGATGTGATAATTTATTTGGTTAGAAAGTGTCCGATGAGTTTAACTTTTGTTACAGTTTTTAGGAAAAAGAATGGTCTTAGGAGCAAACTTAATCTCCTTCAGGTAGATGTTGCGAATGCTATATACTTGCATGGAGCAGTAGACTTTTAATCTTTCAAAGAAGACATTGTTCATGCTACTAATTGCATGGAGCAGCTACCACTAATCAACTTAAATCATTGAGAGTGTGGCATGGAATAAGGTAATTAATTTGGCAAGGTTGAATTTGATTGTTTAAGAACCACTTGAAATGTAATGATGCGGTTATTTTGGATTAAGTTAGGAGTGGTAAATAAAAAGCAAAGCAAACTGCTTTCTTTATTGACGTTGATTGTCAGCCCCCTTCACTCAAATAGTTATTCTTGACTATTTTTGTAATTATTATTAGATTTAAATAGTTTCCGGACTCTTTAGATAGAGTACTCTGCCAAAATTTTGTTGGCTTGCTTGTGATCAATCACATAAGTACTTAACAACCTTTCTGATATTAGGCATTGCATTAGGCGAGTGAGTATATACTATTATTGAAATGCAAGAGTTCGCAATGGCTTTAGCTGGTCTTTGCCCAAAATACCACCCAAAGTTTAGCCAATTATGTTTATGATTGCGCGTGTGGAATGATTCAACCCGAATTATATATAGCCAGTTACTGTGGGTGGGACTAATCAATCTACTGGCTGATTATTGAAAAAAATGATATTATTATTGTAGAATACCAGTTTAGTGGTTGACTAAACATACTTGGGTTGATGGAAAGTGAGTTTTGAGTTTACATACACAAAGTCAGGTATATGGCTGATTATTGATTAAAATGATTTTGTCATTGTAGAATACCAGTTTAGTGGCTGACTAAACATACTTAAGTTGATGGAAAGTGTATATATCAGTGTTGAAGTCAACCAAGCCTCAGCAGGCTCTATTTAAGTCTTTTAAGATACATAGCTGTGTAACCAACCCAATCGCTGCTTATATTTTTCCTTTTTTTAATCATTCAACTCTACATATACAGATCCAGATTGACTGACTATTTGTTGCTTCACATCGATCATATGCACTGCACTGCACTGCACTCAAGTGTATCGAAGGCTGCAAAAAAATTCTATATATATCCTTATCTCTAATGCTGTTTGTTGTATTGATGCATTATATCACTTGGCAAACGAAGGTACTATCGATTTAGGTTCTTTTTTCTGCATAAATAATTTATTTGTTACCAGATCATTTATAATTATTTGATTAATTGTATTTAGTATATTGATTAGGCATAAGAAAGGTATCAGTAGTTATAAGCTAGCCATAAAAAACTAAACGTGCGAAAATTAAATTTAAACAAGTGATTAAAATTTTCCCTAGTGGATTTTAGGGTTTCATCGTATAAAAAAATGCTCTCTCTACATCGTTTCTATTGGACTGCATTGGATTCACTCACATGAAAATTTTAGTTATGTACAAGGAAAAGCTGAACATGTTTTTGGAGTTCAGTCTCCATGTCACATGAACAAATGGATTTTTAATTTTTTAATTTATGTGGTAAAATTGACATAAAAAGAAAAATTATTACGATTATAAATATGTGTAATATATTAAGAGTTAAAAATATATAACAAGTCAAGCTAGAATTGGACTTGATTAAGTTCAAGTTAATATTTTTTTATTCAAATCTAACTGTAATTATAAAACAAATTATAAATATATATATATGCTACATATAAAAGTGTGAGGATTTTTTTTTTTTATTTCTATAGATTTTTCACTACTTTTATCAATTATAATTTTTATATTATTTGTTAATAAGTGTAACTGAAACAATAAATATTCCATGGACCATGTTAGTTGTTACATCTTATTTGAATATTATTAATTGAAAAATTAGAACTACTAAATTTCTCATCTCTCTATTTTTGAAGAGTTATAACTCTTGATTTATTCATTTAATTTTTATATACAATTTTATTAATTAAAATATTACAACTCTTAAATTGCATTCTCTCTCTATATTTGAGGAGTCACTCACACCTCTTTAGCTGTCCATTTATTTTGAACAGTTGCACTTGATTGTCGGCCATACAAAAGTCGTGTTCCTCCCAACGTTATTAATGGATAATGTCAACACCAGAGGATGGTCTCAAGGCGTGAGATTACCATGAGAGCAAAGCAATGGAACACTATCCTATGGAAAAACTTCCGAATGCCTCAGTATTGTAGAGTGAGGATTTAGATAAGGTACTTTCCATTATATATTGAATGTTTTCTTTGAACTTATATATGGATCCTATTTGAATCTTTTAGTTCCCTAAAATGTATTTGATCTAACTTTTCAATATTATATATATATATATATATATATATATGTCAATATATATTGGACACCAATGTGTATCCACGGTGACGTCTACAATATATTTGGTGTAAATGCATATGTGTTATACACGTACAATAAAACTGACATGTATGTTGTGCACGCACAGTACACAAGAGTCAAAGCTTCTCAAGTAGCTAGGGGTGCTAGTGCTACTGCAAACCACCCATTGTCATTGTTTTCTTTCTAACTCCAATATGCGTATGCTTGACTAATCTTAATTGTTCTTGCCCTTAATGTCGATTCTTGGCAATATCGTTTAGTGGTTATTAAAACTTGGAAGAAAATTAAATGATCCCCGTTCATATTTCATAACAGTTGAGTTTTGGAAGTGAAAGAAAAATCAGATCTAGAGGTCAATCTTTGCAATTAATACTAAACAAATACTGGTGTGTAGTTTGTGATAAATTTATATTAGTGTTCAAATGATGTTCAAGGAATTAATGTGGGACAAGACTAAAAAGGGTATCAAGTCCTTTACGCTAAAACTCACTTTTTGGTTTGATTTTTAATTTTTTTATAATTTATAATAAAATATAATCGGCATATTTTTGTCATTTTTTATTTTTGGTACGGACAAATTGACCATATGTTTTTATTTGCACAATTTTAAAATTGTAAAAGATTAGTTGAACATGATGAGAGTGTGTGCACATTTTGTATATAAGGATGATATTTTATTTATTTAACCCTTTTTGTCTCAGGATCGGCTGGGCCCTAAGTCGATTTAAGCGATTGTTTAAGGTCCCAAGCCAAGAAAAGACTTCCAAATATTTTTATTTCTATATATTATTAGACTTTCCAAAAATTTTATATTATAATATTATTAGTATTTTTAAAATTTTTGTTTCCTTATATTATTAGACTTCAACCAATAATAAAGACTTAATACTAAGCCCAAATAGTTTAACTAATTCTAAAACTGCCAACTCATTCCATGTTTTTTCTACTCATTACAACAGTTGCACTTAACCCATAATTGTGGAAAGTTGAGAATTACAAAACTTTCCATCTTCTCAACTTTTTTCCCCTTACTTCATCGCATTTTTTCTCCTGTCTTGTTCTATCATCTAGTATCTCACATATTTGGATATTTTGGGACTTCATGTAGCAAATTTTTACTTGGGTTTGAAAATATTTTGTAATTTTATTATTTTTTGTTATCATAAAATTATATATTTTATTTGTGATTAATGATCATTGTTATTTATATTGAATCAAATATGTGTATGAATCAGAATATAAAAAAATTAAAAAGAAGAGAAGAATAGATAAACTAATCCAATTTTTTTTTTAAAAAATCTTGTTAAATTTATTACAATTAATAATCAAACAATAAAAAATTTAGATAAAAATTCAACAAATAACAACCAAGTCAACTAAAAAAAATTAAAACGAATCTATATATTTAGATAGAGTGACCCCTGTATATATTATATATAGACTTCATGGTTGGTATGAGTGAGGAAATTTATATATGATCCTTGTGCACATTATTATATATATATATATATATATATATATATCTCCTTGAGGTAGATGTCGGGAATGCTACTTGCATGGAGCAGTAGACTTTTAATCTAGCTTTCAAAGAAGACATAATTGTTGATGCTAATTGCACGGAGCAGCTACCACTAATCAACTTTAATAATTCAGAGTGTGGGGGCATTGAATAAGGTAATTTGGCAATTAAGCTTGAAATATTTGATTGTTTAAGAAGCACAACACTAGATATGTACGTAAAGATGTGGTTATTTTGGATTAAATTAGGAGGAGTAAATATAAAGCAAAGTAATCTGCTTTCTTTATTGATGTTGATTGTCAGTTCACCCCGTAATTCACTCCAATAATTATTTTGTGTGGCTTACACTTCAATTGATTACCTCATTGCTGCCGTCATAATTTTTATTATAACGAGAAAAATGATATATAATTATAGAGAATTTGAACTATATATATAAACACCTCTTAAAACTATATAACAAATGTAAAAATATCAAAATACTCATTTAAAAAAAATTTGGATTGAAAGTAAACTTCCGAGCATCCACATTCGAACAACCTTCCGTCAACTTGGATTATGGTGTACACATTGAACTCTACACTTTCCATCAGTTCCATTAATATTATATATGCTAAGTATATATGAAAAGATATTATGATCATCATTATAGTATTATATACTCTTTTTAACTTACTGATTGATGCTATAGATTCAAAATATGGCGTGTGGTACTTATTAGTTAGCAGGTGAGTATTATAATAATGCCTTCAGGTCTCAATCTTGGTGATTAATTTGGACTCCACGTCGCCACTTATTAGTTTGAATTTTACTCACAAATGTTTATTGGTGCACATGGACCTAGACCAGAGATAGTTTGTTAGCTACTCTACATAAAAGATACAACACGTGATAAGTGCATGTGCTGGACTCTACAATCTATATTGTCATACATCAATTTTTTCTTGTGAAGTTTAAATTTATTTTCAACACTTTTGTTTGAAGCTAGTTTGATAATCGTTTATGTTTAGTATTTATTATTTAAGTGTTTATATAAATAGTATTTATATAATGATTTTGTTGATTAATAAACATAAGTGTTGTTTGATAAAGAAAAAATTCATGACTTATTATTTTAAAAATCATAAATAGAAAAATATGTTTGTTAATCTTAAACTATTTTTTATTTATTTTAAAATTAACACAATAAACTGTATAAAAAATCAAATTCATGCTACAACAAATCTATACAGCAACAATAGAGTAAGAAATATGTATAAAAAAGAATTAAATAATATTGGGTTACACATATATCTACACACTGCAAATTATATTGTAAAACTAAAAGGGTAAAATATACTGACCTCCCCTGAGGTTTGGCCTAATTACACCCAGTATCAAATTATTGGATTTTGTTACAATGACCTCTCCTGAGGTTTGCTTCGTTAGACAAAAACTCCCCTCCGTTCAAAATTTCGTTAGTTTTGTCAAAAAAATTAGGGTAATTTACACTGACCTCCCTTGAAGTTTGGTGTAAATTACACTAACCTCCCCTGAGGTTTGGCCTAATTAATATTTAATATTTAATATAATATTTTAAATTTTATAATATAAATATTAAATATTTATTATATATAATATTTTAATAATATTATATAATTAAAATATTTATATGTATATATATAATTAAGATTGTCAAAAGTATATTTTAATTATATAATATTATATATATATATTTTTTAATTTTTATATCAATATAATATTAAGGGTAGAATAGACATTTCACTCATTTTAGGTTTAAATAGTATATGTTCACAAGGTTGGAA
Source organism: Cornus controversa (assembly GCA_026545225.1). Lineage (NCBI taxonomy): Eukaryota > Viridiplantae > Streptophyta > Magnoliopsida > Cornales > Cornaceae > Cornus > Cornus controversa. The sequence goes on from CM048851.1 coordinate 34,916,421, forward strand.
TCTTTTTTAAAAAAAGAATATATATATATATATATATTTCTATTATTTTAATGCTTTTTAATGATTTTTTTTTTAAAACAAATCGTATAAAATAGATTAACCATTATGCCTTATCTTTTATTCCTTGCTTTCTTTTTCATGTCAATCCCTCTCTAAAACTCTCTTCTTCTCTCTCTAATATTCTCTTACCAACTCAAATCCTCCACGATCAAAATCTGTAAAGGCCAACAAGATGAAGATGAAGAGAGAGACTTTTTAAATTGTTAATGAGGGTCTTTTTTCTCATTGCATTTTGTTAAAATGAGGGTATTTAGGTAATTTCAGAAGAATTTCCAAGAGGATAACAATGTCTTTACAAATGCTTCAAGGACAAAATGAATATTTTGAAAATCTAAATTGTCAAGAAAAATCTGATTCAAAAATGCCTTTTACCTCTATATTTTTTTATATTAACATTATATAATGTTAATAATTACATCTTAATATTATATATAATATTATTAAAATATTATATATAATAAATATTTATATTATAAAAATTAAAATATTATATTAAATATTAATTAAGCCAAACCTCAAGGGAGGTCAGTGTAATTTACCCCAGACCTCAGGAGAGGTCAGTGTAAATTACCCTAAATTTTTTAACAAAACTAACAGAATTTTGGACGGAGGGGGGTCTTTTGTCTAATGGAGCAAATCTCAGGGGAGGTCATTGTAACAAAATTCAATAATTTGATGCCAGGTGTAATTAGGTCAAACTTCAGGGGAAGTCAGTGTATTTTACCCAAACTAAAATGACCCACAACTCAGAAAGCCTTAACAAGTAGCGGATGCACATGATTCGATTCCTTACGGTTATTGGGAGAACCAGAACTAGAACAGTTCGTAACGATTCCTTAATTTTTAAATCAGAATAAATGAGTTTGGTTCAATTCGGTTATTATAGGAGTTGTATTTAACCTTATAATAGTTATAATAACTTCATTGTTTAAAATTTCTTACATAACAAAAGATTATTATGTCTATTACAGTGATTTTATAACAGTTATATATATTTATATAACGGTTCTAGTTCCAGTTCCAAGACTTGAAATCGGAGTCATAGCGAACGGTTTCTAAAATTTAGAGTCGGAACCGAAACCTGAATCGTAGTGAACGGTTCGATTTGGTTCAGCTAAAGTTTTTTATGGTTTCACTGGTTCTTTGTGCACCCATACCAACAAAACAAAATATATATAGCTATGAAAAAGTTGAAAGTTTTCTAATTTGTATGGAGTGAGAAGAAGGATTTGGAGGGCATATTCTTTCTCTTGAACTTCTTATGCTACTACTTTTTTTTTTATTTCTATTTTCCTTTCAACACTGAAAATGAATGAATTATATAAATACAAAATACTATTCTTGTGTCTTTGACAAGGAGATGGTTGAGACTTTGTTTTTTTCCCTCAAATAAGGTTTATTTTTTTAGCATGGGTGCCAAGTATATTAGTAATTATTCATATTGTATCAAATATTTTTTTCTCAAGGCAATTAGTGCTTTTTAATTTTGTCTACACTTGATAATTCTAATATTTTTATCGTTGTATCAAATAATAGCCTTTTATAATTTTTTTTTTCTTTTCATTTTCTTACTTTTAGTTTCAATTTTAATTAAAATAATATAATCACCATTTTAGATAAAAAAGAAAAAAAGTTTTTTTCTTTTAATAAACATAAACAATAAACATAATTTTGGTGTTTAGGATTTGAATGCTTAGTTACAGTGTTGTTTTAAAAACGTTTTGACAATTTATAAACAAAACAAAAATTATCAAACATGTTTATTTTAAAAATTTATTTTTATAAACAATAAATACTAAACATAACCGGTTACCAAACGGTTCCTTAAATTTCATTTTGTGTTAGAAAATCTGGAACAAATTTGTTAAAATATCTTTTCAACATCATATTCTCTAGTTTCAATACAGGCTAAATTGTATTTCAATACATTTGTGTTTGTATTCAACTTGTATTGAAATATAGAATGCGTGTTTTTATAAAAATTCATTTCACTAATAGTATGATATTATCTGTTTTGGACCTGAACTTGCACGGTTTTATTTTTAAATTTTTATCTCAAAAGACCTCGTACTAATTAGAGATAGAACCGCACATATAAGTCCAACCCCTTCACCGTAACATGATTTAGATGTATTAAAAAACACTACAACAGAGGATACGAATTCCATCTCATACGTCCTAGGTTGTTGACCAATGATTAGTTGATCTAAAATGTGAATATACGTTACTCAAAATTTTTTTATCAAACTATTCTTATCCGATCGAACTTAATATGACTTGCGCAAAAGTTTGGAGAGGAAAAATGACTCTTTTTAAGATTGATATTGTATTTAAGAAAAAGCTTGACAGCAAGCAAGTTAATCAAAGACAGTTATGCTAAGTCCTCAACTTTTGATTAATTGACACAATGAAGAACAAATTAAAAACTTTTAGTATTCTCACTAGCATTTATCATTTTTTATTTATTAAGAGTATAATGGTAGTGAAACTATGATTGATGAATCTATATCTTTTATAATAAAAAATAACAATTTTTAGGTAGGGTACACGTGCTGCTCAATACTCTCTCTTGATTGAGAATCTAAGTGATAATGATTTGGTTGTCAATGGATACTGACCCCTTGCTTGTGCGACTTGAATGAACATTTAAAGGACAGAGACCTTGATCTTTCTCTCTCTGTCGCTTCTTCTAAAAAGTGGTGGTCCATTCAATATGCGATGCAAGGATATAAACACCACTTTTAGCCCAATCCATTCCAGAGCCATGTTCCATGTTTTGAAAAGCAAGCACAGGGGGACCAACTTGGACAAGGCAGACTCAACAATTCAGATGGAAAGAATGGAAAATTATTGAATACCGTGAGACTCCATCCACACGAGAAATTATACCAATAACTCTCTATTTTTTTATTATCTTTTAAAATAATGTGAATCAATAATTTATCAATAAATATAAAATCTCAGAGTACTCAAAAATTACTCGAAAAAAAAAATATCAAATATTTTGACTTAAAACCGAACAAACGTCACAAAATAGATCACTTGGACGAAATAACTGAAATTCAAGTACACTATTTTGTTCATAAAATGGAATTCCTATACTTGGATAGCTCTAAGCATCTTTTTTTTTTTTTAACAATTTTAAAGAGTGATAACATTCCTTTCTGATGCGACAATTTGAGTGATTCACCTAAAATTTGGACTTTGGGTTATGTCTATGGTAAAAATTCGATGAAAAATTTTACTATACAAAGAGAAAATTTATATTTCACTTCAGATGATATGATATATTGTAACAGCCCGCTCCACCATATGGTATAATTTTGTCCGTCTTGGACTTAAGCTTGCACGATTTTGTTCTTAGATTTTATCCCAAAAAGCCTCATACCATTTGGAGAGAACACACCGCATATAAGCAAATCCCCTTTACCATACTTAGGCGATGTGGGATGTCACAATCACCTCCTTTTGAGAGTTAGCGTCCTCGTTTACGCCTCCCTCATGAACTTGTGCACGCCATCCGTCGCATTTCTTATTGGGTCAGACTTTGATACCATTTGTAACAGCTCACTCCATCACATGGTATGATATTGTCTGTTTTGGTCTTGAGCCTGTACGATTTTACTCTTGAGTTTTACTTTAAAAGGTCTCATACCATTTGGAGAGAATACATCGCATAGAAACACATTCCCTTCACCATACCCAGATGTACTACAAGAGAGTTGCAAATAGAGTCCAAGGCCCGCAAGAGAAAAACGAGTCAAATTCTTTTTTTGATACTGCTACCCGAGCTAAAAATTCATTACAAACAGGATGGACATACACTGTACCATGATTGAAACAAAGAATTCGTAGAGCTATTCAACAACACTAGCATAGGAACTCAAGGCGCTGGAAAAAGATCATGCATACTCTATGCAAATAGAAAATATTAAATATTTGAATCCGCACAGAACTCATCAGATATTGCAAAAATTGAAATGCAAAAATTCTCATCTTCTGACAACGAACATGACAACATCAAGACAAAAAGGGGACAAATTGAGGTAAAAACGATAGGGGGAAAATAAATTATCTGAAGGACCGCTGGATTTCCTCCAAAGTTCTTCCCTTTGTCTCAGGCACCCAAATAGTCGCAAATACCACAGTGAAAGCGCACATAACCATGTAAAGAAAAAAGGTTCCTGTTTAAGATGAAGAACAAATAAGTTAGAAACCAATAAAAATAGGGTAATGCTACTTAGGTAGAATTCGTAGACAGAATTCATAGGCAGAATGTTTTATATCCATTGGATGCATGTGATAGGCCCCACCACATACACTCACCACATGCGTCTAATGGATGTAAAACTTTCTGCCTATAAATTCTGTCTGAGTAGCATTACCCATAAAAATAATGATAGTGACAATACTAATAATAAGATAAATCTAGCCATCAACAACTCAATGTCAAAACTCAGCATTTAACACCCAAAACATCAGTATGACTTTGCAAAACTGCATTCTGCCTGTGCACATTGCGCAACTTACACTCTTAGTGTGAGCAAGTGCGGGTACATGTTTGTGTGCAGTGTGCGCACACGTGTGATGTCATATATCAATCTATGTATGCGGAGAGAGAGAGAGGGAGGCAAACCTGCAGCGCTCCAAGTCAAAAGCAAATTTGCAGTCATCGTAATTAGCCAAGAAAAGAACCAGTTTGCTAGTGTTGCTACACTTCCAGCAAGGCCTTTAATATTTACTGGGAGAATCTGCATTGACAGGTACAAGAAGGCATGAGCCACCACAGAGTTAATTGCAGAAAGCTAAGGCCAAATTCTGGAATGAATCAGTGTTTCATAGCAGATGCAACTTGTGAACTGAACTTCGTATGATAAATTCTCTTACAAACAGTTGCATGGTTCCAATTAGAGGATGAGTAGATAGTTCCAAACACATCATTACATAAAAGAGACATTCAAGGGTGTGATTTGGAAAATGGGAGCCGAACATTCAAAATAAAACTATCAGCAACTAGTTGCTAATGGAATACAAATACAGACACGATATTAAAAAGCTTGAAACTTATATGTAAGAAATTTAGCCATGATTAATGTGACATGGAGTTCAAACCTCTTGTTTCAGGACTCAAGTTTTCAAGAACAAACCTAATACAGGTTTTGAATGATGGAGAACTTGCCATTAGGAAAGAGTTCTTACTAGAAGATAAGCCGATAAGGTATTGGAAAGTTAGCAATTTGTTAACAGGTAGTGTGAGTCCCAGCAAGAAAGGAAACATATAAAAGTGGGGGAGAAAGAAAGTGAAAAATATTTGACATTTAGCTGTGGTTATTTTGATCAAGAGAGCAAATTCACTGAAAAATGTAAAGTTACATTGTAATTTAAATATGGGTACCTCGGACATTATAAGCCATGGAATCGGTCCCATTGCAAGAGAATAGGCAACTATCATGCTCTGCAAAGAAGAGTCATAAAAACAAGGATGCATGAGCAACAAAAATTCAATACAAATCACCACATACTCGTGTATGTTACAAAGACATACCACAACTCCAACTACCGACAGGATGCTTAATACGCTATAGAAGGTGGAAGATTCATCAGATACAAAATCCTGAGATTGAGTTTAAAATATAAGCAAAAATTCTTGAAGGTGTGTTATTCACAGAAGAAATCATAAATCTTTGAATATTAATTTCCATAAATAATGTTGATTAGCAAACTACATTGCGATACTACCTTCAAAAAGAATGAAACTGTAACGACTAGGAGGCTTAGAGTCATTCCACAGGAGGACACCTGCAACAAAAGATCCAATTTTCCATTTTCTTTGGACAAATGACATAATGACTTGCAGACTATAACAGAAGATTATTCTGCACAAACTCACAATGAGTAGAAGTCTACGGCCTGTTTTGTCAACCAACCATGTAGCAACTGCAGTTGCAATGACCTAAATAGTACATAAATGTTGTTGTTGATTTTAGGCAAAAAAATTCTCAAGCAATATTAGGATTTACATTGGACTCAAGGAAATGGTTTTTCAAATAATCCTTCAAGGCTTACCTGAACAGCACCAAGTCCACACGTAGCAACATTACTTGATGAAATCCCTGTTCAAATTCAAGGCAACTGATAAAAGCCATCAAACTTTAACTGAAAGGACTGTTTTTTTCTTTTGGATAACTAGTATATGAGAGATGACACATAAATAACTAAAGCACATGAGCAATTTTTACAGTATGCCTAATTTTAAAAAATCAACACACACAAACTACGTGAGAATAAAATATATAACCAGCATGTTGTCAATATTGAATCAGGATAAGATGTTAATTTGTTCAACAATAGACATAAAGACAATACCAGTGTAACAAAAGACTTCCATTTACAAGAGAAACAAAAATAGTATCTAGGAGCAACTAGCAATCCACAAAGTTTTGCTCCAAACTTCTAATGACAACCATAACAAATAATAATGCAGTTTCAATTGCATGTCCAACACTTGAGGAACATTTACTAGCATGTATTTCAATTGCATGTCCAACACTTGAGGAACATTTATACTCCAAGTGGTCAAAAGAAAGTGAGAAAGTAGACTGCAATATGATACTTCCATGATTCAGGTCACCTTCCCAAAAAATGTAGATGCATGAAATAACTAACCAGGTAATACTTACCAGCAGCTTCAAAAATGGTACTGGAATAGAAGAGAACAGCATTAGTTCCAGTTAGCTGTTGCAGGACAAGTAATCCAATTCCTATCTGCAGGACATAAGGTGATATAGAACAACTAGTCCTGATGATTGGTTCAAGAATGAAAGCAGAACACAAATGTAACAAAACTAAAGCTACAACAATTAATACCATAAGTGGAAACCAATATCTTCTTTGTTTGAGGTCTGAAAATCGGATTGTGGTTCTTCTACCTGTTGATGCTACAGACCTCTGCACATTCCAAATTTTTCAATAAGAACATCTACAAAACGCAAGGAGCAAAACCATTGTGAAATGTTAATTGTAGAAAGGGGTAATGAAGAGACTAGTTCATATGTGGAATTTTTAGCAGGAAATTGTGTATCAGTGGCACATATTGCATTGTTTAAAATGCAATTAAGTGAAAGCAATTTACTTGGGGGTATTTCAACTCTATTTCATCAATGATTTTTACCTTAATTTCATTTACTTCAATGGAAATATCAGCTTCAAACCCCCGGAGAACTTGCAAAGAAGCTTCAAATTCTTCCATCATCCCCATTTTTGCCTGGAGTTAGTAAAGAAAATTTGCTTGAATAGTGTCTATAACCAAAAAATCAACCATGAACACGGAAGCAAACCAAAGCTTACCAGCCACCGAGGAGATTCTGGAATAAAAAATAAGCCAGGTATCAAGGCTAGACATGGTAATATTCCTGCAAAAGAAAAATGGATTCCTTTTTCAAAATAAATGCTTATTTAAAATATATGACAAATTACATCCAATTACATGGAAAAGGGCAAGGATCATTAAGGTGATGGATGGTGCAGCTAATGAATAGTTCCATTGAGCCAACAGTTTTACAGTGCTTTTTTTGTTCAATGAGTGAAATTGTCTGGTGTGATGTGGATAAGCTCCCGCATTCAGCGTATGCTGCTGTTTTAGCTAATATATATCATATATGTCAGTTATTGTCAATCTTGATCTCTCTCTTCCTTTGTAGTCTTCTCTTTACTTAATGAGTAAACGACCACCAAAACAAACTTCACTTTGCACTCTCTTGGAAAGATTAATACATGATATTGAAACTTTTTATCCCAGGCTCATTTAAAAAGTCAATCAACGTCCTTGGTGAATTTTGTCATCTTGAAATTGAATAGAGATTTGATAAAAAGAAGATCCCTACATTGAATCTTTAGTTAAACCCTCACTTGTCAACAAATTATTAAATAACATCAAGCTAAGTAGAACTACTACTGTAGAGAACTTCTTATCATTAAGATTGATTTCAATAAGGGTTCTGGGGGATGTTAAAGGAAACTGCAGAGATTGCCTCATCTGGATAAGAAAAGTGAATATAACAGAATTATATCCCTTAGTATTAAGAGACTAAAGTGAGTCTTTAGAAGATTACCGAGAACTGCAAGTACTCTCCAATTGACAAAAAGTCCCAGCACATAAGCCAGCAGTATTCCAATTGTGACAGAGAGCTTCACGAAAAAAATACTAAAAGTCAATTGATTTGGAAGTGAATTATAGTACAACACTGCCACAAATTCAGGATAAGAATAGGCCATTAATCAACAGACCTGGTTCACAGAACCCAGTGCCCCTCTCATGTTTTGAGGAGCTATCTCAGCTATATATACAGGCACCTGCAGTTACAGAAACAAGATTAATTCTATTAAGAAATTTCTCGTGCTCAATTCCTTTCTAGAATAACCACCTATGGTTTAATACTTACCGTGTAAGATATTATTCCCACACCAAACCCTTCCAACAACCTTCCCAAGTACAGAAATGAAGCATCCTAAGCAAAATAACAATTACTGTGAAATAAGTAGAGGTTCCAGGTCGCTTTGCAGAGGCATGAATTGCTATCGAAAGACAGATAATTAGAAGAACTCACTTTGGCAAATGATATAGCAAGCCAACCAATTATGTTAGGAATGGCTGCGATCACCAAAGACTGCAACATAAGAGAGTAAAGTAGAACTTACTTGTGCAAATTAAAACAAGCGAAAACCTAATGAGAAAATGAAACACTCTTACCCCTTTTCGCCCAATATACTCAGCAATCTGACCACTAGCTATGGCACCAACCATTGCACCCACATTTGCTAAAGAACCGAACACAGAGAACTGATCCCAAAGTTATAAGTTAGAAATCATATTGAAACAAAGCCATATGAAATCAAGGCAACAAGATTCATTTCATACCTCAGATACTGTAAGGTTAAGGTCAGCCGTGATTGCAGATTGCGTTTGTGAAGAATACCCACACTACAAAGAAGGTCAAAATTATTCCTATATAAGGCAGCTAGAGATTATCAAGACACATATAATTGCAGTACAGATTATCAAGAAATATACAAGGATCTGTTTGGCTGCTAATAAAATTGTGAAAAATGAAAATTTCAATTATGTCATTTTCCCGCAAATTTTAGGCTCCATTAGGATATATGAATGGTTTTGACCTTCAACAAAAGATTGCTTATTGAAGTTGGATCCCAAAACCCAAAAGGATATTAAATATTTTATTGCAATCCTTACCCGCATGGATTTCAAATTACTCCTTCCATCTTGTTTTTGAATTCCACACATACAATACAAGCCTCTCAAGTCTTTGTTAAAGCTTAAAACCGAAATTACTCACTCTAAAGTTATGCTATAATATTCTAAATGAATGAACATAAATTCATTTATTTCAAATCCTTCAATCCTAATGGCAACTTATGGGTTTCTGATTTTAGTCACAAAAATTTCTTTTGATTTTGTTTTTTCAATTTATTGGCAACATAACAAAGATTCAAACAAGAAAGATCGAGAAATAGAGGGTCTTACAGTGAAACCGAACTGGATAGGACCCAATGCAACGATTAGAACACAAGCGACAACAGATACTGAGCTATCACGAATAACCTGAGCTGAGCCCATCACACTGGACTGCCTCGAACCCATTCGGTACCAACTTCCCGTGTGAAGAAAAGGTTTTCTAAGATCCCTCCCATCTTCATTTTCGTCTCTGAAACTCATTCTCTCTCTCTCTAGAACTTCACTAAGAGAGAAGTGATAGTTATAGTCATATACTACTAGTATAGTAACGTTTGTCTCACCTCTCCGTCTCTGTTTTTGTTGAATTGCCGATGAGAGAGAAAGTCAAGAGTTTTAGAGCGAGAAAGTGGTAGAGGGGGACCGTGGGGTAGCTGTAGAACTAGCAGTAGATCAATTTTGGCATCCCATTGATTTTAACTCCCAGTCCCAGTGGATTGGAGATGTAAATGAGTAATACATGCGTGTGTTTGTGTCGCATCTTCTGTATACATCGCTTGTGAGTCATGTGATGGACAGTTGTCAACTTGTTATATGTATATATATAGTATAGAAGTATCACGTGCACAACACGCGTATTTTATAGTGTGTGTATATATATATATATATATTCCCGACAAAGAAAGTATTTTGTAGTGTATATAACAGTGCAAGGAAAAAGAAATTTGACGGCCAGCCTAACTTTCAGACACGAGCCAGGATCCTCTGCCCTTATTGAGTAAATGTCCTACCAGCATACTGTGTCGTTTTGTTGCATACTGTGTCGTTTTGTTAAGTAAAGCAAATTTGGTGACCGGCTCTTTCTCTCCTCTTCCTGTCGCTCTTTTCCCCTCATGTTATAATAATTTCATATATTATATTATATACTTTTAACTTTTTTACACTGAACTACCTTTCAAATATTATATTATAATATTACTTTTATGGAACTCCCTCCAAGTATTATATTAATATATATTATAATATTAGTATTATATAATATTAACACACTATTAATACATTTTTTCGTGTGTTAAAATTAAAATGTAGAGTGTGAATTTAAGAATAGTAAAGATAAGTTTATGAGTAATGAATCCTAAATTAATTGTATTGGCAAAAAAAAATTAACCTAAAAAGATTTTATAAGTTGGTGAAATGTGAATTTAAGGATGGTAGAGTTAGGTTTAAAGGTGGAGAAATCTAAATTAACTATGTTGCAAAAAAAATTAATTGAAAATAATTTAATATTTTGTAGATATAAGGGTAATGAGATTTGGATTTAAAGACGGTGAAGTTAAGTTTAAGAATGGTGAAACCTAGATTAATTATGTTGAAAAAAAATTGATTTTGAATAAGTGAACATTTTGTAAGCATAAGGAAATGGAATGTGGATTTAAGGGTGGTGGAGGTAGGTTCAAGGGTGGTGAAACCAAAATCCAACTGTGTTGACAAAAAAGTAAATTGAAAAAAATTAAGATTTTATAAGTTATAAGGGTGGTAAAATGTAGATTTGAAAATAGTGAAATATAGATTTAAAGGTGGTGAAATATAAATGAATTGTGATGACAGAACATTAACATATAATAATGCAAGGTTTTTTAGTTATAAGGGTGGTGAAATATACATTTAAGAGTGGTGAATTATATATTTAAAGATGGTGAGGTATAGATGAATTGCAGTGACAAAAACTTAACTTATAATAATTCAAGCTTTTTTTAGGTATAAGGGTGGTGAGATATAGATTTAAGGGTGATGAAATATAGATTTAAATGTGGTGAAATATAGATAAACTTTGGTGACAAAGAATTAACTTATAATATGTGAGACCCCGATACATGATAATTCTCATTAGCATAATTTAATTTTTGAGTAAACATGAATTATATATGAACGTTTTGTATGTACAATAAATTGGGAGGAGATAGCATGTAGCATGCCTATAGTGGGTTGTATTGTGAAGTTTATTTTATGCATACTAGTAGGTTTAACTATTGTAGGGTGTTAATTAGAAGTTATGTTTTAGTATATCTAAATATTAATTTAGAGTTAGTGAGGTGCTTGTGGAAAATGAAATGGTTTAGAAGGGTTAGAGGGCAAATAACTTGAGAGGGTGATGTACAAATTTAAAGTGTTGAAGGAGGTGAAGTGCAAATGATCTGAAATGGGGCTAGGTGTCAAAATTTGGTGTCAAAGACAAGAGTAAGCAATATAGATCAGATTGGGAAAAAAGCTTATCTCTATAACTCTTGTACCTTATTTGGCAAAATAAATTTTAGAGTCTTAGAGTTGTAGAGAAGTCAAGAGAGAGGAGACTAAGCAAAGAGGAGGAAGGAAAAGAAGAGAAATTCAAGTTAAATACTTATGAGTTCTATGATTCATTAGCTTTCATGTTTTATGTTGATTGTAATTTATATATATGATTTTGTATAGCAAATCATTGAAGGAAGGCATGAAATCATCATGTATGCTTGAATATGTGTGTGTAGAGGAAAAGTGTAATATTATGTGAATGGTAGAGTTAATTTTTATGGTTTTGATTGTATTTTGTTGGTATAAAATGAAGGGAATCATGTTATAAATATGTTCTATGATGATTAGTAGGAACTAGAAGTACTATATATGAAGTTTGCATGAAAAAGAAGTGAAAAAGATGAAAAACATGCTCTGCAGACAGCTTGAAGTCACCTTATAAGAATGACTATAAAATATTGTAAAAAATTCGGATTTGAGTTCTGTTTGTTGGGTTGGAAAGTAGACTGGTAGAGCTTTTCAGAAATGTATGGTAGACCACCTAGTTCTTTCTGAATCGAAACAGTTTAATTGTTGAAGTTTAGTAAAAAACAGGGACTGTGGGAGAGATAGAATTGAAAACAGTCCATTATTTTGCTTATTTATGAAAAACTAACCATTGAATCATGCTCTAATTTTAGTATGATGTTCTTGCATATGTTTCCTATCTACTATAAAATTTGTAGGCCAACTGGATGTCGGGAAGTCCTTCATTTGGAGTGAAAATGTGGACAGCATGTAGGGAAGAAAATATATACTTGAACTTGCAATTGTGAAGGTGTTAGATTGAATACTTGGAGTGTGTGGTATAATTAGTGTAATTAATCATATTAGTATTGATTTGGAAGGTGGTGCAACAATGTTTACTTGTAAGGTAAGGTAAAGGATGAGCTTGATATTCTTGCTTACAATGTGTTTGACAAAATGTTCCAATGAGCTTATAGTTATGATTATCATGATTAATCCTTGAAATTTATATGAATGAAATTTGTGATGATTGTTGTCTTCTTATATTTAGAAATCTATATGATGTGAGTATAATGTCCTATAGGCAAGGAGGAAGAACTACACCCTCAACAACAACAGGATAAGTAAACAAGTTGGAAGATACCCAAGGTGAGTGCTTCCACTAGAAGTGTATTATTTGAATGTATACATTGAAGTATGAGAAATGTCTATATGATGTGAAGATACCTATATAGTATGAAGATGCTTATAAAGCATGAAGATGCCTATAAGGCATGAAGTTATATAAGGTCCATACTCTAGCTAAGAAGGAGAGTAGAAAGTTATAATATCTATATAGTTTGAAATTATCAGATGATATCCATGATTATTATTCTGATGTAGTAGTGTTACATTCACTGGGCTTTAGGCTCACTTTTGTTATATATATATGTTTTTCAGGTTCAAAGTTTTGTAGCCACTGCCGAGTCTAGAGTCTTGGGGATTGGATTGGGAAATGAGGAGGATGAAGTGTTTTGTTTAACATGTAATTATTGTAGAGGAGTTTTATGGTAAACTCATAATGAGAAGTGTTGTGATGGTGACTACTTGTAATATAAGCTTGTGATTTGTTTGTATTTGTAGATTATTAAATATGCATTCTAATGTAGATTAATGTAAATTTTGTTTGATATTAATGAAGATGGTTAGATACACTTCAATTGTGCACTAATTTATATTATGATATAAATTGGGTTGGGGTGTGTCATAATATTTCAAGTTTTTTTAGGTATAGAGTGGTGAAATATAGATTTAAGGGTGGTAAAATATAGATTTAAAGATGGTGAGGTATAAATGAAATGTGGTGACAAAAAAATAACTTATAATATTTCAAGTTTTTTTTAGGTATAAGGATGGTGAAATATAGATTCAAGGGTGGTGAAATATAGATTTAAAAATGGTGAGGTATAGATGAAATGTGATGACAAAAATTTAACTAATAATATTTCAAGTTTTTTTTATATATAAGGGTGGTGAAATGTAGATGAATTGTGGTGACAGGACATTAACTTATAATAATCTAAGTTTTTTTTAGTTATGAAGACGGTGAAACATATATTTATCGGTGGTGAAATATAGATTTAAAGATAGTGAGATATAAATGAATTGTGGTGACAAAAATTAACTTATAATATTTTAACTTTTTTTTTAGGTATAAGGGTGGTGAAATATAAATTTAAGGATGATGAAATATAGATTTAAATGTAGTGAAATATAGATGAACTTTGGTGACAAACAATTAACTTATAATATTTCAAGTTTTTTTTAGGTATAAGAGTGGTGAAATATAGATTTAAGGGTGGTAAAATATAGATTTAAAGATAGTGAAGTATAAATGAAATGTGGTAACAAAAAAATAACTTATAATATTTCAAATTTTTTTTAGGTATAAGGATGGTGAAATATAGATTCAAGGGTGGTGAAATATAGATTTAAAAATGGTGAGGTATAGATGACATGTGATGACAAAAATTTAACTAATAATATTTCAAGTTTTTTTTATATATAAGGGTGGTGAAATATAGATTTAAATGTGGTGAGGTATAGATCATCTGTGGTGACAAAAATTTAACTCTTAATATTTCAAGTTTTTTTTAGGTATGGTGGTGAAATATAGATTTAAAGGTGGTGAGGTATAGATGAACTGTGATGACAAAAAATTAATTTATAATATTTCAAGTGTTTTTAGGTATAAGTGTGGTGAAATATAGATTTAAGGGTGGTGAAATATAAATTTAAAGGTGGTGAGATATAAATAAACTTTGGTGACAAAAAATTAACTTATAATATTTCAAATTTTTTTAGGTATAAAGGTAGTGAAATATAGATTTAAGGGTGGTGAAATATAGATTTAAAGATTGTGAGGTATAGATGAAATGTGGTGACGAAAATTTAACTAATAGTATTTTAAGTTTTTTTTAGGTATAAATGTGGTGAAATATAGATTTAAGGGGGGTGAAATATAGATTTAAAGATGGTGAGATATAGATGAAATGTGGTGACAGAACATTAACTTTAAATAATTCAAGTTTTTTTTTTTGTTATGGGGGTAGTGAAATATAGATTTAAGGGTGATGAAATATAGATTTAAAGGTGGTGAAGTATAAATGAATTTTGGTGACAAAAAATTAACTTATAATATTTCAAATGTTTTTAGGTATAAGGGTGGTGAAATATAGATTTAAGGGTGGTAAAATATAGATTTAAAGATGGTGAGGTATAAATGAAATGTGGTGACAAAAATTTAACTAATAATATTTCAAGTTTTTTTTAGGTATAAGGGTGATGAAATATAGATTTAAGGGTGGTGAAAGATAGATTTAAAAGTGGTGAGGTATAGATGAAATGTGGTGACAGAACATTAACTTATAATAATTCAAGTTTTTTTTAGTTATGAAGGTGGTAAAATATAGATTAAGGGTGATGTAATATAGATTTAAAGATGGTAAAATATAAATGAAATGTGGTGACAGAACATTAACTTATAATATTTCAAGTTTTTTTAGGTATAAGGGTAGTGAAATATAGATTTAAAGGTGGTGAGGTATAGATGAATTGTGGTGAAAAAAAAATTAATTTATAATAATTTAAAATTTTTTTAGGTAGAAGGGTGGGAAAATGTAAATTTGGAGATTAAGAAGTATTTAGGAATTGTTTGCCGAATAATTTCACATCTTCATTTAAACTAATATTTGTAAAAGTTTTTTTAATTTTTAATTAAATCTCCAAATTGTTCCAATATTTTTTTAAAAAAAAAAAGTATCTCTTAATTATATCCCTTATATGTATTTTGGTATATATATATATATTTTTATCAAAATTTTATTTTTTGGATTAAAAAATTTAGTGTTAGTTTGTAATTTTGTTAATTAAAAAAAATTAAAAGATGGAGCAGCGCTGTCGTCCACGCGTGGAGCAGCGCTGCTCTCTCTTCTGTCTCTCACGACAACCATTATATTATATATATATATATATATATATATATATATAGACACACACACACTGATATATATATATATATAAAGGAGATGAACTAGTTCTGGTGATTGGTCCACGCGTGGAGCAGCGCTGCTCTCTCTTCTACTTTGAGCTTTTTAATTGCAGTTGTGGAATTGGGAGAGCAAAAGAGAAAAAATGATGGCCCAAACAAATAAAGGAGATGAACTTGGTGTGAGTCATGACAACGAGAGAATTTGAGAAAAAAGAAGAAAAAAATTAGTAGAAGAAAGTGCTAGGAATCCTTAAGCTAAACATTTTTTAAACAATTTTAAGTCGGGTAAGTTCACAATTATAACACAATATACGTAAAAATTGGGCACTAATATATATATATATATATATACCAGTTTAAAGCACGTGCGATGTACGTGGATAAAAAATAAATTAAAATTCTATTATAATACCCAAAACATTGAAAACTATTATAACACATTCAAACACATTAATTAAAACACCCAAAACTATTTCTATTATGTAACTTTGGTAATATAAACTCATTTGTTAAAAAAATAAAATGATAAGTTAACTATTTTTCACTAGGCCTGCAACTCAGGCGACTTAGGTACAATTTGAGCTCAACCCTACATATGAAATGTTTAACCTTAATCCAACCATAACCCTACTTCCAACCCTAACTAGTCAACCCTAACCCAACCCATCCTTAAATTTTTAAACTTGGGTTTGCAACTTAGGTTAAGATTTCTGGTTAGAAAGTTGAGTTAATTTGGGTTATCTATATCACTAATCTCTATGTTAAAAATTTAAAGTGATCTTTAATAGGTTTCAAAAAATTAAGAACTTAATGCAAATTTTTAAAAAATTACAAATTTTTTTAGGAAATTAATTATCCAAAGTGTTAATATACAATAAATTAAGATTTAAATAAAGAAAATTGAAAAGAATAAGGTTATCATAATTTGAATATTATATATAATATATTTAAAATAAAAAATATGTATAAAAATAATATTACAATTCGGGTTTGAGTTGGGTTCGGGTTGTTGATACCTCAACCTAAGCTCAACCCTAATTAAGTTCGGGTTGAAGTTTTTCAACCTAAGCTCAACTCTAATTGTAAAAATAGTTGTCCAATCTTGTAAAAAATCGGGTTGGGTTTGGGTTGCCCAACCCAAGTTGCACTCCTATTATTCACATGGAAAGAATCAAGTATAAATTATAATAAATCAAAATGTATAATTCTAACAATTCTTAAACAATTTATTACTATTCTTTTGGAAATTCTCAACACTCTATCCTTCTTATATTTCTGAATTCTTTTTCAAATAAATCATTCTCAAGTGAAACTTCTTTGATGACTGTCACTACAAAACTATTTTTGACTATATTATTTTTAGTGTTGTCTATCTTGATTATAAAAAGAAACAATTTTTTTTTGCAACTTGTCACTTTGTCATAAAATTCATTCATCTTCTTGTCCTACAAAAAGAACAAATTTATTTTAGTAATATTGATACATCTCAAATGAATTATTTTATTTATAAATTTTACGAGTGAGGGAAAAAGTATTACCTCACTTTTCAACTGTATTAGTTCATCTAGTGAACAATTTATTAATAATTGAGAATCATTAAATATTATTAAATATGCATTATTTGTTATATCTTTGACTCAAAATTGCATCATAAATCTGCATAAATGAGTATACTTCATTGATACATAATAATAAAGAATGATATATTTGACATATTGTAATTTTTTTAAAAAAATAGAATGTTTGAAGATATAATAATACATTTGAAAGTATTTAGCGTCTTTTGTTTTGCAATTAGTACAACTGAGTCCATCATTTCATACTTTAACTTTCTTTTTGCATTGCTTACATGTATTGTACCATGGTTCGGATGCATTTTTAATCTCTATAATTCTTGCTTCAAAAAAGTAATGTATTTTCTGCAAGTTGAGTGACAAAATATATTATAATATTGATACATTTCAAATGAATTGTTTTATTCATAAATTTTATGAGTGAGGAAAAAAGTATTACCTGACTTTTTAACTGTATTAGCTCATCTAGTGAATAATTTATTAATGATTGAGAATTATTAAATATTGTTAAATATGCATTATTTGTTATATCTTTGACTCGAAATTGCATCATAAATGAGTATACTTCATTGATGCATAATAATAAAGAATGACATATTTGTCATATTGTAATTTTTTTTATAAATAAAATGTTTGAAGATATAATAATACATTTGAAAGCATTTAACGTCTTTTGTTTTGCAATTAGTACAACTTAGTCAATCTTTTCGTACTTTAACTTTCTTCTTGCATTGCTTACATGTATTGTACCATGGTTCGAATACATTTTTAATCTTTATAATTCTTGCTTCAAAAAAATATTGTGTTTTCTGCAAGTTGAGTGACAAAATATATTTTTTAAATAGAAATTAATTATAATCATGTGATATAATAAAGAAAAATTAAATGAATATATAAAAAAATAATAATTTAATACCTTGAATGCCATTGTAGATTTTTCAATTATGTCTTTAAGTGAATTTTTTCAACCTCTTCGAATAATTGATATTTTGAACTTGAAATAAGAGCATCTATGTCTTTGTAATTTACATTTTCTTCAACATATCAAAGCGTAGTAAATTATTGGAACAATATGTTGTTGATATGTACATATACACTTCTGTTTGATTTTTTAACTATTGATAGTGGATTAGCTTCCACCAACCATGTCTTACCGGTCATGATATTCTTTAAGTAAAATAAATAATTAAAACCTAATGTAAGTAAGAAGAAATAAATAACCAATTAATATCATAATGCTTTGAATATTTCAATTTTCATATTAATTTGTAATGTAGATTCCAGTTATATTTGAAGACCCAAGCTTGAAATATATTATTATTTTTTATTTTATGTTCATTTAGATATAATAAAAAATATAAAGTGAATGATTATAATGTTGTGTGATAAGTTACCTTTGAATGTGTTAATTGACAAATGTGTAACTGTAATAATAGGTCTTTCGTTTATTAGCTTCATTATCAAATTTCCTTCATTTTCAGCAAGATCGTCCCATAATGTCAAAATAATTATTCCTGAATTGTTATAAAAAATAATTAATTCAATATTTTATAATAGTAATTATGAGCATTTATGTAGTGTTATAATGTTGTACCTCATATATACTATAATGATGTCTTGCAATTTGGATGTCCCTCCATTATTCTTCTTAACTATGTTGAATGCAAAAGATGCTTCAATAATGATTCTCGATTTAGGACTAAGAATTGTTCTTGCCATTTGAAAGTCGTGGTTTCGTTTTTCAGGTCTGGAATTGTCTCCGAGTCTGCAGCTGCTAGCTCTGAAGGATCAATCGTGTAATAAGAGGTAGGATTTGTCTACGAGGTTATCGTACAACCCTCCAAAGTAAGTCTTCTGCGGGCCTATTCCTGATTGGCCCCATTCGTGTATGTAAAAAAGCGGGATACCTTCTAGCCCGTGCTAGTGGGAGGATGCTTCCCCGTCTCGATTTGCCATTGGCCAGGCGCCCAAGTTTATATATAAGAGAAATAATATATAAGGAGAGTAAAGAGTTAAAAGAAAACAAACCTTTAGTTTTTTTTTTCATCAATGTACTTGTTTAAGTCCTTGAACTCCACAAAATTATATTTTATTTTTTCTAAACTTACAACTTTAAGCTCTAATTAAAACAACAAAATAAATCATGTAAATTGGAGAATAACAGATATAAAGTTGCTGAAGATATTCTCAAAGCTCAACCAAACTTGCTGAAAAGGAAGCCAAAAAACTAAGAATATAGACACCATCTCTAACTTTAGCTTCAAATGCTTGATAGTAATGAATTGGATGACATAACTCTCATTAGACCAACCATACAATAACTGAACATAATTTTTCGCAAACAACTTTCAGACCAGAAATAGCATTAAGACAGTGAAGATAGAATCTTGTATACATAATTCCATGAATAACAAACAAAGTCACAATTTGCCTTAATCGTATATGCATAAAGTTCCTAATCTTAAACTTTTAGGGAGACCAAAGAAATTGGATCACTTTGATTACCTTCTGATTTAATTATATTTTTTAAATGAACTGTCACCACTCATTATAAATAAAATGATCAGATAGGTTGGTGCACGTACCGCAAACCAAATGAGAAGTCTAGAGGGCATGGTGTTGGATGGAGTCCAATTATCCCATATCTTTTTTCGGCACCTCAAGATTGAGAAGAGGTAACAATCTACTTCATCAAAATAGAGTTTTAACTATATTTGAAGAAATTTATTGATCTTAATCAAATAACCATAAATTATTCAATCGTATTTATGTCCAACTGATCTAGCTCTTGACCTCAATATTCTACCTTGTAGGGTTTAATTTTTATTGAAAGCCTTAAATCATTTCTCTAAATTAGTCTCTTAATCTATGTTTCAGGTTCCTGTATTGATTGCAAATTTAGGTGGACAGACATAATTTTTTATTAAAAAATTTTAATTTCAAAAGCTAATAGCAAACAATGAAGAGGGAAAAAAAGTCAAAGAAAAGAACTCTTATGTAAGCCGAGATGAAACTGAATTGAATGATTGTTGATGAGATCCAAGAGAAAGCTAAGAGGCGCGATGAGAACCGTGTTGACGAGAGCGGAGAGAAAGAATGGAGAGCTGTAGCCGAGAGGAAGATTGATTTTATAGGTGTTTAGGGCCTCATTGTATACTTTTTCTCACGGGAAAAGGGTTTTGTTTTTTTAAATTAAGAAATTAGAAATAAAAAGAAAGGGTTAATACAAAAGGAAAGGGTTTTCCTTGGAAAATAAAAGGGTTTTGCTTTTTTAAATTTAGAAATTAGAAATAAAAAGAAAGAGTTAATAAAAAAGAAAAGAGTTTTACTTGGGAAAAAATTTAAATAAAAAAGTAAATTTAGAAATTATTAGAAATAAAAAGAAAGGGTCGTGGGAAAGAGTTTTGCCTTAAATTTAGAAAATAGAAATAAAAAGAGAAGGGTTAATAAAAAAGGAAAGAGTTTTGCTTGGAAAATAATTTAAATAAAAAAGTAAATTTAGAAATTAGAAATAAAAAGAAAAGGGTTAATAAAAAAGGAAAGAGTTTTGCTTAGGAAATAATTTAAATAAAAAAGTAAATTTAGAAATTAGAAATAAAAAGAAAGGGTTAATAAGAAAAGAAAGAGTTTTGCTTGGAAAATAATTTAAATAAAAAGTAAATTTAGAAATTAGAATTAAAAAGAACGGGTTAATAAAAAAGGAAAGGTTTTTGCTTGAAAAATAATTTAAATAAAAAAAAAAGGTTTTGCTAGAGTAATTTTATTTTTTTAATTTAAAAATAAAAAAAATAGTCTACTGAAATTAAAAAATCCCTTTGTCCTTTTAACAATAGTATAGATATATAAAGAGAGTCGAACTTTGTTGTAAGAATAAACTCCAATGTTTGTCCAAACTGCTGATCCGATGAAATTACTAAAAGGATCAGAACCTATTACTGGGTACAAAAAGAGAGCCCAAGCCCATTTAATCCGAATCAACCGCAGCTTTTCTTATCCCAACTTCAGCCCGTTGGAGCCCAAGCCTGGACCAGCAATAGGCATGATTAAATCGGGTTTTGAAAACCTAATGAATGGGGTCGTGTTGATTCAGTGATGGGGTCACAAGCTTGTTTAGTTTTTACGATTTCAAATTTCTAAATATCATTAATAGTTCTGTTTGAAACATGTGAAAGCCCAATTACAAGAGTCCATGAAATAATAGTTTTTTAAGAGTACTAAATAAGCCCGGATCAGATTCAGACTAGATCAGACTTGATCTCATCCGAATCCAACAAGAGTTATAAGTTATCCGATTTGATAACGCGACGGATTATTTGTAAATAATCTATATCCGATTTGTTATTAATCGAATATTCGATCCGATAACCTGATTTGAAAAGAATATATATTTTTTAAAAAGAAATTAATTTCAAAAGAGATTAGCAAATAACGATTAGGAAAAAAAATAGAGAAGCCTGAGAAGAAAGAAAAAAAAAAAAAATACTAGAAAAGTAAGTATCTGACTTTTTATTAAAGAAAAATCATAATTAAGAGAGACAAAATAGAGAGAGGGAAGAAGAAGAAAATAATGATATATTTTTTTAATAATATGTAAATATTATATACTATAACATTATATAATATATTTAAAATAAATTATATATTATATTTTATCGGATTAGATTCTTATCGAATTTGATCGACTATAATTCATATCCGATTTGTTTAACTAACGAATTATTAAATTTGAATCACTAATGAATTATCAGATTGAATGTCTAAGCCATATCCTAATTATTAGCTCGAATTCGGATTAAAATCCAACTCATTCTAGTACTAAATGCTAATAACTTTGAATTGAAAAATAAAAGTACTAATAACTTTTGAAAGAAGATTTCTTCATGGATAAGGTTGTGACATGGGCTGAGGGGAGAGCTGGGCAAATTACCATTTGCAACTTCATTTGATCCTAGTTTATTTTTGGGAATAATCAGCCAGTGAAAAATGTATGTGTTCTGAGATTAAAGTACTTGATCCAATATGCTTTTTATTATTAAAAAAGGAGCTGATATTGTCTCCATTATCCTTTTTTTTTTAAAAATAAAATTACAAAAGAGTCCATACACGTTTGGTTATTTTATTTTTGATGTCATAATTGTCCATTTCCATTAAGGTTAGGACTGTTAGCTCTAAAATACTAATTCATATATCTTCTCTCTCTACACATGAATGAAATATCTTAGTAGTCATATAATGTCTGATTTAGAGGAAGTTATTGATCGAACTTGTTAAGACAAGCAATGTAGAAAAATTAAAAAAAATTATGAATTATTAAATGCTTCTAATTCTAGTGGTAATGGTGAATTTTTTTTCTTCAAAATATATTTTTTGAGTTGATTTTGGAAATAATGACTTGAGAAAATATCGATAATTAGGATGAAAAGATATGTGATTAGGATAAAAAAATATTTGAATTGAAAGTAAATTTTATATCAATGAATGAAACCTATTTATAACATTAAATTGAAACAAAACAATCTCTGCGATGCATAGTAATATTTAATTGAATTGAAAATTGAAGAAAAATCAAGTTTTTTTTAAGGGTGAGGAAAACCTAATTTTACTTAAATAGAAACTTTGTTATATAGTTTAATAAGCAAGGAAAGATTTTTTGATTTAAGAAAGAAACTTTTAGAAATTATATTATTATGTGATTAAATTTACTTTTAATTATTATATAATATATTTTACATATATTTATAGTGTGTGTATATATATACTGTGTGTAATTTCAATACGAGAGTAAATTCAAGAGTTTTGACTTTAATAAAAAGGGTAATTATGGTATTAAAAATGTGAGAATAAAGTATTCTGTAGTCTAGGGATTGTTTTGTAAATTTTATTTAGAAAAAAAAAAGAGAGTGGAGAATCATCGGAGCACGAATATCAACAGTCTTAAAAAATTGTCATAAATTCTTTTACGTTGTTTCAAAGTTTTTCGTTACACCACACCGAATCAGCCTTACTTCGATATGGGTATCTTAGTCATATCGAGGTCGTCTCATTCACATTCTTAGTCAAATAGGATGTCTATCTAAGGAATAAGATTGAAAGGTTCCTAATTCGCTTAAAACTTTCAGTGTATTTATAATTCCTTTCTTTTGATTTGTAAAAGTGAAAACACAATTCCAATTTCACTGTTGGAATTACCAATTACAAATTTACAAGATGCTCCTAAAGCGCGCGCTCTCTCATCTTGTCATATTTCACCGGCTCTATGTTGCTCTTCAAATTCCTCATAACTTGGGGGTAAGGATAATATAAAACGTATGTGACTATGACCGCTTTGTCCTACTTTAAAACACGAGAAAAGCAACAGTGTTACAAAGAGCTTCATTGGATGATTCTGGTATCATTTTAACTATAACTGAAGCTAACCGAAGCGGAGGTATATACTAAAAGTTATGCTGAAATACTCATCGCACACTCATTCTTTATTTTTTTTCCTATCACACCCATTGAAGATCACGAAATAAGCATAAAAAATTATGAACATCAATGAGAATGATTAACCAACGTGGGATATTCTCATCGAATATCTGCAAATCCTATCATTACAGTTTGGTATTTTTCACTGAGGACAACATCAAACACCTGTGATGGCCTTGTGTGTTTCTTCATCCAATCCAATGTCAGTACTAGCTAATATATATACACACACACACATAGTCATCTAGGACCATTATATGAAATAGACCGAAGAACACATCGCATTTTCAGTTATACACAGCATGAACTACGAGAACTATGACCCTTATTTTCCTGACCAACCTGTGGTTGACCTGTATCTCCCAGTATGGGCTAACTTGCCATCCTTCAAGTCCAAGCCAGCTTTCATTTGGGCTGAGGATGGTTCAGCCAGTGTGAGAACCAAAGGCTCAACTCTCACCTATGCTCAGCTCAACAACTCGGTTCAGTACATTTCTTCTCAGCTTCTCTTTCCTCTACAAAGAGGTGACACTGTTGTCATTCTCTGCTCACCTGGGCTCGAGCTCGTCGAGCTCATTTTTGGGTGTCAAAGAGCTGGCCTTATATGTGTACCCATCATCCCTCCTGACCCTTCTTTTGCCAAAAACAACCATCACCACCTTGTTAGAGTTCTCTCACAGACAAAGCCCAAAGCAGCCATAGCAGACCCTGGCTATATCAAAAGTGTTCGACGATATATATCATCCTCCTCTGCCCACAATGAGTCGCTATGTGAGTTGTTACAAAAGCTAAGATGGATTTCTACTGATGATATTAAAGAAAATAACAATGTGGTGCAGCCAAAATGGAGTTTTTCGTCATCATATAATGGTTGCAAACCGGATGAGGTGTACTTGATTCAGTATACTTCTGGTGCCACCGGGATCCCAAAGCCGGTTCTTGTGAGGGCTGGCTCGGCAGCTCACAATGTGAGGACAGCCAGGAAAGCCTATGATCTTCATCCCAATAGTGTTATAGTGTCTTGGTTGCCACAGTACCATGACTGTGGCCTAATGTTTTTGCTATTGACTATTGTATCTGGTTCAACATGTGTGTTGACATCACCTGCCGCGTTCATAAACCGGCCAAGGCTATGGCTTGAGCTCATTACAGAGTTCAACGCGACTTGCACGCCGGTTCCATCATTCACCTTGCCGCTTGTTGTGAAACGAGGTGGGATTGATAAAGGAACCAAGCCAATAAGCCTAAGGAGTATGAAGAATTTGATTGTTATCAATGAACCAATTTACAAGGCATTGGCTGATGAGTTTGTTGATATGTTTCGCCCTTTCGGGCTAAACCCATTGTCCCTCTCTCCATCTTATGGCTTAGCAGAGAATTGCACCTTTGTCTCTACATCTTGGAGAAGAGATGGTGAAAATTTTAGTTTTCCAAATTACAATAAGCTCTTACCGAGTGCAAGGCTTGCTTCGGGTGGTGAAGGTGAAGAAGAAGACGAAGAAGTGGACATCATTGTGGTGAATGAAGACACACATGAGCCTGTGGAGGATGGGGTTGAAGGGGAGATATGGATTTCATCTCCGAGCAACGCCTCTGGTTACCTCGGACACCCTTCTTTAACTCTCGAGGTGTTTCAAAGGAGACTCAGCAACAAGGTGAGCAGGGGCTTTGTCCGAACTGGCGACAGGGGAATTGTGAAAGGAGAAGAAAGGTACCTTTTTGTGATTGGCCGATGTTTGGACATTATTGAGCTCCAAAATGGGCAAGAAATACATCCTCATTATATAGAGACTGCAGCTTACAACAGTTGTCCACAGTTCCTAAGAGGAGGTTGCCTTGCAGCCTTTGAGAATTCAAGAACTGTAGTTGTTGTTGCAGAGATGCACAGAAGTGAAGGAGAGATTAGTATTTTGAGGAAGATTTGTGAGGGAATAAGAAGAGCTGTTTGGAAGGAAGAAAATGTTGATGTTGGATTGGTCATTCTTGTTAAGAGTGGCAGTGTTCCGAAGACTAGTTCAGGGAAGATACAAAGATGGGCAGCTAAGGAAAAGCTTTTAGAGGGTAAAATGAAGATAGTAATGCAAATGCAGTTTGGTGATCATAGTTACAATTCGCCATCGTTGCAGATGATAAGCTATGCAAGTGAGGGCAAAGGAGGAGGAAGAGGAGGAGGAGAAGATAAGAGAAGAAAAATGGTAGCTGAAGAGATAGAAGGGCTCTCTTTTTCACTCTCAAATGCACCAACTCATTTGTCATTGCCCTCTTCTCTTTAGGAAGACAAAGTTTGGCTTGACTATATATATCTATGCATAAATTTTGTTTAAGAATAATGAATTTTGATCTTAAGTCTTCTGCACAACACAATGCATCAAATCACAATCAAAATAAACATTCAATATGCAAGATTATTTAATGCGTTTGCAGGGAGTTGAACCTGGGTCGATTGCTTGGAAGGCAATTATCCTAACCGTTGGACTACAAACGCTTGGTGATCATAAATTGATTCATTTCCTTGTTTCAGAGTTCACAACTTTGGCAACTCTTGGCACTATATCAAGACTATTTGCATAACTAGACTTGTAATTAATTGCTCATAAAGTACAAGAATCAGAGGCACTTGAACGCAGAGAAAAGCAGTAGCATCAGAATATTGCCACAATCCATGAGTTAACCAATTCTATCTAAGAGGTTCAATAATTTTGAAAATCTACCCCAAAGAGTGAGATTGTATTCCTTTTTTTGCTTTTTTTCAACAAGCATTGTATTTTTCGTTCTCAAACATATAAATTCTTAAACTAAATTATTCGATCCTGATAATTTTCTAGTATCACTAATATTATGATGATTAAATTTAACAATTATGTAATTGTTTCTATGAGGAGGAGCACCAATTAGCATGTATATATGTTGTAGCACATGAAAAAATAGAAGACAAAAGTCTTCGAAAACTTTAGACAGTGTTATATATATTTATGTGTGTGTGTATTTGCTAGCGTCAAACAGAAAAGAGAACTGCAAGCATGATTAATTTTCTAAAGTTTTGAGTTAAATTCAATTCAAAATTAATTAGGTTAGGCTTAGGTACTGATATATATATAAGTAATTATTCAAATAATAATATTATTGTTCAGCTTGGGGTTTGAGTTGAAAATTTCTATTTAGTCCATCTAACCTCATCTAATTATGACAATCATCTAATTATCACAATAAGTACTGACAAATTTTTTTTTTCTTTTCAATTTGAGCTTGCAAAGTGTTCATCGATATCTTAAAAGCAAAAAATCAACAGAGTTGAACAGAAAAGGATAAATAGTGCACATAAAGTAATTTTCTCCTTGTTTACCAAAATTCCACACCTCTGCCCATTCTTGAGTCTCAAAACTATAAGCAACAATGGATTCTGGTAATTGTAGATACAATACCTGCAAGTCTTCATTAAACGCGCAAGGCCTTATTGCAATCCCACCCGCCCATCTCCATCTTGATTTTCGCTGATGGTCTAACACAATATGCCACTTGAATCGCCACCGTGAACTATAATCCATGCCTTTTTTATAATCAAAATCATCTTCATCTTCATCATCATATGTCCAAACATACAATCCTTGATATTCATCAATCAGGTCACAATAATGCACAAGCCCTTCTGATTCCCACAAGAGCCTAGACAAGTTCCTACCTTGTCTTCTACGCAAGGACTTGGTAGTACTTTTTGGTAATTCAATGAGTTTGAAAGTCTCTCGCCCATCTTCATAAACCAGCATGCATAGGCTCCAAATCCAGTACAATCTTCCCTTGCTACAAACACCATGCGCGAAACAATCACCGTGCATGAAATCATCATCGCCTAGAAGATATGAGTTTATGATTCTTGCTTGCTTCTCTCTCCATTTCCATGTCCGCGAAGAGAAACTCTGACAACTGATTGTCCCGGCTTCATAATCAATTTCTTTCCAGAAATGACAAACAACCTTAAATTCACTGCAACACAATCCATCAAACACAATGCCTTCACGAGCCGTTCTAGATAATTTATGAGCACGAGGGAGTGGTATACATCGATTGAAGAGAGGACTAGAGATGTAGTAAGTCCAGTAATGGCCGTCATGGGCGGCGTAGAGAAGCAACCCATGAAATGAATCAATCAAATAAGGGAAGGTGTGTGTGATGTTACTGCGAAGTTGGGCTTGTGGTGTTTGTTCTTGGACTGTGATGAAGGTTGATTCATGGACGGTTGGGTTCATGGAGGTTTGTCTGAGGAAGAGGACGAGGCCTGTGGAGGTGGTGAGAGGGATAGAGTGACGGAGATGGGTTATGAAGTTGCACCAAGTCTTGGAGACAAGCTTTAACCTTGTGAGATGTAGTAAGGGGACGCGACGGAGGATTGCTTGTATGAGATCAGGACACAGATTCCCCAATTCCATTTCTCTCTCTCCAACCCTCTCTCCTCGATCTCACGGCAGTCAATAATTGTTCTTTACCTAATCATAGTAGAATCTATTTACATAAATATATTATATATATGGTGTCAAACTGTCAACGTGTCATTTACGTGCTAATAAAGTAACATTGGAGGGAAAACCCTAGTGCCAAAGGCGGCTTAATCCCCCACCATTCAGCAAAAATTACATACTCCCTCCGTCTCATAATTTTAGTCCACTATTTTTTTTTGGAATGTTCCAAAATATATGTTCATTTCCTAAAAAGGATTATATAATTCCTAAACTACTCTTTCCAAACTCTACTATCCTAAAAGTGGGGTCCACTATATAATAATAATACTAACTTTTAAACAAGGACAAATATGTAAATTCATACATTATTACACTAAAAAGTGAATCCCACCATAAAAAGTTAGAATTCCCAAACATGCCAAGAATTATGTAATATTGATTATATTACATTTAATCAATATTACATTTAAGCGTGATATAATAAAATAAAAAATTAATTTAACGGTAAAAAATTATTAAAAAATTAATCTTATAAATTAAAATGTCTTTACTTATTTATGATTCAAAATAATTTTATCTAATAATTATGATAAATGGTGTATCATAGTGTCGTAGACTAGTGTGTTCATATAACTGGAAAGAATATGGTGTCAAACTGTCAATGTGTCACTTACGTGCTAATGAAGTAACATTGAGGAAAACCCTAGTGCCAAAGGCGGTCAATCCCCCCACCATTCAACAAAAAAAAAAAAAAAAAAATATATATATATATATATATATATATATATATATATGTGGAGTGGGACTAAGACTTACAAAAGTATGTCGACTGATTATCTAGTATTCTAAAATTCATTTTACTTTCAAGATTAGACCGAATTCAAAAGCCTGGATTTAAAGTCTTCAGAAACGTGTCAAAGTCCTATTGTGCCTTTTATTTTAGTGAAAGTTTATATTCTAATTAATATTTCTTGTGCTGCAAGAAATATAGGCGCAGTACTTAAAAACGTGACAAATTCATATTGTGGATAAATATTTCTTGTGTTCCAAGAAATCTAGGCATAGAATTGACCCCAAATCCACCAATTATATTGGTGATTTTTGTTTTATTGAAAAAATGAATAATTTTTATTTTTAAACAGGATAAGTGGAACTTACATTTTTACAATTTAATAGATAGATACCATCTTCACTACACATTCAGTAATAACTTTTCACTATTCAAATCAAAATGTTCAAAAATATAGAGATAAATACAAGGGTCTAGAAATGACTATACTAAAATATTGGAAATGGCTTTGACTTGCTGCCTAATATTTGAACTCAAAAGACTGGTAGGTACATGTACGACGGCTCTCTGCAACAACCATTTGGTCCGGCCGAGACTTCCCGCATTAATTTTTCTCTTTGCTCCCACCTTGAAGAGGGACAAAGATACAGACTATTGCATGCATCTTCGAAAAAAATCTATACATTACCACCTATTTCGGTGAATTATAGAATTCCACCTAATACAAACGCTATTTTGTTCATGATAAAAGGAAAAAAAATGAAAAATATAAACTTTGTATGGGTTAGATTTTTATTTGCACGGTATTCCGGATATCCAATACTTACTCGTATCTTTAACCTGATTTTCTAATTTTATTTCTGATAGCTAACCAACACAATCACACATTCACACAATAATGTCAAATGTCGGGAAGTGATCACTTTGTCTTCTAGAAGAGCTCATATATATCATCTAAGTCAATAATTTGGTGATTTGGAAGCAAAAGATGAGTATGACAAGATATAAACACGATGATAAGATAAATTTCAAAAAAATAAGATACAAGAAAGATGCGTCAAATAAATAAATAATTATAAATATATTATTATACATAAAAAAATTATGTATATTGTAAATGAAAATATATTATTACACACAGATTCTCCATTTTTTCTTCTGTTATTTTATTTCTCTTTTTGTTTTTTCTTCTTGTTCTTTCTCTTTTTCTCCTCGCTTTCTCTCGTTGATTTGGTTTACATTTTGACATGAGAAGTGAGAGTTACGAACAAAGTTTGAGGCAAAGAAATGGACAAAGTTTCAAGCAAAAGAATAAAGAGAATACGTGAATGTATTATATTATTGTTGGACTTTTCAGCCTAACTTTTTTTTTTACATTTAAACTCCAATAAATTTTAAAATTTGAGCAGAGTCCCTAAATTTAAAAAAATTCACAAATTGACCTCGTTGTGCTCCAGAATATATCTCAATCGTGTATTTTCGTTATCTAGCCATATCTATTTCAAAAGAATAATCACCTAATGCGATCACTTCCATGTTCCCAACGTGTCCGACATCATCGTGCCACCTCTAGCGAATTGTCCTTGTTACCTATTTGATGGTTGACCTAAACATCTGTTGGTTCAACTTAAGTTTGAGTTTTAGGCTCAACTATGCAAGTATGGTTAATAATTAAAGCCCAAACACATTTGGGGGCAATGAATGCATTAAATTGACATTTTCTTGAATAATGATAGATAGATGGAATTCGGATTCTTTAAAAATGATTTATGTGAGTGGAGTAATGAGTTCCATCACTCCACTCACACAACAAACTTTCATAAAGTAACGAAGATAAATGATTATTCTATTTTCTTTGCTATATTAATTATCTGGTTGTAAGGTTATGGTGTAGTGCAATTGCCATAAAAAAAAATAAAAAACATTGGATTCATTGGTAGAAAAACAGATTCAAAATTCTCTCTTGATGGCGCCGCATCTGACAAATGGAAAAAACACCTTGGTAGGATACTTCATTGGTAGAAAATTGCCTCTGAAACTTTGTGATCAATACCAAAAGTTTGGTCATTCTTCGAAACAATGTCTCAAAGCTCCTATTATGGTATGGTAGCCTAAGAAAATTGAATCTGCAGAGAATTGGAGAGCAGTAGAAAAGGGAAAAGAAATCAGTTTTGATCGATATGAATCCAGACCATTGTGAAAGTTCAAAATCCCAGCAATCAGATGATCTAGTTTTGCCTCAGTCTCAGGCTACTGTATTGCTTGTGAAAATGCAGTCGAAATCACTTGTTATTGCTAAGAAAACATCTATCTACGTGAATCAGATAGAAGTGGGCTCTGATAGGGTCACTAGAGCAATGTCTGGTGGTAGTACTTCTATTTTTGCTCCCAAATGTTGGGTTGCTGGAATGTTAGGGGCTTAATAGGACCCCTATGCAGAGGGAAGTGAAAAGTTGGTTATATTCTTGTTTCTTAAATTTGATTTGCCTTGTGGAAACCAGATTGAAGAAGCATAAAGTGGAAAAGGTTACAAAGAAAATTAATGCTAAATGGTCTTGGGTTAGTAATTTTCAGTCTCACCTTCTGGGAAAAATTATTGTTGGCTGGAACCTATCTTGTTTTCAGATTCAAGTGATAAATGAAGGTGATCAATGGATGCTATTAAAAGTAACTCAATTAACAAATCAAAAGATCCTTCTTTTTGACCTATGTGTATGCTGCTAATACTGTATCTCAAAGAAAACTTCTATGGAATGGTTTGGCTTAGTCTGCTAATGGTGTAGATGGCCCATGCCCTTTTATTTTTATTTTTTATAACGTGACAAAGGGGGATGCAGAGACGAACACAAGCTCCCACAGATGGGGAGGTGCTCTACCCACTATCCTTAATTGCTGCTAGTTTAGTTGACCTCCCCTTGGCCAATGGGGATTGGACATGGTGTAACAAACAAGGAAGAAGAGAAGAATTTTTGTTAAATTGGATAGAGGATTGGTGAATAGGAAATGGTTGAAAGTTGTGTAGTGTCCTGTTTTGACTCCGAAATTAGTTCAAACTTTAGGACTTGTTTTCAATTGATTTTTAACTTGTTTTAAAAAAAAAAAATAGAATTTAACATTTATAAAAATCTCATATGTCTTCTCATTCATTAAGCTTTCAATACATTTCAAAAAGATTATTTTTTAAAGAGAGAAAAGATTGAGTTATTTTTAGGACAAAGAATTCTTCATTAATTCTTTATTTATATTTCTTTGAGAGATCACATACATATATACATGATCAGTGATCTAAGTTGTGTCTCTCTCTTTGTTTGGTCAATTATTTGAAGATTGCTTCAGAAATTTCTTATTGATCAAGCTACTGGATCGTTTGATTTCTTCTACAACTGTTCGTTGGTGAGAAAGGAGATGATCGCACTACAAAGGGGACATTATACTTGGTGAGTGTTCATTTTCTTCCAATTACCCTTCTGAAAGAATTATGATATTAGCCAGGAGTCTGCAGCAATTGGACGGGAGAGTCGCAAGAGTAAGCCTGAGGCGTTCTGCATCAAGTTCTTGTTAAAGTGGAGTAGGTGTGAGTTTGGAATAGAGCCTGTTATACTTTGCTTTGACAATAGTAGATTTGGTTCTCCAGGGCTTCAAGCTTCACTCGTGGTTTTTTTTTTTTTCAATCTGGGGTTTCTACATACATCTGGTGCACTCTTTACTTTATTGCACTTTATTTTATTTACTTGTTTTGTGTGATTGCTATCATTTTAATTGGACTTAAAATTTGATTAATTTGAAAAATTAAGTAAACGAGCAAGTAAACCTAATCATCCCCCTTTAGGTTTTAACCAAGTTTTCATAGTCGCTTTCGTACCGCGCAACTCATAGATGGTATCAGAGCAGTATTCTTCAATTTGTGAGTAGTTCCTTACGAAAGTTGTTTTTAAAATTAAAAAATATTTTTATTTTCAAAAATCATCATGAAATCTAATATAAAAGAGCGTGAGTCCGTTCAACAAACTCCTTTGTTTAATGATTCAAATTATACTTTTAAATGCATGAAAGTTTTTCTTAAATTTCAAGGTGAGAAAGTATGGATGTCTGTTGAGAATGATTATAAAGTCCCTACATTTACTACTAATACTGGATGGATATGCTATTGTTACTATAGAGAAGGGTAAGACAACATAGTTAACTGTTGAGCATGATGACACTAATAATAATAATAATAATAATAATTAATAATAATATGGGTTTATATGCTAATATTTTATGGATTAATCAGTGTAAAGCCAACTATGTTCATCCTCACTGGTTGGTCTTGTGTACCCCTGGCTCAACACTCCAGATTTTGGAAGCAATTGCTATATATCAGAGAAATTATGGCCGCAAATTTACAATTTCAGATTGGGGATGGAAATTCTATAAAACTTTTCCTTGATCCTTGGTGGAATGGTGATACCCATGTTAATGCTTTTGGTCATAGGATATACAGACTTATGGATCTTCCTAAGGATGCTAACATGTGTACGATTATTCATAATGGTCTCTGGAAGGAACCTGAGTTCATGGCTGAGGATGCAAGACACCTCTGGCAACAAATTTCAAGTATTTTTATTGGTCAAGGTCATGATTCTGTCACCTGGAAGCATGGGACTCCCAATTTTAAAGCTTTTTGGCAAGTTTGGAGAATGAATTTTCCAAAGAAAGATTGGGTTTTTACAGTTCGGAACAGAGGTAGATCTGCAATTGGTTTTACTACATATAAAATGCTGCAGAATAAGATTCTTTGCCTTTCAAATTTGCAAAGAAGAGGACTGCAGTTGACTTGTATTTGTCATAACTGCATGCATGAAGATGATTCAGTGGATCATTTGTTCTTTGATTGTGCTTTTGCTCAGTTTCTATGGAAATGGTTGGCTTCTTTGTTGCATTGGGACTGGAATATAATTCAGAATTTTGATCATATGGTAACCTGGTTTATTTCTCAAACCAGGCAAAAGTCTTTGAGAAGTAAGATTTTAACAGTTTTGTTCACTACCTCTATTTGGTACATTTGGTGGCATGGAAATCAGATTTTGCATGAAGGAGGTTCCAAAGGACCATGTATAGAGAATAAATTATTGATAGATATTCTTATAATCTAAACAGTACTTTAACAATCGATAAGTTCATTTGTTTTAATACTCTAATACAAGCTTAAACGGAAATCTATATATGTTGTTATATATATATATATCTTGAGTTGTTTCTCTCAAACTTCCGTTGTAAAGCTCAAGGACTCATTTGCTTTGTTGGGTTCATTGCAAATGACAAATTATCACCTTCACGTCTAATCCTTCTAGTTGATCATCAACACAAGACTTTGGAATATCTAGTACTGAGCTCAACTTCGTCTCTGTAGCCCCTTCATGTTGCAGCTTCGAATTCATCGTTTTGACATCCTTGTTTGCGTCTTTGTATATGAAGTACAATATCATTTGGGCAATTCCAAATAAAAAACCCATCACGTTCGGTAACTGTTCATCATTCAATCACATTGGGAAAAATATTTAAGGTCAGTACAGTTAACTTGTTTGTTAATTATATATGGTATAAATGGAGTTATTGACTTACTGCAATGTAGAAATCCTTTACGAAGAATCCATAGAAGAACCACATGGTTGCACAGAGAGTGAGAAAAAATGACAGATTGAATGGCATGTACTCCACACTCTTTGTTTTTACGACTTGTCTCTGCAATTAACATAAATTATAATCAATGATCACCTCATTTTCATTGAAGGGAAAGAGCAAATGGGACAGCATGGTCACTAGAATTAATTATGAAACTAAAAGATCACTGTGTGTGTGTCTATATATATATATAAATTTATGTATATGCATATAGATATGAAGTACGTACCATGATACTTAGCGGAGCGGCAAATACAGCAAGGTTGACAGCAGCACATATCCACCCCACAGCTGCTACCCTCTTAGGACCCTTAACTAATAATGTGGTAAATAGCACTATCAAGCTAAACACCCCTATGTTGAATATGAATATCAACCTCAATGTGAACATCTGCAGAAATATTTGTTCATCAAGTCGACATACTTTAATTTGGAGGGTTCATATATATATATATAAATACACATAGAGAGATCGAGAGTGGGAGATTCACCTTCGCTTTCTTAGTTGCATATATTACGTACAATGTAAGGTAGGTAATTTCAATAACAAATCCAATGCCATTAATGCTGACAATCATATATGCATTTGTCTTGATAAAAGCATAATACAACAGTAATTTTGCACTGAAGAGTGCCACCACATAGGGTATTGATTGAAACCCCTCTGATGATTTCTTCTTGTAAATTTTGTAGAAGGTTGGCCTGAGAGAGAGAGTGAAAGCGAGTTAATCATAAACATTACAGGCAAAAATAATCTTGCTATATGGTAATTAATGATGATTAAAATAACACACGCGCGCACACACACACACACATATATGTGTGTGTGTGTGTAATGTTCCAAGTTAATGGGGCTTACACTGGCGCCAAGAACACCATGAATGATACAATATTACCTATATATGGGCAAAAGAAACCAAAGGAAATTCGAATTAGTGAGACAAATTTAATAAAGCAGGTCCATATATTTCAAGTAAGAAATGGAAGCCATTAACACATGTTCTACTTCCTACTTAACAATGGCTACCATTTTCTGCATCGGTCCCATTCAAAATATTAATCTCAGAACACGATAAATAATGCAAAGCGAAGCGCTATAACACCCATGATATATAAATAAAATGCAGAAGAGATTATAATAAACATTGGGATCTTCCAACATCCCAAAGTGAATGTACTAATTAATTAAAACATCAAGTTCTTGCCAAAGATCAAAGTAGTGTTTATACCCAAGAGGCCGAATAGGAAAGCCAACTGTTGAAGAGTTAAGGCCACCATTCCTCTCAGTAATGAAGTTCTCTGTAGGGCGATTAATTAGATGATATATATATATATCTCTCTCTTGCGATACAGAAAGACTTGGGGAAACTCTCCATGCTTTGCCATCCTATATATAGTTAATTGTCAAACAACAGTTGGGCAGAGAAGGTTGGGGGGTTAATGTTTGGCATGGAAACAATGTGTGTTGCCTTGAACATCTTGACAGGAAGTCTCAAGATAAAGAAAGTGTTTGTGCTTTGTATGTAAGTTACTATGTTATCAGAGCTGGTAGAGTGTGGAATCACCAACCCACTAGACCTCCCTGGGTTGATTGAATGGATTTGGGTTGGTTTTTTTTGACCCAATTGATCTATATTTGGGTTGGGTTATGATGTTTAATTTCCCTGTTTTCTTTAACTACATCAAATGATAATTTAATTTTATCAATGTTATTCCTGTTATATATATATATATATATATATAGAAGTAAAACTGTATGTATCTAACTTAATTTAATGATCGATTTAGAGACCGAATCGAACTAGTTTGATTCTAAATTGACATGAGTGAGGTTGTAGGTTTCACTACATGATATCACCATAACATTCTGTGATGGTATCCACAACTCTACTCACATAAAGTCTTATGATTCGGCCTTCCTATCGTTACTCTTAATTTAATCAAGCCAGATTGATGCCAATGGATGTCTCAATGTGGCTTTTAGTATTTCTCTTACATAAATGTGTTGTGGTCAACTCTATTCATTTAGGACCAATGGGTATTAGATTAGATGGTATGATCTCTCATTTCTAAAAAAAGGGTTAAAAGTTTGAGCATTATGAGAGTGTGTGTTTACTTGAATTTTTGAAATTTCTATTCATTTAAGATAAAGATAAAGATAAAGATAACTCTGAGGCATAAGTCAGCATGGTTGGTTAATGCTTGTGACCTCTAATCCAAAGCTTCAAAATAGAAAGTGGCTTATCATTTTCTGCCTAAGTTCAGCATTATTTTGACCGAACCTTAAGCTTGAGTTCAAGCATGCATGCATGATGTCAAGTTCAGCATTGGGAAAGTTTTCGTTTGGCTGCACTTGAAGGAAATTTGGCATATTTGCATGGTCTTGGCTTTCCTCCACATTTGTATCCATATCTTGCTATATATATATATATTATGTGATATATAAGCTCTATCACTATTCATATCATGTGGTTAAATCTCATCCAATTAGGTGACTTATTCATCAAATTGTAGGTTTCCTATTAGCCACATTTGCTAATAAGACTTGGTTCACTCGTTATGTTGTGGTGGAATAGGAGAATGATCAAACAAAGCCAACTTGCTGCAGGCTTAGAAGCAATTGAAGTTATATATGTCTCATATAGCTTTCTTGTCCTTTATGGTGCATTAAATCTAGATAGAGTACTTAGCAGCACGAGGCTTGTACTGCTCTCCCACAGGGCCACAATTTTGTTTTCATGGTTTAGGCAGCTCTCACTTCTCACTAGCTGGTTCACTCTAATTTGATTGACAGTATGATATCAAAATGATGCACATAAAAGGGCCTATTTTAGTCATTGATGGTCTTGGATTGCTAGGTCCTTATACGAATGGTTTGAGTACAGTTCACGTGCAATGTTTAGGACCACATTCATTAACTTATGTAATATTAGGCTCTACCAAACATCTTGACATCACCATCCCAATTACAGCGTGTAAATTTTATTTTTTTTAATTTTTATTTTGTTGTTATATATATATATATAATTAAGGAAAATACTTTCACCAATATAATTCATGAATTAGTATCTCAAATTAGATTGCTGATTATTTGATATTACGTGACTGATTATTTGATAACTTTTTATATTTTAAAAATAATTATTTTGAGAGATAAAAGGAAAAGGAAAAAAAATAGCAAAATTTATCATAATAGAATCCAAATCCTAACATAACTCAATAACTTAGAATTCAAATTAAATTTTTTTGTCCTAATTTTCCTTTAAATGACCATTTTCATTAAGAATAGGATAATATTACTCAGGCAGAATTCTTAGGCAGAATTCGTAGGCAGAAATGTGGTGAGTATATGTGGTGGGGGCCTACCACATACATCTAATGGATGTAAATATTTCTGCCTACGAATTCTGCCTAAGAATTCATTTAGAAACCGATCAAACTAGTCCGATTTACTTTCATGTGAGAGGGGTGGTGGGTTCCACTACATGACATCATGTAGTGGAGCCCACCACCACTCTCACATAAAACTATTTACGTACTAGTTCATTTTGGACTCCCTATCATTACTCTTCCATTCAATCTTCAAATAATTGAGACTAAAAATTACAAATATTTTTCCATGATATCTTTAACATAAGATTGAAACTCTTTCTCTTGAATAAAAACTCTAATTTTCTTCACTATCTACATGTGTGAATAATTAGATAAACACATAATATACTTAAAGCTTCTTATAATTTTATTTCGATTTGGTATTTTCGATAACAGTTAAATTTTAGAGAGAGATCCAATAAAAATGGAGAGAAGTTGAGGGAGTGCAAAAGAGAATATATATATATATATATATATATATATATATATATATATATAAAAGAAAATATTTATAGAGAGAGAAATTCAATTTGATTACAGTTCTCACTTCTTCCTTCAATGTGATTCATTTAGTCGGATAAAATATTAAAACTTATGAAAAGTGTAACATGCATTGAAGTATAGGATATTAATGTCTTTTTAATATCGCCACGTCATATTCGAGATGTGTAGTTCTGCTCAGTAAGGAATGATACGCATAGTGAAAGTTATCACGAAATCGAAGATCGAATCATCCTTGAAACACTCTTCATCTATTAGATAAGGTATGTGGGATCCAAATATTTATTTCACTTTCACCATCTAATGGATGGAGAGTCATTCGACTACTTATTCGGTCATAACTTTTACTATACTAATCATATATATATATATATGTATATAACAATTTTCTAATTTTAGGATTTATATTATTTTACATTAGGGTTTTGCCTATATATGGTATCTATTTTTTTTTTATTGATCGAGATTCTTGAATATTAAAATAATGAGTACTTTTCCCTGATTTTTTTCTCTGTTATTCTTTCCTCTATTCTTCTTCTTCTCTTTTCCTCTCTCACAAATTTCTCCCTTCTCTGTTCCTATATGAAGTGGTAGTAGAGCACATTATCCCCTGCATCATGCATTTTGGTATCTTCTTATTCCCTATTTCTTGTTGATTCTGAGATCGTTCCTTCCATCTTTCTCTATTTCTTTTTAGTTTCATAGCAAACAAAGCAATATAATTTTTTAGGAAAATGATTTCGAGTTGAATTGGATTAAGTCGACTCACAGGGTCTTGTGAGTCCCACTAATGTGATGAGGCTCATAGGTTCATTGTTATTGTCTGGCTTGAGTCATTGGTTGGGCTCACGTGCTATTTTGAGTCTCCAACTTTAATAAAATCCTATCACTACTTTTATCATAGGCAAATGTCATCATCAAACTAGTAAGTATAACATTCATTTAGAAAAATATCATATACATTTGAATTATAATAAGAATAACTCATCTTTTTCAATTAACATGTAGAGTACAATAATTTTTTTTTTTTATGTTTGATCTATCATACCGAAGTGTAATACTCCTTTGAGTAACAACATCATGTTGGGTTATGTGGAGACATGAAATCCTAGTTTTTGGCTATTTTCTACAACACATTGATAGGAAAGAATTGGAACCTTTCGATCACAGAGAATTTGGAAGTTTTTTTTGGGATTCAGAAATTATCAATCGAAGCATCAATTGATCGAGTTTGGGAAGCTTTTCGATCGCCGAGAGTTTCGATCAAAGTGGAAGATTTTTCTATCGATCTAAGTTACAGAGGCTATCGATCGAAGTTTATTTTATCTGACTCTTTTGGGCTATTTTGGTGTTTTTTCCACTTGTTTCCCTTAGGGCTTTGGGCATACAAATACCATGATACAAGAAACATTGTATAATGTGAGGTATATATAGTGAGATACACACAAAAAGACGTATAGAGAGGGTGTGATTGGTGATTGTATAACATAGTTGTGTCATTCCTTTATTAGAATGAAAAATTTCTGCAACTCCGTGGACATAGGCCAAGTTGTGTCAAACCACGTAAATCTTGTATATTCTTATATGTGTTTGTTTCTTCTCCACTCTTATTTGTGATTTTCTTGGGTCGTTGATTTCTCTTTTTTGATTGTTCTTTTTTTATTCCCACCAACTGGTGGTATTAGAAAAATCTGCAGTCCACTGATCGGACACTTGAAACCTCCAAACCTTAGAAGAGATTCCTAGAAACCTTGGTGTCATTAGAAAAATAGAGAAACACATTAGAAGCAAAAGGGTTACTGTAATACCCCGCTCCAACACATGGTATGATATTGTCCGCTTTGGGCCTAAGCCCATTTGAAGAGAACATACTACATATAAGCACATCTCTTTTTTCACACCCAGACGATGTGGGATTGAGCACCCTGTACCCTGTCAGTGTGGTAGCTCAGCCCAGTGTCTATCTTCGCACCCGCCCACTCACACCCGTCCACAAGGGTTACTACAATCCACCCCCTACAAGGCCCGACGTCCTCGTCGGCACACTTTTGGCTGGGTTCAGGCTCTGATACCAACTGTAATACCCCGCTCCAACACATGGTATGATATTGTCCGCTTTGGGCCTAAGCCCGCACGGTTTTGCTCTTGAGTTTTACCCCAAAAGGCCTCATACCATTTGAAGAAAATATACTACATATAAGCACATCCCTTTTTTCACACCAGACGATGTGGGATTGAGCACCCTGTACCCTGTCAGTGTGGTAGCTCAGCCCAGTGTCTATCTTCACACCCGCCCACTCACACCCGTCCACAAGGGTTGCTACAGTTACGAATTAGTAAAACTAAAACAAAATTCATAGAATGTAAATTTAATAAAGTATTAGAGAATAACAATATAAATATAACGATTTAAGGCCAAAGGTGTTGGGAGCAGCGGAAGTGAAAACAAAAAAAATCAATCAATGACAATCATAAACAAAACATAAGATATACGTGGTTTAGCACAATCTGGCTTACATCCACGGATGAGAAGAAATTCACTATAATGATTTAGAGATATTACAATAGTAGAGAATACGCAAGACTGGACCGTATACGCAAGCAACACTTGGTGGGACACCAGTAATGTGTTCCAATTATCAGAAAATATCTATGGCAATTACTCGTTCACAATCTCAGAATATGCATGATCGACAGCCTCCTACTCAAGACCAATAGGCTGAATCTGGATTCAAGGTCAATTAGAGATTGAATCTCCAAGCATTGTCAGAAAATGTTCAAAATTTGATCCAAAGGGTTGAAACTGCCAATCGAAACTTTTATGTAGCCCTTGAACCGATTCAAAACACCATGGAAAATCTGAATGATTCTATGGTCGTGTTGTCAAAAAGGTTTGATCAACACCTTATGGCTTGGCCAAATGTAAATGATTCTTTGGTGCAAACATCTATTTGTATCACAATCTAAAAATTTTCAGATTTAATTACTTGGTAGTGCTCCTAAGCAAAGTTTTAGTGAAAATTCTAAAGTGTTGATGACGTACCAAATTATTAAGTGATCGAAGGGCAAAAATGAAATTGAAAGTGTGATTTCAATAAAGTTAAACAGTGTTAAAGATTCAGATAAAGTTCTAAAGTCAAATTCACATGTGGTTGGAAATGTGGCAAAAAGGGCTGAGGTCAGAAGAACTGTAATGTAGATAATCGGTT
Source organism: Cornus controversa (assembly GCA_026545225.1). Lineage (NCBI taxonomy): Eukaryota > Viridiplantae > Streptophyta > Magnoliopsida > Cornales > Cornaceae > Cornus > Cornus controversa. The sequence continues at coordinate 34,958,307 of CM048851.1, forward strand.
ATGGTTATCAACTTTCAATAATTAAGAGTAATTGTTCTTAATCACTTTCGACCGCTTGTCATTTGATAATAAATAGAAGAGAAAAATACCTTTACAAAGATTCAGCCACGTAGGAATGTCCTTGTTAATGATTTGAATGAAAAATGCACAAGTATGGGTGATATGCTGATTTCAGAGGTTAAACAAGAGACCAAATTCAATAACTGTCAAAAGCGATTATCAAGTGGTCAAAAGCGATTAAAATATGGTTCAATCACATAATGATCATATGGTTCGGTCACATAGTTCGATTGCATCATGGCTCCATCACATAGTTCAGTCACTAAGGCAGTTTAGTTCAGTCACATGATTTAGTCACTAATGTGGTTCATTTACATGACAAAATTAAAAATGCATGTGAAAAAAGACAAATCGGCAGATATAAATTTGGGATCTTATTTAGCTAATCAAATGATGACAAATGGAACAAGTCAAGAGGCTGAAAAATGATTTGTTTGGACAGTTGAGACTTTGAATTTGAATTTTAAACCTCCAATAATTGCTAAAACCACATATGAATACCTGCAGAAGAGGCTGAAACAGGTCCTAGAACCAACATAACAAGTCTTTCATATTACACTTGTATTTCAATTCATATTGTATTGTACTTAGTTTTCCTTGCAATTTACTTATTGTATTGCACTTCCTTTCATTGATTAGCATTTAGTCTAGTATCAAACTCTTGTACTTTGTACAAAATCTACTGTTTGATGAATAAGTGAATGTTATAATGTATTTCTTTGCATTATATCTTTCTTAGCTTTCATTCTTTCAATTAGTGTTTAAATAGGAGTAAATATTGTGGAACATTCTTTATGTTCTACAGCTTTATTTGCTTTTATTCCCAAGTTACTATTATTAAAATCCTCTTAATTAAAGTACCAAAGAAGCTGGTAAAAGGGTTGATCTTTGCCTTCTCACATCGCTTGATTATTGTTAAGATCGATCGTGTCATATTTACAAGGATAGTTTGGTTTTTCTCGAACTGAGTCAAGACTGACTTTGGCATGCATGCGCAGTGAAATTTAAAGTTTAGACCAAATAACACCACAACAAGTTCCAGTGCACATTGGGTTTTAGCAATGTTATTACCATCAACCACAACTACAGAGATATCAAGCCTTGAATCAATAGTTGTTTAGTTAGTATCAACCAGAGGCTAATCAACAACAAGACTGAAGAAATATCAAGATAAGGTCTCCCAATCTAGTCTACCAGTATAATCCTTAGGTAATTCTTCCCCAAGGGGGGCATGCACATGTTAATAATTATGTTGATGTCAGTATTTCAGTGCCTTAACTGTAGGCACAACAACAACAACTAATGTTGGTTAACAAACATCAGTTAGCCAATATTATTCAAGAAACTTATGGACCAACTTTAAGAAGGATCGGTTGTTCATCATACAGAAAACCATAATGAAATACCCCCTACAAATTTCACGCATGAGGTGGCTAGTCTCACACATAGAACATAAGGGATATCTACAACTAATAACAAACAAGCATATCATATAATGATAAAAGAAAAAGAATTATAAATGCTGAAAGGAAAGTCTAACTTAAATAAATTATAATGTTAAATAACATAGTACTAGTCTGAACGATACAACTTGGAGGTCCCGTAACTCAATGACCCCTTAATTAAAAAATTATTTAAGTAAGTACTTTATGAAAATATCTAAGTTCCTACACTGAAGTCTGGTAATAAATAGATGACCGTCATGCTCTACGAACTCCATGCTCTAACCTCGAGATAAAAATTGCTTGGGACTTGAAATATCAATAAAGTGGGTTAAACCCATGAGCAAGTTCCCTCTACTACCACCCAATCAGAGAACCGGTAAACATACCCTTTATATGAGAACAATAAAGACATATAGATATAATTATACCGTTTAGTCATTTAATCTCCTATCTTAGAAATAACTAGAACTATGTTTTGAACCAATCTAACAATTATCACAATAAAAGTAGAACAAATTTCTAAGTTCAAACCATAGGCAATCCTAACTTGCCTGGACACACTAAGTTTTCTAATTAGATTCTAAGCAATCATACCATGCCTTCCTCTATTTATTCTACAAATGCCTTACAAGGTATTAGGCAAACCTATCCTGCCTCCACCAATAATCCTTTTTCAAAACACCAAATTTATGTTTATATACAATTAAATATAACCCACCAGCTCATAAATATATCTCCAATTAACCCTGTAACCCAAAAATAGAGGAGTCCCACATATTACACTAACCCATCAGTTATCTCAATACAAGTGCAGACTAGTTTTAAGTTTACACAAGAAGCAATTCTAACATGCTCGAATATATAACGAGAAATTTTCTTATTAGATATTAGACAATCCTGACATGCCCCAAATAAAATATAAAGATATCTTATTAGGAATTAGGCGATCCCGACATGCCTGACAATCCTAACATACCAAATATAATGTATAAATATCTTATTAGGTATTAGGTGATCCCGACACGCCTAGCAATCCTGATATGCCAAATATAATGTATAGATACCTTATTAGGTATTAGGCGATTCTGACACGCCTAACAATCCTGACATGCCAAATATAATATATGAATATTTTATTAGGTGTTAGACGATCCTCACACGCCTGTCAATCCTGACATGCCAAATATAATGAATAGATATCTTATTAGGTATTAGGCGATCCTGACATGCCTGACAATCTTGACATGCTAAATATAATGAATATATACTTTATAAGGTATTAGGTGATCCTGACACGCTTGGATAATTAACATATAAATAAAAATCTAACATACTTAAAAGCATACTAATTAATATCATGTAAATTTTATCGTCCCATTTATTAATTTAAACAAATAAAAAAAATAACACAACATACTATGAATGTAAATGAGTTAATCATACTCCCATAAACTGTTTTAAATACCATACAATTAATCAAGAACATTTATTCAAGTAAAGAAACAATTAAAGGAAATTAAATAATTAATTAAAAGAAAACCCCACAATAAAGCCAACACCTCAATTTAAACATCAAATATCTAAACCTAGCTCTAATCCTAGGTTTCCATGCAAAATCTGCTTTTAAAAGTCTTAAATTATATTTCTGAATTTTTTTGGAATTTTCGGTAATTTAAAAATATTTTTCAAAACAAAATAAAAATAAAAAACAAAAGAAAAATAAAAATTCAATTTTGAACTGTACTTTTTGTTTTAATTCTACAACAAGGGGAACTCATTTCATCTTGAAATTAATTACCCATGTGTATTCTATCCCTAAAAGATTAATTTGAATTTTTGGAAATTTTCTAGAATTTAAAAGTATTTAAAAAAAATATTTTTCTTATTTTATTTTTTTTCAATTTAAAAATGATTAAAATTTTTTTTTAAATAATTTAGACTGTTCATGAATACTTGATAATTGAATAAGTTACATGATCTGCTTTCCACAACACATGTATTTATTATAATGAAATCCTAATTCCAACAACACAAGAAAACCTAAAAATAAAAGAAAACTAGTAGCATAAGAAAATTGCTAAAAACTAAACTTTTTCCAAAAATTCTTAAAAAAATAAATAAGAAATCTAATAATTAAAAACTATTGAATATTAAATTTTAGCCAATTCTGAGTTCGTTTGGTCCGTGAACAAAATGCCCGAAATATTCAGTAGTCTTCCTATAGGATGAAAAAACGTAATTTTGGATACCTAAACAAAGGTTTTCGGTTGAAAAATGACATGGTTCAGTAGCAAAAGCTACTGGTTTTTTTTATTGGGTCGTTTCTGATTGAGAATGACTTTCGTGCGGTCAATATACGTTCGTCAAAAAATTTTGGACATCGACACTGTTCACAGAAATTAAATGTAAATACATACAACACGATTTAATTCACTACATATAAATTCCATAAACGAAATCCTAGATTTTGGTCAACATACATATCTCCAAAAACAAAACCCTAGTTTCTATCAATTTATATAATAGAAACAAAACCCTAGTTTAACACAATAAATTCATGTTTAATCAAAGAAAATTCCTTTAACATGCAATTAAGCAAAAATTCCAAATTGCTAAACCTAATCATGCATAAACCTATATGCATATACATGTATATTCACGAAATCAAACAATACAAATATTTATATATATTTACAAGTTCAAAGGGGAAGTGAAGAGATTGAACTTGCCTTGTGATATTGAGCAAAATCACATTTTCTCCCCTTTTTTGACGTCTACTGTTTTCTCCCTGTCTGTGCGTAGAAACACTCTGTTCGTAGAAACTACTAAATCGTAATTTATTTTCTCTTATTTAATATTCTAAATAATTAAACTAATAAATATAAAATATTTAGCCCAACTATATATAAATATATATAGCCCAGCCTAGCAATCTAGCCCAACTTGATAATAATTAAAAATAAAAAAAGGAAACACAACCCAAACCCTCATATTTTTATTTAAAAGAAAAAATTATATTTAAAACAAATATTTCACACACAATTAAACTCAATCAACACTTATCAACAATTCAAACATTCACATTAAACACATAAAAATAGGTATTAACAAAATTAATTAAAATATTTAAACAATTAAAAACCCAATGAAATAAATAAAAATTCAATTGAAATATCCTCAAATTATGGGGTATTACACATAACATGACTATATGGACCGAATTAAATTCCCAAGGGGCTATAGAGTCCCTAACTTCCTTACTTTTTCGGATGAAGATTCTACTTCGCATATTAGTCGCTTCACCATTCAATGTGGTGAAGTTGGAGTAGATGAACTGCTAAAGTTGAGATTATTTGTTAACTCCTTAATGAGAAAGGCATTCTCATGGTGTATTAATTTACCAGCCAATTCGGTCTTTACTTGGCAACAATTGGAAGAAATGTTTCATGCCCAATTTTATAAGACTAAACCAGAGTAGTCGATGGATGATTTGTCTAGGTTATCTCAGTTGGTTAGAGAAACTATTAAAGCCTACATTGCTAGGTTCAAAAAGGCAAGACATAGATGCCAAGTAAAATTATTGGAGACTTAGCCTTGAATGGTTTAGACTTTAAATAAGTAAAACGTTTGAAGGCATGAAATTTAGAGACTTATTTCAATTGGCTTCTAGTGCCACTAGGTATGAGAAAGTCTTTAAAGAAGAGCAAGATAAAAGGATTGCCTCAAAAGGGACCTATTATGGGACCTTAAATATGAAATTCACTTCGCAGAGGCTAAAATTAGCCTTGAAGTTGATGCCGCTGAAATCATAGCTAAGAAACCTCATGTTTGTCGGGCATTAATGACGCTAGTAGAATCTTTTAGTGTTGCTCAACCGTCGAGTTTAACGGTTAAAAGATTTTTAACAAAAAGTGGCAAACAATACATTTTTGACATAACAAAAGTGGATGAGATTTTTGATCATATGTTGGCTGATAAAGTGATCTGTCTCTCGAAGGGACCCAAAAATTCTTCAATGGATGAATTATAAGAATTTTTTTTATTATAAATGGCATAATTCTTATCGACATACCACTAATAATTGTGTGATTTTTCATGAAAAATTTAAGAATTTGATTGAGAAAGGGTTGCTCAGATTTTCTAAAAGGAGGCCATGGAAATTCCCGTTCGATCAAGGAGGACCCATTGGAATTTTCAACCACTGGGGCTACTAGGGAGCAATTGGTCATTATCACCGATTTAAATTCTGATTATAAATTTAGCTCTTTAAAAATTCAGCTTGCTCTCATTTTCAAAGAGCTAGGGGGTATTGTTTGCACCACAATCTGAAATTTTTTAGATTTAATTACTGGCAGTGCTCTTGAGCAAAGTTTTACTAAAATTTCCTAGTGTTGATGAGGTGCTGAATTATTAAGTGGTCGAATAACAAAAATTGAATTGAAAACATGATTTCAATAAAGTTAAATATGTGTTGAAGATTCAAGAAAAGTTTTAAAGTTGAATTCACATATGGTTGGACATGTGCCAAAATGTGTTGAGGTTAGAAGGGCTATTATGTAGATAATCGTCTATGGTTATTAACTTTCAGCATTTAAGAGTAATTGTTCTTAATCACTTTTAACTTCTCATCGTTTGGTTATAAATAGAAGAGAATAAAATCTTTACAAAGATTCGGCTATGTAGGAATGTCCATGGTGATGATTTAAATGAAAATGCACAAGTATGGGTGAGGTGCTGATTTTAGATCATTTTTGAAAGTGATTTTGGAGCAGTCAAAAGCGATTAAATTATGGTTCAATCACAGGATGATCCTGTGGTTCAGTCACTAATGTGATTCAGTTCAGCCACATGATAGCTTAATCACATGGTTCATCACTAATATGATTCACTTCAGCCATATGATGGCTTAGTCATATGGTTCAGTCACTAATGCAGTTCAATTCAGTCACATGATGATTCGGTCACATAATTTAGTCAATAATACGGTTCAGTCACATGATGAAATAAAAAATGCATGTGAAAGAAGACAAAACAACAAATACAAGTTTGGGATCTTATTTAGCCAATCAAATGACGACAAATGGATCAAGTCAAGAGGATGAAGGATGATTTGTTTGGACAGTTGGAAGTTTGAATTCCAATGAATAACTTCCCATAATTGCTAAAACTCACCTATAAATACATGCAAAAGGGACTGAAACAGAGGTTCCACAACTAACACAACAAATCTTTCAAATTATACTTGTACTTCAATTCGTATTGTATCATATTGTTGACACCTAAAAGTGACGCCAAATGCTTGCCACTTTGGTGATAGTTGGGGAGATTAAGATTTTGATATGTGAATATTAATCCTAATAATGTCTTATACATAAAAATTGTGTCACTTACATTTAAGGAGCTGAAGTTTTGTTTAAGAGATATACTCAAGTGTATAACTTCAGTTGGGACTCTTCCAAAGGAATATTAGAGGTTGATTGGTGGTGGACTCTTGAAGATGGATAAAGATAAACTTTAGAAGGATAATGTAGTGATGAATCTTATCATCAGGATATTACATTGGAGTTGTTTATATATGTGTGTGTGTGTGTGTTTTGCTAGACTCTACATAATCTTATGTTATGTTACATTGATGGGAGGACTTTTAGTAGGCTGAGGACTTTGTAGAAACTAAAGCAATGAAATTGCATTAGGTTATCACTTACAAAATAAGTTGAATATGAGAGTTTGAATATGATTGGGATACTAGAAAGCTGAAGTTGGAAGGCTACAGTGATGGGAATTGAAAACACATTGCATAAGGATATGCACTATTTATTTCTTTTTGTATTTCTATTTTTATCTTGTAACTAGATGTCAGGAAGTTAGTTGTACTAAATTCCTATAAATAAAATAAAGGAAATCCTAGTTCAGGGTTCCACAACCACTTCACAAACATTATATTACGTACAATTCTTCTCAATCACAATATTCTCACAGAATACTACTCTTATCTCTCCTTACTCTACATCTCCCTCATACTTGCTTGTTCCCTACCTCCTCTAATCAGTCAGTCTGTCTACATCTCCCTCCTTGCTATCTTCCTCTTTCTACCTTTCTTATTGCTACGATTATCTCACAATTCTTTGTGCACTCTAAAGTCCTCTTTATTGAGGCAAAAAAGAACTCAATAGAGAGTTTGATATTCTCTCTCCTTAGCCAATCGTCTGATCCAACACAATACTCAAAAGAGATACTGTGTTAGACCAACTTATTCACTCATTGAGCCGATCACACGGCTTTGGCACGTCTATACACACACTGACAATATAATCGGTCTACTTAGTTGATTAATTGATCGAACACATACTTACTTTCTTTTACAATTTCTTTATTGTATTGTATTTCTTTTCTTAGATTAACACTTAGTTAATATCAAATTCTTGTACTTTTTACAAAACCCACTGTTTGAATAATAGAGTGAATATTACGATATCATAACTTTCTTTGCTTGTGTTCTTTCCATTAGTGTTTGAATAGGAGTGAATATTGTGGCACTATCTATGTGTTCTACAACTTTTTTTTGTTTTTATTCTCAAGTTACTGTTATTGAAATCCTCCTTATTGAAGTACCAAAGAATCTAGCATAATGGCTAGTCCTTACCTTGTCACATCGCCTGATCATTGTTAGGACCAATTTGATCCTAGTGACCGATCGTGTCATTTACTCATGGATAGTTTGATTTTTTCTGAATTGAGTCAAGACTGACTCTGGCATGCCTGCACAATCAAATTTAAAGCGTAGACCAAACAATTTGGCACGTCCGGTGGGACACTAATAGTGTGTTCCAATAGAATATGGTGGTATCGGGCCTTTTAAAGTTCCTAATCCACCACTTAGCACATGCAACTACTAGAAAATTTTCTCAGGTGTCAAGTGACACTTTTTTATTTAAATTATATTAATGCACTTAATCAAATAAGCATTTAATTTAAGGTAAGTTACCTAGACCCCCTTGAGATTTTGCTTTATTACTCTTGAATTAAACTTGTAAAAAATGTTTGGTATCCCTTGAGGTTTGTTTGACATATCTATGACCTTTCCACCATTTGTTGACTGTTAGTCAACTTTAAAGACAGTTAAATAAATAAAATAAAATATCAAAAATACCCCTATGTCAAAACAAGCAAACCTCCAATTCATATATGGCGAAAACAAACGCTCGGTCACAATAATAGAAGTTTTTGTAAATGAGCAGAAGAAAAATAAACATCTCCTAAATGGCAATGCATGCAGTAGATTTGAATTGGGATTTCAGAAACTCAAGAAATGATTTGAATTCCAACTCCGCTAACTTTACCTTCATTGTGGAGTTCTTTTGCATTTATCAATTCATTTTCTACAAAAAAAAAATAATTGTAGTGAGAAGCATAATAACCAAAGAGATTTATCATGGAATTAAATAATGCTTCCAACCTTTCAATAGTCTTAAGCATTCTACAAGCCTTTTAACATAATAATTTAGATAGATTTCCTTTGATGCCTCAACTAATTTTCAGCCAATCATCATTCCCAAATAATAAAAAAAAAATGCCCCAAAGAATAGAACTTCCTATCTGATTTTCTTTTTATTAGAGAGAAAAAGGGGGGGGGGGGGGGGGGGGGGGGGTTGCAGAGGTAGGAAAAGAAATACGAATAATTTTACCTTTTAGGTAAATATCGCTTACCTCCCCTGAGATTTGCTAATATAACACAGTACATCTCTTCTACATTTCATAATCCCATCTACCTCTCTTGAGATTTTAATACGTGTAACAGACTCCCCCTTCTCGTTACAACAGTTAACGGAGACTAACAGAATTTGTTGACATCAGCAGTACTAAAAATTCAAAACCCAATTTTGCCCTTTTGATTTGTGAAAAGACACTTATAACCTCATTGACCAAACTAAGAATACATGTTTGACCCTCTTTTATGTATTAGAAGGTACTAAAATACCATTTATACATATACTATATATATGTGTGAGTGCATATATAAGCTTCATTGGCCATTTGTATATTTATACATACATTATATATATACATGAAACATGTATAATTGGGTTTAATCGATGAGATGGTGGATTCTTTTGTATATATATTCAGTGTGATATGGTTCATTAAAAGAGATATCAGTTGTTAATTTGATGTATCAATAGCGGATTTGAAGGAACCATAGTGTAATTACATAGAACCCTAGAAAACTTTAATTTGAAAATTTTGGATTTCAGCCATTGGCTCATGAGATTGATGGTACGTGTTGGTTTTGGGTGGATTAGGCGATGTTTGGTGGTTGAAATATGGCCAGAAAATATGGCAAATGTTACTAACCCCGTCCTGTGCAAGTTTCACCATGAAACCACCTTCATTAAGCAGAGACCCATATCTTTGCCACTGTTTGCCAGCATCTCTAATGCCGGAATCACCATCTTCAAGCTAAAGCTCTAACGAACTCCAACAAACAACCACCACCATCCATATACTCCTATTTTTTGAATTATATACTTATATGTAACACTTCCCCCCCCCCCCCCCCCCACCCCCCCCCCCCCCCCCCATTACACACACACACACACACACAAACCCCACTAGACCCCCCCTGATTTTTTTAAACCTCTCTCTCTCTTTGTCCCCCCCCCCCTCTCTCTCTCTCTCTCTCCAATATTTATCTCTCTACCCCTATCTTTCTTTCTCTCTTTTTTTTCCCTTTTTTTCTCTCTCTTTCTCTTTTTTAATATTTCTCTATTTTTTTCCCTCTCTCTCTATATCTATAAAAATAATTAAAAATAATAAATACATTTAATTTTAATAAATAAATTAAAAAAATAATAAAGTAAATGTTTTTTTGGAAATTGTTAGTAAATAAAGTAAATATTATCAATGAACAATGATAAAACTACTTAATAGAATTATTACGATTGTTTGAATTTTTTTTTTCTGTGTTAAAGGTTGCTCCTGTCACAAAAATTCCTAGGTCCGTCACTGACCGAAAGGAGTCATCTTTACCGAGCACCACGCCACTGCTGAGACCCATTGTTGCCACTAGCTTTGTCACTACCAAAATAGAGGACCCATTTCCACTACCTCACCGTTGGGTTCAACCTCCACCACTTGCTCAGGTCAGTGATATATATATATATATATATATATATCACTGACCTGAGCAAGTGGTGGAGGTTGAACCCAAGTGGTGGAGGTTGAACCCATCGGTGAGGTATGTTTCATGATTCTAATGTTTTTTATTTCTCATTATATATAGAGTATCATATTTTGTGTTCTGAAATGAGATGAGAGATAATATGATGGGTGTTAGTTAATGCATTAAAATGTATAAATTATTCATGGACAAAGAAGTAAATTCATTACTAGACGGTCGTTACTGCCCGCCCCGGGTTCTCTCTGCTCGGTTCCACAATCAATCCCAGATCCATCCATTTGAGGGAGTTAAAATTTTGCGCTCTTCTAATTGCTTAGAGAGAAGATAGGTAGAATTATGAAACGTAAATGGAAGGTATGTGTTATATTAGCAAATCTTAGGAGTGGTAAGTCATATTTACCCTTGCTTTTTGAGTGTTCAAAATAAAACCCAATTTTCTGGACACTGGAGAATTGATTAATACTGTGACATTTCATTACATTCGAATGGTCATGATCTTAATGGCTCTTCGACTCCGACATCACATAGCAATACCAACCATTTGACAGGTGCATATGTGTAAGCATCAAATTGATACTAGTCTAAACTCTCCAAGGATTTCACGTTTAGAGAAAGAAGAGAGAAGAGAGATTTAGGGTGGCAACCTTGTATTTTATGATTGATGAGTAGTGGGGTAATTCGGTAATTTTGTCTCACAGTTAATCACCATGCCAAAGTTATTTTTTTTAAAGTTTAATTCGAAAGTAATTTGAATGAACTTCAAAGAGATCAGGGTAATATATCCTTTAATTTATTCATAAATTAGTATATTATGTCATCAAAACACATTAGTTTCATTTTTTTTTTCTTCTCTTTGCGTAGTTAAATCTAACATATTCCCTAGACCTTCCCAGGAGGACATACCACTTGGGCTATAAAAGCCTGTGGTGGTAATTGAAGAATAATTTATTAGTTTAGTGTTTTTTTATATATAATTTAAAAGTATTTGGCATTTGATCATACACTAGAATTTTTAGTATATGATAAAAAATTGAACGAATAGAATTAAAGTCCGCCAATAAAGGTCCCAATTTATGAAATCAAATAAATTTTGTGGAAACATAATATTTAAATTTTTTTTTTTATCCACTAGTTTATATGGTGTAATAAGGTGAGATTCACTACAATAATAGTATTATTTTTTAATTTCTTGATGTATGTGGGTTAATTTTGTATCATTTGAACTACATAGCAACCATTCGGTATTAGAATAATTTGAAATTCTGGTATTTTTTAAAGAAGATATTTAAATTTATCCCAAAAAAAAATCTTAATTTTTTTAGTGGCCTTATCAGAATATGTTAGCAATGTTAAAACCACAAGTTTCAAAACATATTAACAATATTATATTGATCTATTCAAAATAGTACAAGTAGAATGTTATTTCTGAAACCAGATGATATGTGATCAATTGCATAAAAGCATATTTGGGTTTTTAAAATATTCGATCAGATGGAAAAATTAAAATAAAGTTGTGAACCACCGATGCCAACTAAATAAACTGACAAAATGTAAATACATTATTGTGAGATTCTTTTGAGAAAAAAAAAATTCAAAAATTGAGGCAGTTGCCTAATCATTTCTTTAACTGAGCAAAAAGAACAACAATTTGAGTTTTGACAGATCCAACACCTTCTTGCATATATTAGACGTACTATAATATAAATTAAATTGATTTATTTAGTTTTAAAAATAAAAATAAAAATCTACAAATTGTTTATTATTTTCATAAATTCTAGATCCTAGATATTTTGTGTACACATTTTTCAATGTCATTTATTTATTAAATAAAATAAAATAATATCTCAAGATTTTTATTTTAGAAATTTTCTAGAAGTGCATTTTGTTCCTAAACATTTTGGCTATTCAATTATTGAGGTCCAATCTTTAATTTCCAGTCCCAACACTAAAGTGATCATAGGTTGAACCAAATAAACAGACATACGTTAAGTGACCATAATTACAAAATTACTATGATTCCCAGTTGGACCCCATTGAATTTTTTTAATCTAATTACAAACTAAACAAAAATAAAATTCATTCAACCCAATTACAAGATCCCCTCCGCTTATATTTGCTGGTAGATCCAGCGGCAAGGATTGCGCCACGTCAGTTAAAAAGAGAACCAAGATCATTGCACAAACGTTGTCGTTTTGGAGAATTGGTTAACAGAAATTTTGAAATTCCTCCTCACGCCGTTAGGGTTCTTTCCACAACTCTCAGACTCTCTTCTGGCAAGATCTTATCTCTCCCAAGCTCGATCTCTTTTTTTTTTTTTTTCTTTTTCTTTTTTCTTGTTTCTCCTCCTATTTTATCCCTGTTTCAATGTTCACTGTTTCTCTCTCATTACAAGGCATGTTGACAATTTCTATTATGAATTTTAAACTTTTTTCATTCCTCAAAATTTCTATTATTCGATGAATATGCATGAATATGCAATTGCATGGAATCGACTCTTCATATATATATATATATATATATATAAAGTATGAATCCATTGGAGAGAGAGCTTGCATAAAGGGAAACCAGAGGAGCGTTAAGTCTATGACGGCATATATATCTTTTAAACCATCAAAACGGTAGCGTTATGCAATGATCTGGTATTTTCTTTAAATTGATGTGGAGCAATCCTCGCTGCTGGATCTACCAGCGGACAGAGTGACAGACCAACGCAGAGAAATCAAATCCTAAAAATTGAGGACTTAAAAGGAGCAAGTATTAGGCACTGGGATACCTTAAAAATAAGAACACTACCGACACAAATTATCAATTTATAAATTTTTCCTCTTACAATTGAAAAATTATTGTTTGTATTGGGTGAGATTGCTCAATACTAGATACTTGAATGGTATTAAATAATTTTTCAAATCTAAGAGTATCTCTACCTATGGCGGAGCCAGGAATTTATTTCAGTTGAGACAACTTTTAATAATAATATATGTAGTAATAATATATGTAGAGATCCATTATTTTAATTTATTTTAATTATTATTTATTTATTTTTTGAAATGTGATTATAAATAGATTTGCATGTGTTCTAAATGTGATTTACATACGTAGGGACTTGTTTAGAGGTTCGGAGAATTTTATGAATCATTTGACTTATTTTAAGATTTTAAGTCATCGAGGCCTAGGATAGGGTTGAGTGGGCATGGGAAACCGAATATTTTTTTAATTTTTTTTTTAGTTTTAGGCCAAATAGAATGTTAAAAGAGATGTAGAATTGATTTCGAGGTCATAGCCGCTTTCGGATTCGAAAACGGAGATCGGAATGATACATTAAGTGAATTAGGGGCGTTTTGATCATTTTATGTCCTAGAGCTTATAAATTTCTAAATCTCATATATTTACCCATTGTAACAACTCCCAAATAGCCCGCCAAAACTCTCTTTTCTCTCCTCTTCATTTTCTTCTCTTTCTCTCTAAATTTTGAAAGCCTAGGGCTTGATTCGGAATGTGCCGCTGAAGGAAATTTCGTTCTACGTGGCGAGAGCATCATTTTGAACCGAACAAAGTTAGGTTTGAGTGGATTTGAGGTTTATCTTGAGTTTTCATCTCTTGAGATAGGGGGTGTGTGTTGTGTCTTTCAATACAAGTTTAATTTCATCTTATGTGCATAAAATGAATGTTTTCATGTTATATATAAGTATTTGAGGTTTTAAGATTAAACTTGTGATTTTAAATAATGTTCTTCATGTCTTCTATGATTAGAAATTAAGGAATTGTGATTTAGAATGCAAAATTGTGAATTTATGCTTTATGTGAAATGTATTGCATTACATAGTTTTGTAATATGTGTTGGAACCCTAGTTTCAATTTGATAGATTTTGCCTAATTTCAATGTGAATTATGTTGAAAGGTAGAGTGTGTGTTTTTGTTAATATGGTTTCTTGTGTGACATGCTAGAAATGAACATATGACATGAAATGGGTGCAAATGCATTGAGACTTGTGTATGTCTATGCTAAACGTGACATGTTTGGTGTGTATGGGGTGATATCTCAGAGATGACTTATGTACAAAGTAGAGGGAGAACAGATCTTCCGGGGTTGAAAGACCTCAAACTTGTACAAGAAGGTTGATTACTGCATGGGTTAGTAGCCCATAAAAACCAAAAATATGGGGTATGAGACTTTGGCACGTATCTGGTTTAGGTGTGTGAATGTGAGCATCATTTCGAGAGTAATGTGATTTTGTGTTGAACTTTATGTTCGAATTAAATCTTATCATATGTTATAAGTATGATGAAGTTGTGTATTGATGTATTGAATATTTTGAGCATTTGTGGTTTGTCATGCAAATTGACGTGTATGCCATGTGAATGGAAATAATGACGTTTGACTAGAATGCTAGGAAGCATGACACATAGCTATGCTATGCATTTTAATTTACTTATGTACTAATATGAAATATGAAAATATTGGTAGATTTCACAACATATGTGTGACATATATATTTGTAATTGGCATATTTCGGTGATCAAAACTTGATTGATCGAGTTGTAATTTTTGATTTATTCTTTGTATCGATTGTCGACAACTTCGAGTTGATATTCAAGTGCATGGATGCAGATAAATCAATAAGAACACCATGAAGTACGGTGAGGACACTCAACACTTTCTATTTCTGAGCCTATTTTGAAAAACTAGGGTTTAAATAAAAATATTAGGGTTTTTCAAAGTAGGTTCGGTCCCCAATATTTAGGACCGGTCCAACTTGTCTCAGCAGTTTGGTTTTTGCATGTTTTTACAAAGTCCCACCGGTCCTAATTATTTGGCACCGGTCCCACTTAGCCTGTTCCAAATAGGAAATAGATTTTGACAGAAATTCTGATTCCTATTGTGTTTGAAACTTCTAGGAGAGTTCTATTTTGGTATTCAACTTCTTTTTCAAGTAAAATTAGAACTTCCTTACCTATATATATGTATTAATTTTTTTTCTACAAAATAAGCAAGTACCATATGCCTTAAACATATTTTTTAGAGAGAGAAAGTATATACAATATAATTAGGGCTATATATTTTTTAAGAACAAACATCTATATTTCACGAGTGATCTTTAGGATGGTGTTCTTCTTCTACTGATTACTTGCACAGAGACTGCATCAAATTATTCGCTGATCAGAATATTGGATGGATGGTTTTTCGCTTACTTGCTTGCTGAGGAAGAAAGGTGACCAAATCGCACTACGAAGGGAACGAAATACTTGCTAAGTATTTTTGTTCTTCCAGTGACCTTTCTGTAAAGATCATGACGTTAGCCGAAAGTCTGCAGTAGTTGGACGTGTTGTCTTAATCATAAGCCTGAGGTGTTCTGCATTGGATTCTTGATAGAGTGAAGAGGGGTGTGAGTTTGAGACAGAGTCTGCTGTACTTTGCTTCATCATAATAAATTGGTTTTCTGAGGCTTTCCGCCTCCCTCCATGGTTTTTTCTACCTTGGGTTTCCACGTATATCATGTGAATTCTTTTCTTTACTTGCACTTTATTTATTTACTTGCTTTGTGGGATTGCTTAGAATTTAATTGAACTTCAAATTGAATTAATTAAAAATTAAGCAAACGAGTAAGTGATCCTATTCACCCCCCTCTAGGTTTTAAAATATTTTTCGCAATCGCTTCTGCACCACGTAACTCACAATATGATATTGAGCACATGGAACTTTGTTTATCCACCTACATTAACAATTTCAGGTCATGGTAAGGAGGTCGCCGATAGTAACCAACCATAAGTTAGATTTAGAGTTAGAATGACTCTTTTTGGATTGCCTTTATACTATGCACGTCCGAAATATGGACATGGTGCATGTAGAAATATATAAGGAGACTTATATTTTTGAGGATTGTATATGGGCATACATGCCTCAAATGTTAGCTTTTGGACATGAAAGTTTTGTATAAATGGAGTATGTTTCCAACTATGAAGTTTTCTTTTTATAGTTCCAGTTGACGTTCATGCATATTGTGGTTATGTATAAACTTGTGTAGATGTATGCTAGGATATGAGAATAGGTTGAGGCA
This sequence comes from Cornus controversa, assembly GCA_026545225.1. Taxonomy (NCBI): domain Eukaryota; kingdom Viridiplantae; phylum Streptophyta; class Magnoliopsida; order Cornales; family Cornaceae; genus Cornus; species Cornus controversa. The sequence continues at coordinate 34,975,046 of CM048851.1, forward strand.
TTAAAACCAGTGTTTGAAGTTGGGATGATAGGGAAATAAGAACCTCAGCAGGAAAAGCTACGATCAATCGAAACCAACTCTTCGATTAATCGAACATTCGATTAATCAAACAGTGGCCTTCAATTGATCGAAGAATATGTCATATTTGAGGGTTAAAATCCAGCACGTTTCGTTGGAAGTTACGCAAGAAGTTCAATTAATCAAAACTCCACTTTCGATTACTTGAAGCATTTAATGTGTTGATTGAGCTGGATTGAATGATTAGCTTGACTGGTTCTTCTGCAAGGGGCCCAGTAGTAGGAATGTAAGCATAACAGCGTGGTATCAGAGTGTAAATAAGATTAAGGAGTGGTGATGTTGAAATTGATCATCTCCATTTCCTATATCGATTTGGGTATCGAAAATGGGGCGCGACAATATAATTATAAAATAAAATAAAATAATAAATGCAAAAATTAAAACATCGATTCATAATCTTTTTATTTAATACATTTATAATTGTCATCGACGAGTTTTCGTATTTTGAAAGCATTACGAGTTTTCGTTGTTGCTTTTGATTCATTAAAGATTTACATTGATTCAAAGTTTGGTTGTGGGCACTATTTGGCCCTCCAATATGAATTTGGAGTCTATCTTTCTTCTTCTAATTTGAAAATCATTCATCAACAAAAAAGTCGCCACCAAACTGTTCTACTATACATAATTTAAAAAGATAGCAATATAGACAAAATACTTTATCTTTTGATATGCTATATTCTAGCCAATTAGCACAATCATTAAACCAATCAGGATTAAATCGTTTTGACATTTGTCCAAATTTTTTAGAAGGAAAATTGTGATTCTGAGGTTGACAAGCACCATTTTGTAGATATGCTTTATGAATTTGATCTCGAATGTTAGGATTATAATCTATAATCCTAGTTCGTAACCCAGGATCTGAAGGAAGATTTGCCAAATCAATTTCCATGCAACTTTGTTTTGAGCAATCATCATTTCTTTCTTGAGGGGATGGTAAGTTTCTTTTCACAAATTTCTTCATGACTGTTTCAAAATTGAGTTCATACAATCAAATCTACTAAAAAATTCATATTTAAGAGATGGAGAATAAAATAACATAGTAACTTAGATTAAGGGTCTGTTCGGATAGCCTGTTATGTTATTATTTTGGTGTTATGTTTTCAAGTTTTGGGCCCATAACATGTTTGGCAGATGGGCGATATGGTTTGAAAGTTTAAAAATGGTATCAATTTGGGCCCAAAACTCATATCATCCAACACATATTGTTATGGTTTGTAAATTTTCTAGCCCAAAATGAATATTAGTTATGTAAATTCACTGTAGCGGAGGTAACACCTGCATCACACACAAAACCAAAAAATGAAAACAGTGTACAAGGCCCGATCGTTCGTTTTTCTCTCAACTCCATTCGGCGATTTAAAGGTGATTCACTCTCAACAACCCTAATCTTGTTGAACGACCACAGAGCCCTTCGCTCTCAACTTGGTCGGCGATTCACTGCCAAAACTCTAACAACAGCAGAGCCCTGAGTATTGTTCTTTGATCGATTATCCTGAGTCTTGCTCAACTCCATTCGCACTATCTCTCATCCTCTACTCTGTATTCAACATTCAAAATCAAGGTAAGTTTCAGAAAATCATCTTAATTCCTCTATAGTTGCCTTGTATGCGTAAATACCCTTGGAATTTTGGAATTTGAGGAGTTTGCTAAATTAATTTGATATAATTTCTTAATTGTCTTAAAGCCCCATGCTTCCTTGTTCTGAGTTGTGACATCGTTTTGCAGTTTGTTTTATTTTTTCGTTACTACTTCATCTCTTTCATAAGTTCAGTATTAGTATGTGTTGCTCCATGAATAAGTTTGTCTCAAATTTTCGGCACTATATATTTTTCCATAGTCTTACTTGCTTCATGGTATGCTCTTGTATTTTTTCTTGTTGTCTATCTAATTCCTATTTTAATCATTGAGTGAGGAAATTTCTGAGCTGTCTAGTACTAGTTACAATCTATTTTTTGATGATGTTGGAAGGTTAATAGTTTTTCCTTCCTGTTAACTCTACATGTTCTTGGCTTATGGTGCAAAAAATGAACTTTTACTAGCTAAGATATTGAGAAATTTGGTTGATTGTTGGTCTTGAAATATGCTTTTACACCTTTTGGGTTCAAACTGTAATAGGTATGCTTTGCTTTGCTGAACATGGAGCGACTGTTGGCGTTTTTTTTCTATGGCATCCATATCACCTTATGTAAATGCTAAAATTTATCAAAACTTTGTAATCCATTTTATTATATTTTCTGAATTGTATTATTGTATTGTGCATGTGATTCTTTTCTTTAATGTTCTCTTGTTCGAGCTTGATTTTGAACAGCTTGCATTCATTGGTATGGGATTGATTTTGTTTGTTACTTTAATGTTCCCTTTTTAGTAGAGCTCTCAAGATTTTGTTGTTACTTGTTAGCGTGTGTTTGGTGATACTTTTCACAATTAAAGTACTTTTTGATTTGTTTGGTAACAGTATTTTTTAAAGCACTTCTATTTCTAATTTTACAACAATATTATATCCTTTAATATAATGTTATTTTATTTGAAAATAACAGATTTTTAAAAAGGGGTTCAATTTGCCTTTATAAAAAATAAAAGGGATAAAATTGTCTAGAATCTCAAATCTAAACCCAATTTTTAAAGATAAAAAAGGGTAGTACCAAAATGTCTAGATTTGAATGTTCAAGGGTCTCCCCTTTTTTTTTTTTCCTTTTTTGGTATGGTGTTGGCTCTTAGCCATCTCCTATAGATTTGCTTGGTTTATGAGGAAATAGATTTTCTGTCAAAACTGCCACCAGTATGTTTGAAGTGAGAAATATATGACTTTTAATGTCATGAAGTACCAAGAAATTTACAGTCAACTCCTTGAACTGGAGTAATATTTCTTTAGTTTTGTTTTGTTCTACTTGTCCTTTATATGTTCTTTCCTGGCTTGGCACTAACGTCCTCCAAATTGACTCACATGCATCTTTAAATCTAACCCATGTTTAAATGAGGAATCTAGATGATGTTTTTGCTCAAAATTATAGAATGGCAAGGTATATTCATTCGTTTTGGAGAAGTGGAAAATTTGTGGGCAATTCCTTTACTCCTTAAGGTTATTGACTTCATTGAAATGTTTATTGACTTAAGACACCTGTATGGGAATGTAACTATCTGGCCTATTTTTCCCCTATTTTAAAACTTATTATTTTGATAATTTATGATTTTGTGATTATTTTACACAAGCATGCCAGCTCACATATTCTTACATATAAACACAAAAGAAAAGTTGCCAGCTAATTACATTCACAAAACATATATTAATTCATGTCTATATTGATAACATCAATTTTTTTTATGCCTTTATAAGATGGACATCAACAATGAAAATAATGAGTAATATGTTAACCCAATTGATTTGTCTCAAGATGACATAGGTAGTGTAACTATTACACCATAAGCGAGCAAGGTAGTTTGGTCTGAGGCCCATTAAGAGGAATTTGTTGTCTTGATGGAGGAAGAGGTACGGAAAAGAAATCGTATGAGACTGAAAAAAGGTATACACTTGATTTCATCTAAATTTTATATTCTTAATTAACTTGTGCCCTTCGCTCTTAACTTGTATGTTGCATTTTGCAGATTTTTCATTACTCATTATTCATAAAATTATGGTAGTGCTAAGATTTACTATTTTCTATGCATGTAACAAAAATTTGGGTCTATGACTAGTCTGAGAATGGAATGTGTTTTCAAATAAGCATGAAAAAAGATACATCTTTTTTCTTTATATGTTTTTTTTTTCAATGCACATTATTCTGGTAATTTTAGAAATGCTGATTTGTTGACTATTATTTTGTGCTATGGAACTGGTATTACCGTGAGGATGATGATGATGTTGCTAGAAATGCTGATTCGTTGACTATTATTTTGTGCATGTGGAACTAGAAATGCCGTGATGATGATGTTGATGTTGCTGGAAATGATGTATTGTGATTGTAATATTTTGAATCTTTAAGGCCTTTTCCAATAGAGAGTTGAAGCTATTTATTTTGGAATTATTTGTTAATTATATATTTTAAGTTCTTTCATTTACTATTATTAGAATCCTGCAATTTGGAGCAAATTATAATGTATATATAATATTGTTCGGAAGTTTATGGTGTTGGGATGTCGTTTGAAATATATATTTAGAATTGTGCAATGCAGGATTGATTTATGGCAACAACAGGATGGTACTCAATCAAATATGTTAGATTTTAAATTAGACTTTGTCAAAATTTAAAAAAAATATAACATGACTCAAATAATTTTTTTAAAATATCATAACAATGCTTTGTAAATTTTTTATAAAAATATTAATAAGACTTTTCAATTTCAATGTTTTTTAGATTTTAATAAATGACTTGAAACAAAAAAAAAAACACAATTTTTTTGGCAATAGTTTGACATACCAAACGTATTTTCAGTGTTTTGGTATCAAATTTTTTATAATACATTGATGTTACCAAACATGTTATATATTTTTTGTTTTGTAAATTATAAAACACAACAATGTTACCAAATGTGTTGTCAAATATTCAAAACACTAATATAACATAGCACATGTTATGTTATTTGCTGAAACAAAAACCAATATCAAAACACCCTTCCAAACAGGCCCTAAATCTAACATATGTAACAAAATTTCATGATAACATTAACATATTTCATTCCAAAATAATATATGCAACCAAATAATAACTAGTTCAATAGGATGATAATTGACAAACATTCTTAATAATTACTGATGATAAAAATTTTTTACTGCAGATTGAAAAGCTAAAATAAAAATTAAATTAGAGCAAAATAACTAACCTTATAATTAATAAATAATCCAAGCAATCTGAATAATTAATAGAGTCTCCAAACTCTAAAGAAATAAAGCTCTTTAGGGCTGCAAAAAATAAAAAATAAAAGAGAAAATATCACCTACCTCCCTTGAGGTTTGTCAAAATAACACATGACTCCCCTCTACGTTTCATAATCCCACTTACCTCCCTTGAGGTTTTGATCCATGTAATGCACTCCTTCCTCTCGTTACAATAACTGATGCAGTCAAAGAAAATCTGCTGATATAAGCCACATAAAATGAGTAAAAGGTCTATTTTGCCTATCTGATGCATTAAATGACTCTTTTAGCCTATTGACCAACTAAATATTACTTATATACCATTATACATATTTACCACAATGTCCTTACCTTTGGTTACCAACTGTCTACCATGATTCATTCGAAGCTAGCCAATCCATCTCCAAAATTTTCGGAGCTTAAACGAACCTCGTCATCGAAAAACCATGCCATGGCTATCACCCGAAGCTTTACCATCAAGAAAGCTACAGTGTCACTAACAACCAAGGCCATTCATAGATAGATTGTAGCATTTTCATTGGCAGCAGTTTACATTTTTTGAACCTTTTATTTTGGTGGACTTCAATTTATTACCCTTCCCTCTGGCGATTGTTGTTGCTTCTGTTTGCATAGTTTCTGTTCTCAAAGGGAGAGTTTAGTCACAATAGTCACAAACATCATTGTGAAGTATACTATTGACAATATATATAGGCATAAGCTACTGGCAGTGGTTTTTTATTTCTTTTTTGCCTTATCTTTCTAATGAAATCCGTTAATTTGGAATCATGAGATGGGTAGATCCGTAGATGTAACAGATGACAAATCATTTTTTTTTATCTTTATTAGCGCTCCCTATAATGACAATAACTGATGAATCAGAAACTCTCAATTGGTTTTTCATATCCTTGTATCTTGTAGAATTGGAAACTAAAGTTTTTTCAAGATATATATATAATGTATCTCATTTATGGAACAATTTTTCACTGTCTTTGGATTCTAAACAATAATGCAGAAAGATAAATTTTGGAACTTTTAGTTTTGCATTTTTCTAGTTTCTAATCATTCTTTTATTTGTTGTAAATTCTTTTAGTGTTGATGAGTTCAGAAAGCTTTTGTTCAATAAGGACCCATACAACCAATTCTTACTTTCGCTTGAGCCAGTCAAAATACAAACCAATGTAAGTACCAGTTGTTACATTTTATGCTTCCCCATATCTCATACTTGTTCCTTTTTCCTATTGTTTGATTTATTTTTTTGTGATTGATATGCTCATTGTCACAGCTTCCAAACATATTGTAGACTCGAAGGTTTTGACATAAGGGCAATCTTGTAATTTTGATGATTACAAACCATTAATGATGTCTTTACTACTAATGTCTACATTTAAGTGATTATGCAAGTGATTATATGTAAAGACAAAATTCAAGGAATCCATCACTTTTAAGCTCAAAGAAGTGTCATACAAAATCAAGTGAACGAATCGTAAAGAAACATAAAAAAGGAAGCATTTAAAGTTTCAAAAACTTCCATGCTCAAAAATATCTCAAACAAGTGAGCATTATCTTCAAGAACTCAATTGGTCAATCCATATTGAAGAAGGGGTAGATAGGATGATGAGCACTTAGGAAATAATGTTAAAGTTTATTTGAATTCAAGTAAAGCTCAATTATTTCAATGATCATGCACTAAAAATCTTTTCAAACTCATTCTTAATCATCTATAGGTCTTGATCATCACTCATATTCCATCATTGACCATCTTATATGTCTGACCATTCAAAAACCTATTTTAAAAAGAGCTTTTTGGCATACATATATAGTTTTGGTCGACTGATGAGTTCCATTAGCCAATTGAACAAACCTGGAATTAAATTCTAGTAAGCTTTGCAAAACAGGGGAGTTTCAGTTGACTGAAACAAGGTTATCGGTTGACAGAATAACTTCATCAATTGACTGATAGAAACTGGAAATGAATTCCAGTAGGCTTTACAAAATAGGGGAGTTTTAGTCGACCGAAGCTCAGCTTCAGTCGATCAATGAACTCATTAGTCGACCGAAACCTGGTGGTTCAGAGAATTAACGGCTAGTTTATACATTTAATGCTCCAAACCACTTGCCCAACTATTTCCAAATGGCCTTCTATGATTCCCCCTCTATATAAGAATAAGATCTATGAATCATAAAAATACTGAACTTGAAAAAATTATTCTTGTGAAATCAATTGTGCATTCAATCTCACTGACTCTGTTTTTTATTCAAAGACTTAAGCTTTAAACTTGTGATTCATTTACTCTCTAGTGTGTGAGCTTACATTTGTGTATCTATCTATTGAGAGATAAATACTTATTGAGAGCTTCACATTGAAAATATCTCTTTTAAAGATTCTGGTATAAAAAAATTTCATTCAAGAGGATCGGTTTGATCCAAAGAGAGCCTAAAGGAGGTTGTTTCTTTAGCAAGGGTTGATGTGACCCAAGAGAGATTAAGATAAAGAGTTTCTCTTGAGTAAAAAGGTTTTGCACTCCACCTACAAGGAGTAGCCATATTGGATACGGGAAGTCTCAAGAGGGGTCTTGAGCCGAGGAGTAGGAATTCTGAATCTCGCCAAAATTATCGTGTCAATTGCGTTTGATCTCTCTATCTCTATCTTGTTATATTGTGTTTTAAATTGCTATATTGATTATTGAATATTTATTGCATAGATAGAAGTAATTTCTCTTTTGGCAAATTTACAATTAGTCATTCAAAAAATATCCATTGTTTGCCTAAGACTCTATTCACCCCCCCCCATCTAGAGTCAATACTTGAGTAACACATATATCTTTGTTCTCACATCACATGGGTAGTTGAACCATATACAGTAATATAGAGACAAGTTCTGAATATAGTGCGGAATCATTAGGACAACTGAATTGGCTGCTGCACAGGAAAAGTTATATGAGCTGAAAATGTAAAAAAATGAGACCTTGAAGTTCTACTTCTCTCTCTCTCTCTCGACACTCCCATGTAGCACAAACGTCATGCACAATGAAGACTACTGCCGAGCACCACCAAGCTCCCACCATGTGAAGACTCACTTCTCAATGCACGTCGTTCACCGTCCAATCTCCAACTGCCACCTTTCGGCTCAATTAGAGAGTGGAGAGAGAGGGCAACCGAGAGTTAGAGAGAGTGAGCCAGGTAGGAGAGTGATGGTTAGATTAGAGAGAGAAAGAGAATTGTGAGAAAGATTGAGGAGAGAGAAAGAAGAAAATAAAATAAGAATATATATATATATATATAATCTGAAAGTGGTGAGAGAGAGCTGAGAGAAGAAGAGACGCTAAAGTGAGAGGAATATGAGAGAGAAAAAGAAAAACTAAAAAGGAGGAGGTAGGTGGGCCCCATATATGCTTTGAGAAAGGAAAAGAGAAAAACAAATGGGCATAACGGTAAAATCACATACTACCATTAGTTATTTGGACGGTCGTCACTGACAAGGGAGGTAAGTGGGATTATAAAACCTGGATGTGAGGTATGTATTATTTCGGTAAACCTTAGGGGAGGTAGATGATATTATCCCCAAATAAAATCTTAATACTAATTATTTTTTTAATTAAGATTACAAGTTCACAACATCAAATAATACAAAATAAATTAAATAACCATACATGTTTGTCCTCTTCTTCACTCTTTTTCTATGTTAATGGTTATGGCGCTTTTCCAATTTCTCTCTCCTTTGTGCACTTGAGAGACCCAAATGGATTAAGTTTTAATTTGGGTTACATTGTTTTGTTGAAAAGCAGAAAACCACCAGGTTGTAAAGTTATAGGTATAGGTGTATGGAATCCTGTTAAAAAAAGAAAAAAGGTTATAGTTTATAGGCAAGGTTGATGGTAGCATCTTTGTCTGAAGAGACAATGCATGGTTTCAATCAAACATTTTATATAAAATACGATATTCTAGTTGACCCATTCTCTCTTTCCCACAAAAGTAGTATATACACACACACACACACACTCTTCTATAAGAATCATATATAATAATATACTAAAGCAATGATTAGTTTTCAGTGGGGGAAATATAACTGCATGCGCACAAATTATCTATATAGTATTGAGGAAATTGAAAAGTTCAGTGGGGGTAATTTCCCCCACTAGTCCCTCTATGGCTCTGCCACTAATCTCCACCCGAATCGACAATTTCGAGATGGTGCATTGAACGAACAGTTTTGGCATACAAGTTTCCTCCAACCAAATAATCAAATGTCTAGTTGTCATTTAGCATAAAATCATATGTGCCAAATTTGACATACAACTTTTTGATATGGCAAATGAATTGTTCATATTATTTTAATATATGAGTCCCACGTATTATTAAAACTTACATGAGAAAAAAAGACAATATAGTTTTATTTTTATTTGTTGTTTAATTAAAATACAAAATATTAAATAAATTAATAAATTTGACATATTGGTAGAGTTCTTTTTATATATACCAAAGTTTCATATGCCAATTTGCTACATCTTATCTTAAATACATTTGGTAGACTCATAAAATTCAAATCGATCTTGAATTCAAAATCTAATTTCAATTTAATTCAGATTAAGGTGTCAAGCAACCTCAATCAATCCCAAATCCAAACTCAAAATCTAAGTTACATAATTCTTCTAAATAGGTCTACGCACTTTCCTTTTCTCACACTTGGCACACTTGCTCTGCCACTCTCAACATAAAATTTGTTACTTTCAAGCTTGGCTCCCGCTCTTTGTGACTTAGATGATAACTTGTCATACCTTTTTTTTTGTTATGCTGCATTTGGAAGCAATCAATAAACATCTTGACAATTCCAATTCTGAAGCTGTGATTTATGCTCCCAAATGTTTTAATAAAAATTTTCACCAGGTGAATTTGGGCCGTACGTATACATCACGCATGGTGGATTTGATGTACACGCAAGATCGAGATTAACCCGGTGTATTACACCGGGTGTATTGTAAACATACTCATTTGTGGAGAAGATTTATAATACACCTGGTGTATATACACCGGGTGAATCTGAACCGTACGTGTACAACACGTGGGGTGAATTTCATGTACACGTAAGATCGAGATTCACCCGATGAATTTACACCGAATGTATTGTAGATGTACTCGTTTGTGAAGAAGATCTACAATACACCCAATATAAATACACATAGTGGATCTGAACCGTACGTTTATAACACACAGTACACGTAAGATCAAGATTCATCCGGTGAATTTACACTGGGTGTATTGTAGACGTACTTGTTTGTGGAAAAGGTTTATAATACACTCGGTGTAAATACACTGGGTGAATTTGGACCGTACGTGTACAACTGATGTAGGACAGTTTTAATAGGTTTCATATTATATATATCTATATATATATATAATATTTTTTTTAGAGAAAGTTTAATTTTGGGTACTAATTTTCTTTTATTTTAATTTTCTTTTGGAATAGATTTCATTTTCCAGTTAAGATTAGGATTTCTACAAGTTTTCTTCTATTTTTAAGTTTCCTAGTGTTGTTAGGATTATTATTTCTCTATTATAAATATATGTACTGCCATAGGGCAGAGGGAATCAATCAATTTATCAATAATATATCAATTGGTTTGCTTGTTCGTGTGCGAATGTTTCATAGCTTCTACTCCATTAGTTGGTATCAGAGCCTTGTCTTTTCATGAACTGATGACAGATGGTTGTAGTGGTGGTAACCTCTCTAGCGACGAAAATCAACAGGGAATGGCTTTTTCAATGGTCGAATTTTAGGACTTTCAACGTGAAACCCAACAAGCGTTGCAGGATACCCAGCACGTGATGCAAGATATACAAGCTTCCATTGTTAGGCTTACGTTGGGTCTTGATCAAAACTGTGATAACAACATGTTACGCAACGACAACGTCGATCGTGTTCATCCTGTTTGTGATCGCAACCCCATCTCGCCTAGGCAACCAGCCTACGAGGAAAACTTCAGTGATGATGAAGACTACCCTAAAGAGGTGCAGGAAGATATTAAAATCATGGATATCGTGATTCTAGGAATTTTCGTATGAAGATGGACCTTCCCAATTTTGATGGTCACCTTCATATCAAAGACTTTTTGGATTGGGTAGTAGAAGTTGAGAGATTCTTTGATTACATGGATATCCAATAAAAGAAGAAAGTGAAACTGGTAGCGTACAAACTAAAGGGAGGGGCTTCTGCGTGGTGGGAACAGTTGTAGGCTTCTCGTGCACGACAGAGGAAGGCACCAGTTCGCTCTTGCAAAAGATGAAACGTTTGCTGAGAACCAGGTTTCTATTGCAAGATTATGAGTAAACCCTATTTCAATAGTATCAGGATTGCAAGCAAGGAAGTAGAACAGTTTAGGCTTATACTAAAGAATTTAATCGGTTCTCCTCACGTAATGATTTGATGGAAACTAAGATGCAGCAGGTTTCTCAGTACCTGAACGGATTACGGTCAACCATCCAAGATAGGGTTTCGATACAGTTGATTTACATCGCAGTTGAGGCCCTTAATGCCGCGTTAATGGCAGAAACGCAGTTGGAAAGGTCGAGATCATAAGTTGATTCCATAAGTTTCTTTGATTCGTCGCGTTCTGCGGTGAACAAAGAAAAACTGGTCACGAGCACACAGATTTCCACCCCAGCAACACGTGAATCAACTAGTTCTGGTACACAGTCGAAAAACATATGTGCAATTTTTGCAGGAAATCAGGAGGCATCCAAAAATAATCTTTACACTCGGCCAGGTCTAGAAAAGTGTTATCGATGTGGGCAGCCAGGGAATCGATCTAATTAGTGTCCTAAGAAATACACTATAAATATGGTAGAGCCTGAGGGCGTGGAGGATCAAGAGGATGATGTTGAAGATAATCTTTTATCCTATGATGAAGATGACGTGGTTGGACATGATGAGGGAGATTGCTTTCACATTCCCTAGTAGTTCGAAGATTGTTGTTAGCTCCAAAGAAGGAGGAACATCTGCAGAGGCACAATATATTCTGGATAAGGCATACTATCAATCAGAAAGTCTGTGATGTTATTATTGATAGTGGCAATAGTGAGAATATCATGTTGAAGACGATGGTTCAAAAATTAGGGCCGAAGACAGAGAAGCATCCGAGTCCCTATAAAATTGGCTAGATTAAGAAAGGGGCAGAAACAAAAGTCACATATATTTGCCGAGTTCCTTTTTCAATTGGAAAAAAATATGTTGACGAGGTGTTATGTGATGTGGTGGATATGAATACTTGTCAGATGATTATGGGCAGACCATGGCAGTTTGATGTTGATGCTACTTATAGGGGCAAAGACAATGTTTATTTGTTCGTTAAAGGTGGGCAGAAGATTGTGTTAGGTCCCATAGCGAAAGAGGGGTTTTCCAAGACCAAGACTTCACCAACTAAAGGAAAATCAGTTCTTTTGATTGGCAGTGAGCAACAATTTTTAGAGAAGGCCAAAGAGTCCGGTGAGATTCTAACATTGGTGGTTAGAGAAAAGGTGTTTAGTACCCCTTCTACTATCCCTACAATATTACAACCCATGCTCGAAAAGTTCAAGAAAACCATCCTAAAGTTTTAGAGATTTGTTGTTTCAAACAATTTCTTGTGTTTTGAGTTGCCAAGGAAGATTAGAAAGTTGTCACAGTTGGTGTTCTTTTGGGATTGGGTAATTCAGAAGCAAGTTTATGAAATGTCCGGACCAAGTTCTCAATGGTATGAAATTATGTTCATACTAATGTATGATGAGTATCTGCAGCCAAACTCGAGGACGAGTTTTTTCAAGCAGGAGAGTGATGTAAAACAGTTTTAGTAGGTTTTATATTATATATATCAATATTTAATATTTTTTTTAGAGAAAGTTTAATTTTGAATACTAATTTTCTTTTATTATAGTTTCCTTTAGAATTAGGATTACTTTATTATAAATATATCTACGGCCATAGGACAGATAGGATCAAACAATTTATCAATAATATATCAATTGGAGCGTTTTCATAGCTTTCGCTCTGTCAACAACATGCATATTGGGTTTCATGTATGTGCAAGATTGAGATTCATCTAGTGAATTTAGATCGGGTGTATTGTAAACGTAGTCTTGGTTGGTGCTCCATTAGATTCAAGTCTCAGGTGAAAACACAAACGGACGGTTGAGATTCCAAGATCTACACCACTCGTTTCTGATTCCCGCAAAAACAGACTCAAAACTTTCCCGCATTTCCGTCTCTCTTTGAAGATCGAATACAAGCATAAACCACCATTCAGATTGCTTCCTAAGGTTTTGTGGCTCTCTCTCCTCGATTCTACATATTGAATTCTTGTCTAGGATTTGCAACTAATATGGTTAAGGTTTCAGTTCTGCAACTTCTTCCGCAATCTCGATGGTTTTGCTTATGATACATCAGAAGGTCAGTGACCAAATTATCATATTCATTTTCAATTATATATCTTCCTATCTATATCTATTGCCTCAAAATCTTTGTTTAATTTATAATCTTCCAAGCGTTTAATCTAGAAATGCTTATTTCCTTAAGAAAAATGGACTTGTATATCATTTTTCTTTCTATCATTGTAGTTGATTTTGAACTTCTTTTCCATTAAAGTAGTGATTTCTCTCCTATATATATATATATAGATATTCAATTACCTATTGGATAATAAAAGTTAATCTTGTTTCAATTTTATACTTGGATTTGATTATTCAGTTGTTTTATATCAATGCATAAGCATCCAGATCTAGTATATAAAAGCACAAATTATACAAGTATAACTTTCAATTTGACAAACCATTAATACAAAGGGCTTTTCTAGTTGGTGTTTTTTTGCATTCATTGAACTGATTCAACATACACTAGGAGAACAGGACAAAAGAGAACATAAGAACCACTTGTAAATTGTCCACTTTACATGCTTATACATATGCTTTTCTTATAAATTCACCCATAGCAAAGCTGCAAATTTTGCTTCATTGGAGCTTTAGATTCTTCAGAAGCCTGTTGACGGGAAAAAAAAATGGGAACACAAAAGCAACATTAGTTCTTAAAGACATTTCAAAATATCCTATACAAATTAATATTAGAACTTCCATTTTGCACACACACACCACACACACACACACACATATATATATATAAATTGGTCCACGCCATCGGCTATACCTTGCACCTTATCCTATATGCTATCTTCCTCCGATAAGCCATTGGGCACCACATATTCACTAGTTTATTCCATGATGATGAGTCAAACTTTCAAAACCTCCTTTTGAAAGCAGGATAATGATTTATATAATTTTGTGCTTGCATAAGATAGGTCGAATAATGAAAATATGACTTTATTTTCTTGCATATAGTGTGGCATTCATAAATCGTGCCTAGGTAAAATTTTCTAAATTTTCACCTCCCGAAATACACCGGCGTAGCTAAACCTATTTGGAATAATAACAATTATTCTAAAAAGGAAATTGAAATGCAAATGCTGCTCATAGTTTCAACTAGATCCAAGAAGCATTTTTCATGAGCAGAGCCTAAGGATCAATGAAGGGTTAAAAAGGAATGCGAAGACAGTAAAAAAATTGGACCTGTCATCTGGTGATCCTTATCAAGACAAAAAACACAGGCCATAAGTAATGTAATGTAATGTATTGAGGTGGTCGGAGCTTTAAAGCATAGGACCATGTGCATGTGATCTAAAACAAGTAGGATTAGATTTCATGTGGTTATTTTAGGAAGTTCAATAGAGTATGATAGATGTTAATAAAAAATGACAAAAATCCAACAAAATATATATATATATCTTTTGGAGAGGTTTGGTGCGATGGCAAGTGTCCTTGACCAAAGCGGTGTTTCTCGGGTTCGAGACTTGAGGGTAGCCTCTTCAAAAATGGGAGTAAGATTTGCCAACATTCACCTCTCCCAAACCTCATCCAAGCGGGATCCTTGTGCACTGGTACGACCCTTTTAGAGGTTCGGTGGCTGGTCGTGACCATAGCTTCCAGAAATAGAAAGGTTACTGTAAAGGTAAAGTAAATACATTCCCTTGATGCCCATAAATAATTAAAAAAAAAGTTCACAGACAATGTTTCTATTTGTGTTTATTGACAAGTTTTCAGAAACCATCTTGATTAATGTTTTTGTTGTTTAGGAAGCATAGAAAGGTATTTCCTTAAGTAAATATGTCATAGAGAATAAGCCCATTTATGTATTTTGTTAAGATAAGTAACTAAGAGAGGGAATGGAACAACTGTAAACAAGAATGAAATGAATCTGCAATGAAAAGAGAGTACTTTCTTCTTCTTCTTTTTTTTGTTAATTGATGATGGATTGAGAGAGAGTTAGCACTACCTCTGTTCATTACCAAATGCTCTTCCGTTGCTTCCGATGGTGGCCCTGTAGTTGGGTAAAGGTACTTGATCAGATTCTATTTGCATTATATCCTTCACAAGGATTTCATAATGCTTCTTCACTTCCTCCACCGATTTCCCACCCACAGCCCTGGCTACATTATGCCAGCGGTCAGGGGTGTCCTTGTCATATAAAGCCAGAGCCTCTTCGAATTGCTTGTTCTGCTTTGGTGTCCACGAGGAGCCAGAAGAGCGCGAAGAAGTGAAAGAGTTTGATGCCATTTCTCTTTAATTGAGTGAAATTTTGAAGAAGAGAATTGAGTTGGAAATTTAATAGAAAAAGGAAAAAGTAAAAAAGAAAGAAAGAAAGCAAAGAGCTGCTAAGTCAAGGGAGGAAACTGAAGTCAAGGTGATGGTATGGGAAACAGACTACCATGCTAGCTCCTTATATATAGGAGGAGAAGGTGGTGGGTTGGAGCAAGTTGGCAATATTTTTTTATATCTTTAGAGAGAAAGGTACCAACAAGATGTGATTCTTTTTCATAGGAACCACAACATGAAGCAAGGGTAGTGTAAAAGGTCTAGCTCTTTATGAACTCATGACAAGTCCTTTTCTTGTCTTTTATAATATCATCATCAAGTGGCTTTCCTCAGAATTTTTCATCAAGCTGGAGGGGATTAGATCCTATAATTATAAACCTTCCAGTTGAGATAGATAGATAGAGAGATAGATGCGCCAACCAAATGAATTCTGATCTCCACCAAAAAATACACTTGAGATATTCTGTCATCTTTCCTTGGGATTTTGTTGCCTTTCTTATTACACCAACTTGGCTTCACTTTTTAATTTACATTTTCCATGGAGCAGGATGATCATTTTTCCCCAAAAAATGAAAATTTAAGATGATCATGTACTGCACTTATCAAAGGGGTTTGATACTGTATCATCTTCTATATTTTCAGCATGTAAGTCTCAAACCCTAGGTCGTCCCCTAAAGTCCTAATAAAATAATTAACCTTTTTATTTTTTTTTTCTTGCATTTTGGCCCTTGAAATTGTTAGGAGTCCTTGCAAATCATTGATGGTAGGGACTCTGAAATGGTTTTATCACTTTCTGAGCAGCATTCGTGATGTAGGAGCATATTAACAAAGAGAAGCATGGAATCACACTAGAAGAGAAATTTTCTAGCATTGGAGTTGTAACCTTTCTTTACTTCTCCAATCAGAATTCTCTCTCTTTTATCAAACTCTATTTTTTTCTCCTTTTTATTTAATTTGGGTGTGCCTCAGAATCAACAGCTCTCATCAAACCTGAGGACGTCCTTAAGATTGAAGCAAAATTAATTATTTACCCTATTATAAAGCAAAACATGGTACAGATGTGTTCGATAAGAAATGGTATTCTTCTTAGCTGGTTTGATGGTACCATGACTTTATTCCTTTTTTTTTTTTTTTTTTTTGCTTATGGTAGGTTTGACTTCATTTAAAGTGAATCACTAAATGATCATCTAGTGATCACTAGGAGTATGCAAGCCTACAGCATTGATGCTCTTGAATCTTTTCTTTCTTAGTAGCATAAACTTAGATCACACATTCAAGCTGGTGTACCTAAATGTTCTTCGTAGGATTTTAGTTGTTCAAGCTGAAGAAAATGACTTTACATTATTCTGTTAGAATCATAATTTACTCCAAAATATTAAGCTCAATGTATATCAAACTCCAACCCCCTCCTTCATATATAGAGACTCGAACTCAAGATATCTCAGAACCAGATGTCTGATACCATGTTAATCATCGTCAACTCTAAAAGTTTAAATTATTAGAAAATGGATCGAACAACATAAATCAAGCTCTAACATATTCATGTTATCAAAGTAGTAGTATAAATACACATGAAGTGGGGATGGCCCCAGTTAGACAACTTGCTTAGTCCTTGGCTTGGAGAACTGCCAATTATGTGCGTGTGGAGGGCCCTGCTTAAAGGTGATATTCAAGAAAATGCCCTACGAATCTGCATAAAAGGGCACCATTTCTTGGGTATTTAGAATTAATCCTTATCATCTCAAGTCCATCAGATCAGGCAAGGTTATGTCTATGGGTTCCCCACCTTTTCCCCTTGAAACTGAGTTCCTTGGCTATGTACTGGGTCCTTCCATATGATTGGAACAATAATCTTACCTTGATTTTTCAAAGAGTAATGGTATTTAGACTTACTTTTCAAGTCGAGGAGTATGGTCGAAAGAGTTCTTATTCATTTGATGAAGGGGGTGAGGCCCGGTATATATTGATCTCATCCACTTCATCAAATGAATAAGCTAGCAACACGACTTTTGGAAAATCAGTTAGAATATAATTATCATTTTTCAAATATTAGATGTTTTCCGAGGCTTGATATACAAATATGGAGCCCATGTATTTGATGGCTTTAACTGATTATAATGCTGAAAATTTAGCTAAACAAGTCCATCGAGAAACATATTTTGTTGATAATCTTGTCTCAATTTATAAAAATTATGTATTTTATGAGAAAGTATACAATACCCTGAGATATATTTCCTATGTGGTACTCGGCCAGTTTAAGTTCTCAATTTCTGTTTAATAGTAGAGAAATTGATAATTTCCAACACAAATAAAGAGCTTACGCGGATTGAGTACTATAAGAACTACCCGAAATATTGCATACTTTTTCTTATATGATGGCTTCCACTGATTAAACCCTTTTTATTTATTTTTTATCTTTTTTGTAGCACAACAAATTAAAAACCATTGACTTCTCACAGGTTGGAGTACAGCACCCATGCATGGTCCAATCATCTGCTAGCAAAAGCTTGAGAACCACACAAAGAGGGAATCTTTGGCTAAAGGGTATAAAGAAAAATTGGCAGAAAGATCTCTAACCGTTGGGAAGTAAAAGGATCTTTTGTTGATGGAATGTTCCGAGAGATAAGGAGATATATAGATGCATATATGAGGTTCATATATCATCAACCAATGGAATTTGTATAATATTTTTGTGATATGAGGTGGTAGAAATATGCTCTTCATCAGGTTCAACATAAAAGTGATTAATCTAATTGATGACGTATTTATGGTTTGATTCGAATGGATTAGATATGTTTCATCTTTTTGGAGTCAAATTATGGGCACTAGCATTAGATATGTTTCATCTTTTTTGAGTCAAATTAAGGGCATTGCCTTTAATTGCTGTCTTTAGAGGGAGAAGTAAGTTGGTTCTTTTGTTTTTGGTGGGGTTTAATTTAATACTTTATTTATTTTATAAGAGAGTTGTAAAATAATTTCCTTTATACTTTTTTTTTTCAATCATTGGTGTTCGTGTCAGCTTACGCGTATCTCAACTAATTTCATGAGACCCTAAAATTAACGACCGGGCAAGCCTCCAGTGACTCTAAGGAGGGGGTGACCATTGGAGAACAAAATCAAAGACCGACCAGTTGAACTACCCCGCGGAGTTAATTTCCTTTATAGTTTGAATACCAAGAAAGTTATAAAAAAATATTATTGTTTATCAAATTGTTCTTATTTATATTAAATATAGTAACAATTTTAATGGATTTGTTTCAATAGTTTAAGATTATCTTGGATATGATAATCGATGATCCTGTTGTTTGGTAACGTCATATGCTGTAAAAAATTTGAAAGCACGAACAGGCTTAAATCAGTTAAATTTGAATTAGATGAGTGATAACTACCTCATCATATTATTGTGATAAAACAATTATAATTGCACTCCACGACATCTCAACTTTGATAAACGAGGAACCGGCAAACTAATCAACTACGAGAAAAATAATATTCAATTTAACTCTCAATCCCTTTGATATAATAATGATTTCTGACTTGAACGTCAGAGAGTTCGGTCGACACCTTGCCAGGTGGCCACTTCTGTTTTGCAAGGTGGCGCTAAATTGTATCGCGATAAAAATTGTTTTTAATAATTAATATTTTTTTATCTTTTCAAATATATATATATATATATATATATATATATATTTAAATTAATAATTTTTATAGGACATTTTGACTATTATACCATTCATTTAAAATATAATGTATAAATCCATTTTATTTAAAATAAAAAAATAAAAAAAAAAGAATGGGAATAATGGTAAGTTAAAATATAAATGAGGTTCTCTTTTAGTCGAGTGATAGGTGAGAAATCTGCAGGACAAAGATGTTCTCCCAGCAGCCGGCATCCTATGCCTGCCGGGTTACCGAATCTGAATAATGACGATGTGAAAAGTTTTTCTCCACTGATTAAACAATTGGGTATATTATAGAAATGCTATTCGTTAACTTTACAAGCCATCAATTATGTCAAAAGCAATAGAAATTCATTGTCTGCATTAGTACAATGTCCAGTGCTAGCTTAATTTAGTTTTGTCAAATACAGTAGCAAAGTGTTAACTAAATTCTAGTATCAACCTTTCCATGTTTTTATTCATTGCCTTAATATTTTCTACACTTTTTTTCTTTTTTAATCTTTATCTTTTTAGTTCTTATTATTCTCCGGATAAAGGGTAACGAACTACTTGACGTAATTATTGAGAATATTGTCGTCATCTTTTCTTTAATCCCAAAAGAAAATTAGATTACAAAAATGTCCCGAGTTGCAGTTATAATTGTCCTTTCACACAAGTGTATAAAAGTGTCCTCGTAGTAATTTGATGGACATATTTATTATATGAAGCTAAAAAGATTGACGACAGATGTCGTTTTAGAGAAAATATATAATATCCCGGAATACTGATGATGTGGTATTTATAAGAAGTGTAAGCCTTCTATTTTTTTATTGTAGTGAAATTGATAGTTTTTATAAGAAATGGAGGGATTACATATGCCGAGAATGTCACATCATCAACACCCCTGGAGTATTGTATAATTTCTCGTCGTTTTGATACACACATATAACTATAAGGGAAATAACTGTAATAATCTAAAACTCAAGAGAGGTAAGTGTGATAAACCCTAACTAAAGGGGAGGTAAGTGTAATTTACCATTGTTGTTATTATTATTAGTATTATTATTATTTCCATTTTATTCTCTTTGCTAGTATTTATAAGAATTTCATTAGCTATTCTTGAATACAACACTTGAGACGTCGAAATTTCTTTGACTATGTTGTGCAAAAATAAAAGAGATCTTGTTGATACTTGTAGTCGTTGGGTACCATTGGATAATTCAATTCAATGCTTAATTCAAAAATGTATTAAATTTTTATTCAATTACATGAATTTGATAATTCAATTTGAATATCACTTAAAAAAAAAAAAAAACACCTCTCATATTGGATAAAGTTTTAAGTGAGAGTGACTTCGCTTGTAACTTCATTTATTATTGAATCATCAACACTTCTAATTAAAAAATCTCAATTTTTATTATCACCTAAACATTTCAACACTTCTAAATTTCAGTTTTTTAGTACTTAACTTTTTTTCTTGAATGGTACTTAATTTTCAATTGGGTTAACTGAAAAAAAACCACTCTAACTTTCACGATTTTGCAAATACTCCTCCGGTAATGCAACTAACTCTCTCAGCTATTTAAAAGTTGCAACTTACTTCTAACTTGTTAGAGTGCGGTTAACATACATCTAATTTACCATTTAACCCTTCAAGAAATGAAAAATAAAAAGAACATTGGTTCTAAATTACAAAAGAATCCTTAATGAAAAAAAAAAAAAAATAGGACTATGTGTATATATATACGAAATATGGGTAACCCATTTACATTACGAGTTTATTCATGGATCTAAAAATGATCCAAAGTCATTTTGATCAATAAAAATGGTATTATAGAGACTTCATGTCCAAAAATATCAATTTTTCGTCATTATAATAACGGTCTACAAACAATAGGGGAATACCTCCATATTTTTGTAATGTAAGGGAGTTTTGTGCAAAAATAAAAGTTCAGGAGAGTTTTCTGTCAAATTGTGAGAGTTTGGGAGATTTTTTTTACCCTTTCAATTTTACCAAATAGTCAAATTGTGAAAGTTCGGGAGATTTTTTTACCCTTTCAATTTTACCAAATAGCATCTTAGCAATTTAAATTTTTTCTTTATGCAGGGCAGCCGAATTATCAAAACACGTTGATTGTATTTTTATTTTCACTTCTTGCTTCAAATAACAAATGTAATACGGAACAAATATCATATTCTCTCTTAGATATTAATTTGGTAAGCCCGACCAATAAAAATACATTATTCAGTAAAAATGATCTCACATATGAAAATTATTCTCAATAAATTGAAATAGTACATTTTCATTGACCAAGCATACCATATATATATATACATATATACATATATATATATATGAAACCTCCTATAGCTATGAAAGTTAATAATACAACACATTTCTCCCATTAGTGGTGGCTAATGTCGAGAGACAGAATGTAATTGAATAGCCAAAGATCATTGAATGTATTTACTAGCTGCAACTATTTTCATTAAATTGGGGCGCACCATGACAGTCAAATAATCTGAATTTTTTTCTGGATCATCATCCATACATGTTTATTAGATTGCAAGAAAAATAAAAGTCAAATTCTGTTAGTTCTTAATAGTAATCTCCCTTGATGAACTCGTTCAGTCGCTTCACTTCTCCACTTTGCAGCTCCACCACTGCTCGGACAACATCTACAATAGAAATCATGCCTACAATTTTTCCATCGATAACTGGGACATGCCGTATCTGATTCTCTGCTAACAATAAGAGATTCATTATTTCCTTTCCGTCATTTTTCTTGCAAAAAAATGAACAAAAAGTTGACCCCCTAATTCATAATTATTCTTTTTAACATGTACTATAATCGATCCTGTACATTGATTGTCACGTTTACAAATTTTACAATTCTCTTTCTATATCACATCTATATAGAAATTGGGTCGCTCTTACTATATCTCATCTTTGCAAATTTCATGATTCTCTTTCTATATCACATGTACATAGAAAGTGGTTTCTCTTTCTATATTAGAGTTTTCGGTGAAATAATGTCGTCAATTATATCATTTTCCTTATAAGTATTATATGAATTTACCTGTCATGAGCTGCATTGCCTGAAGAATGTTTGTATCCGATGTCACTGTTATCAACTTGTTCTGTTAATGTTTTAAACAAGTACAAGGCTAAGTGAGACAGAGAGATAACAGCATCTGTCCGAAAAGATCAGCAAAAAGTGCACAAGAATAACCTGATCAGTCATGATTTCTCCAACTCTTGTGTATTTAGGCGATCTATCCTGCGTGATTACCTTCCGTAGATAGTCTGCATTTCATCCATTCCACCATCAACAATTAGCACAATAGCTTCATTTTATAGTTTGTGATTTTTGTTCGACTTAGAAAGTCTTGATCATGGTAAACTTGCATCTTGGTTATTGCAACCCAGTGTTTTAATGTTTAAGGTACAATAGGGCTTATATGATCTTGTAAAAATGTTGCCCATTAATGCACCTAAAGATTTAGAGGATTACTGAATTTTATGCTTGTATAGCTTGCAAATGATATATCTGTGTGTGTGTATATATATATATAAGGCATGAATATCTGAATCTAGAAATTATTATTTTCCTGCAGAAAAGTTTAAGGAATGTTCTGATGATCGTTACCTCTTTCTGTGATGATTCCTGCAATCAGTGGTTGCTCTCCTGGTCTTAGAACCACTAAAGATCCAACATTATTTTGTGCCATCTGCAATGAATTGTCATTGTGATCGTGAATAATGACAGTTAAATTGAATTCAGTAAGAAAATTCTCTCTGTGTATCTTTGAAGTGTTGTAGAAACATACATGCTTCACAGCATCATAGACAGTATCATCGGTATGACAATAAAGCCAAGACCCAACTTTTTCCTCTCCCTTAGTCATCAATAGTTCTGCCACGGATGTATTCTCCAATCCCTTCTGCTGCATAGTGGAAGAGGAGGTGACACATCCACAACGCGAGAGAACTTTTTTCATTTCAGCTGTATCCCCCACCGGTGAGTGCCTTAGAATTGCAAGCTTAAGTGGCTCCTGGCAAGACCGTAATGCTCTGCCAAGTCCCTGCATTTTGGCCCTGCTGATTGGAGTTAAAGTAATTTCTGTTAACTCATGTCATAATATCTGATTCAAGCATCTATAGGACTGTATGAATCATATGTATTGTTCTGCATGATTGAGTTGCAATATTAGCAGGTTAGCTAATATATGGAAACAGAAGTGGACAACATAAGAGAGAGAATCAATGGCCATAAAGTACAATTGTTTTTGGTTTTGTGTCGTGATTGCTTTGAGGAAAAGAAAAAAGAAAAAAGCAACATTGTAATTGTGACAAATAATGGCAGTGTTCTTGAAGTATTTGCATATGAGAAGAGCAAGATCTTGTTTCCTAGATCAGAACACAATGTGCATGCATAGCACCAGTTTTCTTGGACTGCAAGGATGTTAATTCTATTTGAAGAATGCAGTATGCGCATGGATCTGTTACGGTGATGTTCAAGTGAAAACGACAAACAAAAAATAGACGAGAGAAGTGGCAGATAAACATTTGTGTCATACCTTGTAAGCAGAGAGAGGTTGAACTTTGAACAGATTGGAAGCACTTTTAATGGTGAAAATATGGACCTGTCCCCATCAGTGGCAAAGGCAATTCAAAGGAAGCAGAAGATTTCTTGCCTCCCATCTCTTACTTGTTAAGACATACTTTGGTGTGTTCTTTTCTTGAATAACTAGGCTAACCAAAGGAATACTTGTTGATTATTTGCCTTTTATTGTAAGTTGCTTTTCTTGGTGGGTATGATGTGGAAAGGTTGAATTCCATACTTGTTCAAACTCTTTATCCTTGAGCAAGGCAAACTGAAAATACTATTTCATTCATCATTAAATTGGTATCTATTATATATGATTGTATACTAAAGAGAAAACAACAAAAAAGACAATGAACCGACACCTATCGTGTGGATATAGTAACTATGCAATATAAGCTACCTTCACGCAAAGTGTGTGCTTGGAATGCCTTCTGCAGAAAAGCCCAAATAGTTGCTCCCACTGTAGCAAGTTCAACACAATGGCCAAACATCTACCCAGAAAACTTGGACTACATCAGAAAAAAATGGAAACTAAAGGCAACTGGAATGAGATGCTAGACCTTCCAAAGAAGTAAAATCTGTCTAGAGAAGCCCACATATCTCAATACAAAAGTTGTCTAAAAGAAGCAAAGAAGCAATCAATAAAATGTAAGAAGACGAGTGTACAAGAGTCCCAGAGACTCTCCAAGGTATCAAACAATAATAACCCTGATATGGCAAACCTCTTGTAAATGCTGAATATCATCTTATCATCATCTACTTCTTCCACCAGCCTTTTTTCTCTGTATCATTTATGGCAGAATACAAAGGCAGACATTTTGCTTTCAGCTTTCTTGCTAACAGAATCACCAGGTTCTTGCCCTACAATCGAAACCAACACCCCTACTGAGACCACCATCACAACTCCTGTAACCCAGCCACTACCGCAACTGCTGCTAAAAGGCTGCCATTCAGGCCCCAGGTCACAGAGATGCCGGACGAGAAGCGAATGGTGTTATATATAATAAGGTCACTACATCCAACAGAGAAAGAACTCCCCGCATAAAGATATCAGGAAAAATGTTTAAGTTTGTCCATCAGATAGCTACTGGGAACCCAAAGCATCCCATGGATGAAAAACCCATCAGTATTATAATCTTAGCTGGTGATAATAGTGGGCCATCCAGGCAACTAGGAGCTGAGTGAGCAAAAAGAGAAGGGATAAATAGTAATATACAGAGTCGATAATTCAATTCTGTTTAATAGTTCCTTTGCTGAAAGGAATCCTGGTGTTCAGTTGGTTCTCTATTGCAATTTAACAGAAACTCAAGTCAAATAAAAGAATATAATCCCTCAAGAGGAGCAGGGCTGAATTCATAATTAATCCTGGTGAGAATCAATCTTACTAGCAAGCTCACAGTCAGAAGAATCCCTCAAGAGGCACGGGGCTGAATTCATAATTAATCCTGGTGAGAATCTTACTTACTAGCAAGCTCATAGTGAGAAGAAGATGCCTCAAAGGCCTTTTCATGGAACCAAGTCACTCTGACCCAGACAATCCTGAAAAGTCTGTCACGGTGGTTGCTGCTACAGCTGCAGGAAGAAGAGTAAAGATAACGAGAGAGAGATGTTCTCTAAACCGAGAAAACTACAACAAAATCATCACAATTGCATGCTGGAAGATATCAAATATTTGTGCACATGATGATAGTGCTGTTTAAAATAAATCCATATTATTGGATGATGCATTATCCACAAAAATATGTCAAAAAAAAATCCACAAAAATATAATTCCATTGTATTTTTACTTTTTCAAATCATTTAACATTTGTTAAAAAAGGCATCCTCTCTAATATGATCTGCATCCATTATCAAAACTGAAATATACAAGGATTCAAGAGACTATTTAGAAATCTTTCTGTGACTAAGACTATGAACTCCTTCAAATCTAAACATAAAATCTCCATAAGGAATGAGGTTATATACTGCAATTTAAATAGATCTTGCAACTTAAATACATTTTGTGATCACTGCCATTACATAAACTTACGCTTGCACCTCAAAGGCACTGATAGTGAATAGCAAAGTAAAGAACTTTCTTGAGAGAAAATATGCACAACTAATTTTAGCAAGCAAATAAGGATCATGACTCATCATAGCAATTGAATATGATTATTCACACACCGGTTTAGTGTCAAAGCTGCTTAAACAGATCGCAAAGGCTTGAAAGGCAGAGAGGGGGTAGCGAAAATCCAAGGTAAAAATGTCTTTCCCTATCTTTCCAAATTGTAGAATTACTTTATCTTGCTCTGCCACTGAAACATCTTGCCATGGATCAGCAGCTGACACCAACTGAAAATTTTTAACAGAGGCCACTGTAACACGTCCTTTGAAGTTAAGGCACCAACACTGCAACTGCTCATGCCATCTAGGAGCTTTATTTTTCAGGATCATGGGATCTCTTGTGCCGGTGCGACAAGTGGAGCTAAATTCTACAGGTTGGTTTTTTCCCTTCAACATTGATTTGGTAGAAAATTGCTTATCAAGGCAAGTCCCAAAAGTTAATGGTGTAGGGGCAGTACCCCCTTCCTGAATCGCAGAGATAGGGATCGATTGCATGGTGCACTGCATTCTTCTTGGTCCTCTAGTACGAAGAACATTGAGCTCATAGGTTATGGTAGCCACATTGTAATTGTCGGCTGACACTCTTGGAGATACCATCTTTGAATATCTTTTTCGATGCAATTGACCATTGAATTGGATTGCATGGTCATGTGGAGGCTGGTTGTCATACATAACAAACTTGGTGCCAAGAAAATTAGACCTGTTTCAAAATTTGCCGATTAAATGTGTGAAAAGAAATCCAATGATGAGAAAAAAATAAGGAATGGGTTCTAAAGTTAAACCTTAATTTCCCAACATAATTGTTGCTAGCTTGAGAAAAATCATCTGTGGCCAAGGATATCAAAAAATCTGATTTTGTTGCCCTTCTGATCTTTCTTGCTGCCAGAATAAATTTACTGGCATCACCTGACAGTGCTAGAATAAAACAATCAGTATATAATGTCTTTAACCAGTTAGTAGCATATTATTTGAGCTCTTTAATGACGTGATATTTTAGGAGGAAGATATCAAACAAATCTATATGATCTCAAAATCTAGGTTATGCTAAAATTTCCCACCCACTATTGCTTTTGAACACAAGATTCAAAAAGCATCACACCTAAAGGTACGAAATAGTGCATGAGCAACTTAGCTACTCGAATAGTAGTAGAGATGGATCTAGTAATTAAAGTATAAAAAGAAGCCTAACAAGTAACAATGCATAATGATTAAAATTCATAAACAAGGGAATTACAAAGGAAGTGGTTGTCAAGAATTAAGAGTCGCGCATCTGCAATAAAATAAAGAAATGCATATTTCAAAGCTTTGCACTCCCCTTAAGATTTATAGTTGCATTTCAAGCCATTAATAATCAATCAAGAGAGAATAGCATTATTTACCAGGAGTCAGGCCAAGATACAGCCGGAACGTTGAAGTTGCCCTTTCCCTTTTTAGAAAGCACTGAATTGGAAAATCCCTCGGCCCCGGCTGATAGAAATCAAACAAGTAATGGAAAAAATCACATAAAAACACAATTACAGTATGTAAAAGAGTTGAATTAAGAAGAAAAAAAAGAAAGGAAAGCAGCAATAATCACCTGCTTCAATGAAATAGGAAAAGTGAGCAAACCGCATTGCTCAGGAGTCCTAACAACCTCCTTTGTTGCTTCCCTCCACGACCTGCAAACCGCTGCACAAGCCACCACGCTCCTCCGGTCCGGCCAAGACGTCTCACTATCTTCTACCCTCTGAATTATGTCATGAAGCAACTCAGGCGGCAAATTCGCCCACTGGCTCTGTTGAACCAATGCATATGGAGATGGAGACCTTTCGGGGGCGATATGTGACCTACCCAGACCATGCACACACTTCTTCTCAGATCGCCATTTGCTCCCAATACCCTCTCTGACCCTTTTCAGCTCCCCAATTATGCCTTTGAACGGCATTACTATGGAATAAATGATTTTTCCCTTTCAATCTATTTCAACCAGAGAAAAAAAGTGAAAACAAAATTCAATTGAATTGACACATAACTCAAAGTTTTAACGGATCTAATTATAGACACATCTGAACATTTATACAAATTGTCATGTGCCTGCCTGAGTTTCTGAAACAAAAGAATCAAGATTCTATTTTTTTCCTTCAACAGTTCTAAAAGAAGATTAAAAATCAAATAAGAAGAGATATATACCTCCGTTTGGTTGCTGAGGAAATGTAACGAAGGAAAAAAGGACAATTAAAATTTTAAATCTCGGTGAAAAAAAGGACAATTAAAATTTTGAATCTCGGTTAAGGTCAGGCTAGTTTTCCATTTATGGAAACCAAAACAACATAGAGCAATAAAAGATTCAAATAACTTCCATTTTCATTTATTTCTTCCTCAGTTTCTCAGTAACCAAACATATAGGGTTAAAAGGTAGCACAAAAAGATTCAAGTACCGGTCATGGACAATTAGTCGGTGATTTGAGATCGAAGTTGCGACACGTAGCCAAAACCTTTCACGTTCCAATGTCTCCCAAAGCCAAAACCAATGTGAGATCAAAATGCAGAGAGATCAAAGCACCGATTGGCGAAGATGCGAAGTGGCCGAAGAATATAAGTATTTGTTTAACCTTTTCGATGTCTCGGTGGAAAACAAAAACTTAGATCAGAGAACCAGAGGCCAAAACGAGGAAAATGCTGAGCATATTCCAAAACACTAGTTGTGCTTAGCATAGATTCCGACGACCGTCGCCGCCACTGGCCACTGCTTCTCCGCCACCGCCTCTTCGCCACAACCTTTTATCGATCCCGAAATCTGTTTGTATGTATTTGGGACTCATCGAAACTGCCTTTTTAATTTCGTCCGTTAAAATAACGGCATCGTCTTTGTGTGTGAATGCTCAGACCTCTGCTTGGACACGTGTGAAGCTTTGGAGCAGTTAATGGGTTGAACCACTAAACTATAAATTGAGATCATATATATATATAATGAGTATTGGACTTTTTCCTTCTTTTTTTTCAACGACGGAATTGTTTATTGTTGGGCTTTTTAGAGTACTTATAAATTATAATTCACCACCATACACGTATAATACTCCGTGCATGGAACAATTACTAAAATAATTTATATATGAATGGCAAAATTTACTCTGTGTAAGCATGATTTCAAGCTACAATATTCATAATTGATTCGTGTGAACTTGATACGAATACAATCAAATATTTGCTCAATATATGTTCATTTCTATTCAGTAATATACCATTAATCATAGAATCAAGATAGTAGATTGTGTGATAGATTGAAAGAAAAGTTATATCGAATAACTATTAAATTCAGCCATACTTTAACAAAAAATATTGGACAACTAGAAAATAACATATACATAAAATGAGTGTGGCAAAAATACAAATATTGAAATAGATGTGTGATAAGATTAGAAATGATCACATTCAAGAAATGATTGGAGTAGCACTAATTGAAAATAAAATAAGATAAAATCGATTAAAATGATTAAGACATGTGCAAAGAAGATGTTTAAGTACCCAAGTTTGAAAGCATGAGTGGAGTTAATAAGAAAAGATATGATATCATTTGGTTTTGATTGAGGTTATGACCTTAGATAAAGTGAAATGAAAACATAGGATTCAAAGTAGTCGTCCCCAAATAATTAAAAAAATGTTTAGCTGTTGTTACATATGTGTAATTTGTTACTGCAACACTATGTTGCTAAAAGAGCTAAAAGATCTTCATCACGAACTCAAATCACACAAAAATGATATCGAACTCATGTCATTTTATTAAACAAGTCGAGCCGAGCCTTTTAAAATTATGATGAGTTGAGCCTCAGCTCAACTTTTTATCTAGTCAAATTTCGAGTTAAGATCATTTTGAGTCCACAAACAAATGAGCTGAGCTTTGAACAAATTAAAATTCGGCTAGACTAAAATTTGCAGCCATACTCACACAGTGACACTAAGCATTACAAATACAAGTTTGTAATGTGTACTGAATTTTATTCATATATACACCTTCATTTTTATTGGAGTAACAATATTACACAAAAGAATGGTATATAACTTGGATATGGATTGAACCGTTGAAGGGTTAGATTCAACCAAAGATAGACATGAAATATTCAATTTAGCTCCGCTTTCGAATTTCAATTCAAGTCCATTATCATCTTAAATTTCTATTTTATTTCTTTTTGTGAATTAAGATTGAGTTCATGTTGAGATATCTGGTTTGATATGTCATGACATCAATCCTATTCTTAGAAAAAACAACTACACCTCAAGAATGAGACAATAAGATGAGAGAGTGAGCGGCGAGCCTATTAGAGTACATAAAAAGCTTTGGTGACATTAGGAGCCACAGAGGGTTCGGCCAGTAAGTGTCATGATATTACTAAGTTTTGTCGCAGATTACAAACCATGACCTTGTACTTACCACACACAAAAAAGTAAAAATAATAAATTATTGTACATGTGTGAAGAATATAAATATATATTCACACACATACTAAAAAAACAAAAATATCCCTAAGGTGCAGAAACTTTCAACGAATTGTGCCGTTGAACGAGATAATTTATTACATGATCTGAAACTAACATGGTTCTCGTTAATAAATAAATAAAATAGTGCTACACTTGCTGATTAATTTTTTTCGCACTCTAATTACTTGTGTTTAATAAGGACTCTTGATAAATAATGGATAAGGATAATGTCTCTCTCCTCCAAAGCATTTAAATGAATAACTGACATATCAGTCGGTACTAATACTAATTCGGTTGTTTTATCATTTTTTATTAAAAAAATTTGACATATCATCAAAAAATTAAAAAAAAACTAATATAAGTGATGTGTCATTTTTTGATTGGTTGGAATCATATAATAATTTATAATTTTATTGGATGGACATCTTATAACGAGGATAAGAATTTTTTATATTTTTTTTTAAGATAAGGTTGGGCGGCCATAACCCTACTGTAACAAAAAAATTTATTGGATTGGTGCAACTTTACATCACATTTAGAGGGAATGCCAGCTATGTGTGTTACATGACACACACCACACTTGAGTCCCTACTTACCAAATGTATGATCACAT
Source organism: Cornus controversa (assembly GCA_026545225.1). Classification (NCBI taxonomy): domain Eukaryota; kingdom Viridiplantae; phylum Streptophyta; class Magnoliopsida; order Cornales; family Cornaceae; genus Cornus; species Cornus controversa. The sequence continues at coordinate 35,006,087 of CM048851.1, forward strand.
AAATAGAAAATTGATCATCTTAATATCCCAACCTTTTCAGTCCCCACCACGCACTCAAACAAACTAACATTACTTGATGTGTTATGTGATATGAATTTTAATTAGTAGATAATGAAGTTTTAGCCTAGTTTTGAGTTGTGATATCTTTGAGTCGTTGGTTCCATTAAAAACATAAAAAAATAAAAATAAAAACATTTTTTTTATTGTGCGGAGGGACTTGTGGTAAAAGAAACAGCTTAAATTCTCACGATTTCAAATTTTGTTGTAAGTTTACAAATCAAAACCATTTGGATTGAAAACTTTGGTTGAAAATTTAGCTCACTTTGTGGGTAATGAGTGGTGAGGAGGAAGTTTTATTGTTCTCTCTCTTCTTTTTTTTCTTGAGCAATCACTTTGTTGGTAGTGAAAATCTAGCTCACATTTGCTTTTATTATCTATTTGCATCCATTTATGACTAACTAAATAGTAATATTTCACAAGAAACAGCCACGTTGGAGTATGAACCCACCAACCATTACTTCACCTAGAAGGGAAAAAAAAAAAAAAAAATTACACCTAAATTCTACTCTTTTTTTTCTCCAAAAACAAGTAAGTCCTATAATTTTGCTTATAGGACTAATAAGTTCTACTTTTGAAGCACTTTTACAGTTAAGTTTTAAACCACTCAACATTTCATTTATACCCTTCCAAAGTTAGACTAAAATTTTGCAATTATAATTTCGTAAATCAAAATTTTATATTTGAATATTTAAATATATCTAAATTTTTTCTATTAACAGTTAGATTTTTTTTTTCATTAATTATTTTTTATTTTCAAAAAAAATATTTTTTTTTCAAAAGGATAAAATTTTATTCAAACTGTTTCAATAAAAAGAAATTATAATATTTTATTAATTTTTAAATAAAAATTTTATTTTGTATATGAAAAATTATTGTCGTAAAATCTACAAAAGATTTTTGGAATTAAATTAACAAAATATTGGTGTTTTTTTTCAAAAGAATAAAAGATTATTCAAATTATTTCAATAAAAAGAAATTATAATATTTTATTAATTTTTAAATAGAATTTTTAATATTTGTATATGAAAATTTATTGTAGTAAAATCTACAAAAAAAATGGAATTGAATTCTAATTATATTAATTTTAAATCTAATTTGGTAAGTGTATAAGTGGAAAGCTAAGTGGTTTAAAACTTAAATGGAAAAATGTTTCAAAAGTAGGACTTATTGGTCCTATAGAAAAATTTATAGGACTTACTTGTCTTTTGCATGAAAAAGTAGGGCTTAATTGTAATTTTTCCCCAAAAAAATATATATAGGTGCTATTGGCACTCCATGAATTTCCTCTAGTACTCCAACTCTTTCTTTTAGGAAATAAAATGACTAAATTGTCCTCCTATTTGCTTATTCAACCATGAAAAACTCTCTTTTTGTTATTCTGTGCTCCCTTTTTCTCATAAGATTCAAATAAAAAGTCAAAATAAATAATCAAAATATCAATCTTTTAATTTAAAAACTATGACTTTGTAAATCTACAAACCCTCAGTCTATTTGAATAGGATGGTGATTGCACCCGGATAGGGGCGTAGTTACAGAGGCACTAGTGGGTACATTAGTACACAATTAATTTTAGAAAAAAAAATTTATCCATGTAGTAAATATAATTTTTTTGGGTTTAGAACTGGGAGGATCTGTTAAGGCCCGAGTGTTGTACCCACTTAATTTTATAAAAAAACAAATTATACATATTGTATATAAAATTATTTTTTAGGTTTACACTTTAGACGCTTTCTAGGGTTTTTTTGGTTTATCCGTTCGGCCCGTTCATCCATTTTCTCAATCTCTCTTTTTCCTCTGTTAAGTATTTTGGTCTATCTCTATTTCCTCTGTTGCTCTGCAACTGCAAGTTTCATCTGTTTTCTTCATTCAGTCTCTTATAATATATTATTCAACGTTTTCAAAATATGAAGTCTTGAAGAGGATTGTTACAAAAATAATTATAATATCATGTTATTTTGGTATTTTGTTGTGTAAAAGATATTAAATCTTTATATGTGCTATTTTATTTTGTCGTATTTTTAGTACTTAAAAAAAATTATTTTATATGAACTCTTACGTTCGTACACACTTGTATAAATTTCTGGTTACACCCCTGCACCCGGGTGTTATGATTGAAATGTTTCAATCATGAATCTTGATTGAAATTTAATTTTTTACTGGTTGCAATAATCAATATCATTTTTGTTCTGATGCAATGAGTGTTTGATAATTGTATTTATGTTCTGTTCATTATATTTAAGTTCTTTTATTGACTGGTTAGATTACTTGATCTGCATGCTGAATCGTATTTGTATGAGAGAAATTTAATAAAAGAAGAGAATGGAATTGATAACAAGACCTCCATTAGTGAATAAACAAAGGACTGATCATTTGCTTTACAAATACAAAGGAGTTGGAGAGCAAGACGACTTTGTTGGACTGCGAATATCATCTCCGCGAGAGAGAGAGAGAGAGAGAGAAGCTACAATTTATAGGCCCAGAATATCCTATAGAATTTTAAAGGTTGAAATATATAGGCCCTGGAGAGACTTTAATCAGTCCAAAATCTTACTTGTTTGGGCTCATAATTGAAGGCTGAAGTGAATTTGCGTATTGGCTCAATATTTGCATCTTTGAGAAAAAAGCTACAAAATCCTACTTCAACAAAATAGGCTGAATTGGGGGTCATCTTCACAATTTTAATTCATTTGTCATTGCATCTTGTAATACATATGATAAGCCTCTTATATTTCAAAAAAAAACCATTTAAGATGTTGTTATTGCAAAAATAGCATTGTTAATCATCAAAGGAATCCTTGTTTTGAACAGTTATACCAATTGCTTTTGCAGCTATATAGCAATAATCAAAATTATATTGACAATAAAAAGTTTAATATTATCCAAATCATGGCATGTCTAATATGTCCAATTCATGCTTGTGTTGTGAAAATAAAATTTAAGAGACAACAAATTAGATATTGAATAGAGTAAGAATTGGAGAACCTTATTATTATTATTTTTTTTTCTGTTAAAGATATCTTAAATATGAGAATATTTACATTGCATTCCACTAAATGTAAATATATCGAATGCATCTGAATTATGCGTACACAGTAAGTGTAGTAAATTTTATCGCATGTGTTATATACACGATGCATTGATGCACTCCCCCCAAATACACAGTGGCATCGCATATAAGCAACCGACACATTGGCTTGCTCCTTACACTACCTACCACCAATTGACTTTGGCTTCCACAATTAACAGCTTATACTCAATATGCCATTCACACACAATTCATTACATTTTACATTTCTTTTCTGCAAATCATTTAATAGGAGTAATTATGTGGTGGACAACTTTTTTTACTAATCTTCCATGAGGTGGATCCCACGTATATTAAAGATTGGACTTTTCTGTATTTTGCTATAAAAAAAACACTTTAAATGTAGATGGAGGAAGGCGTTTGATGTTGACTGAGAGGGATATGTGATGTTGGAATACCATAAGCTCTGGCCGGACATATTTATTTGGTCCCATCCTCAATCTAGACAGCAACAACCTTGAATCCAAACCCTCAATCTAGACAGCAACAACCTTGAATCCAAACTCTCCTGCATGCTATCAAGAGAGTACTTGAGAAAGATGTATTTAATTATTATTTTGACTTTTTACATATTTTAAATTGTACTGAGATGACACTAATAAACGGATACTGATATTTAATGCACTACAACACTAACCTCCTCAAAGATTTATGTGTATATTATATATATTCACTTGTAACGTGTACAATCAAATTATATATAAATTTTTACATAATTATCCTTTTATATTAAAATTGATATTTTTTTTGTTTTATTTTAAATCTCAAACCTTTTCAAATTTATATAATATATTTACACACTACACTATATTATATACTACTTAAAAATTAGAAGTATTTAATTGAATCACATAATAATATAATTTTTAAAGGTCCCTTTTTAAATCAAACAAGCTTTCAAAATTTCAATTTAAGTAAAATTAGGATTTACTTTAATTTTTAATTTAATTAAACATATCTTTCGCAAAAAAGGAAAGAAAAATTTAATTAAAGATTATGATTTATTGTAAATATTGGTTTACTTTCAATTTAATATTTTCTCTCAAATACTTTGATATAAAATTTTCTTCCAATTCAAATACTTTTTATCTTAATCACATATTTTTTTACCTTTCAAGGTAAGCTTCATATATTATGAAACTACTAATATGTTAAATTTTAAAGAGAATGACAGTTATATCATTATAATTATAAGAACCAAGCATTCTATCATGTAAGGACTCTTGTGTAATTTGATTGTAAAGAAAGGAAGAATACTAGCTCCCTATTTAAATTGTAAATAATATTAACTTTTTTATTTTACACATTCAATACAACTTGATAACTTGCTTAAACTTAAAAAAAAATTCTGGACTTTTATGTTTTTTCATTGAGCGTTGCTCCCAATAAAAGAACATATCTCTTATGCATAACACACACACACACACATATATATATATATAAAGTACCATAAATAGGGAGGCGATATTCACACTCCTCTTTTCTATAATTGCATTCCACCTTCCTTTTTCTTTTAAAGAAAGTGACAAGATGGTCTCTAAACTAATTAATATATCATCCCTTATTTTATAATATCACAATTATCCTTTATACTATTAAGTTAAACTCTTTTTTACCTTTTTTTTTTTGCTCCTATCAAAAGAAATAATTTTTTTTTTACCTTTTTTTACTTTCTTTAGTACTTTTTTTTTTGTCTTGTCAAAATGGATAATTTATTCAATAAAAAATTTTTTTTTTGCTTCTTCCAATAGAGATAATTTATTTTTTTGAACCTATCAAAAGATATAATTTATTAAATAACAATAACTTTTTTTTGGGTACTCTCAATGTAGATCGTTTATTCAACAAGAATAAATTTTTTTATGTACTTTTTTTTTTTTGGGTCCTGTCAAGAGAAAATTTATTTAATAAGGATAACTAATTTTTGGGTACCTTTTAATTTTTAATTCCTACCAAAAGAAATAATTTATTCAACAGAGATATTTTTTTTATCTCATGCCCAAAGATATAATTTCTTTGACAGATATATATCTATATATTTTTTGGTCTTGTCAAAAGAGATAATTTATTCAACATTGATAACTTTTTTTGAATCTTGTAAAAAGAAATAATTTTTTTTTTGATTAATTTTTTCCGAGTTTTTTTTTTATCCGATCAAAAAAGACCAAAAATCATTAAAGATAAAAGACAAATAAGATGTCTGAAAGGGTAGTTTAGTATTTTGAAAAAAGTTAATCATTCACATGTGAAGTGAAGGTTAGAAGTGACATTTCTCTTAAGATAAAGTAGAAAATGGAAATGCGAATATCGCCTCCCCATAAATAATATACCCACATATATATACATAGACAGAGAGAGAAAAAGAGAGGGTGGAATCGAAGAGAGAAAAAGGGGCAGAGAGAGAAGTGGGACCGAAGGGAGAAAGGTTGGATAAAAAAAAATCTTTAATTCACGTTTTGTTCTATGAGTAAAAGATGGATTGAATATGGTTACGCATATTCAACCCAACTAATTCGTCAATTAATTAATTTATATTTAACCAATTTGTTTTTGACCCGCATAAAAAAATTAGTCATTTATATTATTTTTAACTAAATAAATATCAACGAATCCACAAATTTACCACCCAGTCTCGTGTGAGACCCTCCTCTTGAGATCATTACTCTATTTTAAACAAGTATTTGGACGTGGCTGAGGTTGAAATAAGAAAGAGAGAATGGACTCATGATCTCAATCATATCACATATCCCTCCTACTTATGTTGATGAGCTCAATTGAGTTGGATCCCACTAGATCACAATTCTGTTGCCACGTGCGATGAGTATAGATAAACACCTCATGAACACGTGTGAGATAGATACATCATCAATGTCTTTATTTGCTTTATTATTTCTTGTCAGCTTGCACGTAAATCTGTGGGCTGCTGGAATATTCATTCAGAACAACAGTTAGTACTGAAACCTCTTCATAATTTTAAATATATATATATATATCCAAACTCCAAAGTTCTCTCCTCCTCCTCTTTGTCATAATCTTGTGTCAATGTGAACGTCATTGCTCACTTAAATTTTCTCTTTTATTTTTTTTCATTAGAACAAAATACACTCACACTTTTTTAAATTCTGTTTTAAGTACAATTATATTTATAATTTGATAAAACTTACACTCACATTTTTTAAAATTTGATGTATAATTACACTTAACTCCAACACTATATGTATTGTCTGTTTTTTTATGTTTAAAAGACTACGTTATTCCAACTTTTTTTCCATTACTTCTTTTTAAACCTTAAGTCCCCCTGCGCTCGCACACGTGTGTGTGTATATATATTTTTTTTGCAACACTAAAAATATATTATAAATTTTATTAAATATATTTTTAATACATGTTATATTACATATTTTCGTATAAAATAAATTTAAACACATGTGCGCGCACACACATGTGTATATACATAATTATCATCACATTAAGATTCATAAAGCTTAAAAAAATTACAAGTATTTATAATTTGTAATTTATATTAAAAAAAAAATTTAGTAAAATACGTAATATAATATATATTAAAAATATATTTAATAAAATTTACAATATATTTCTAGTACTGCAAATATATATATGTATGTGTGTGTAGGGGGTGTTTAAGGTTAAAAGGAAAGTAATTAAATGAAAGTTGAGGTAATATAGTTTTTTAAACATAAAAAATAATTTTAAAAATGTATTTGTAGTGGTGGGATAAAACAGATAATACATATAGTGTTGAAGTTGAGTATAATTATGCATCAAATATCTAGGAGTGTAAGTATAAGTTTTGCAAAATTATAAAAATGAGTATAGGTAAGACAAATTTTAAGAGGTGTGAATGTATTTTGTCTTTTGTATTACGGGTCATTTAATCCTATATTTAATTTCTTTAAAATTATTTTTAATAACCTGTTAATTTGGACCCTTATCACGGACTCCTATCCCCCTATTACAAGTTTACAATTAACTAGCATTTTCCGTTTCACTCGTGCTTCTTATATATTTCATGTATGTGCCTAAACCGCCATCTCTGTTTACTTTCTCGAATTTTCCGAATGCTACTATCAATTCCACTTGTTTCAGAGTTATCTCTATTTGTAATTAAAATACTCTATATATATATATATATATATATATATTTATATATATCTTGGTTGGGGATAAGATTAAGAATTCCTATGGCCCACCTACCACCATCAACAAAAAAAAATTTCCAACTATAAAAGATATGTTGGCACTGTGATGGGTGCACATACATCTCTCTGCGTTTGATCTAAGAAACAAGAAGGTTTTGGTTTTCAACAAATGGGTTCTCTTATGGCTGGTTGGGACTCGCATGTCCCTGATCCTAGAACTGGTAATTATTCTTATAAACCCTTCTCTCATATATATATATATATATATATATATATAGTGTGTGTGTGTGACACTCTGTGTATATAGTCTTCTGTGTGGTTCTTAATTAAGAGTGTAAAATTTCAGTGAAGTTACAGAGGAACTCGTCACTGACAAAAGGGGTAATTGAGGACTATTGGAGACAGAAGAAGAATATTGAGGAAGAACATCTCAAAGCTATCTGTGAGCTACCAGATGACAATCAGGTCTAATCTCGATCTATCACGTGTGTATATATATATATATATATATATATATATATATATATATTGATGTACTTAAAGTAATTAAATATGATCTGTGATATTTTTTTGACAGCAAATGATAATTAAGGAGGCTAAGGTAAAGATTGAGAGATCATGCTCTATGCCTTCAACCAATAAAAAGATAGAGAGATCAATCTCTCTGCCTCCAACCATTACAAAGGAGAGTTTTATGGACAATATTCAAACTCATGAAACAAGCTTGAAGGATCTAATAAAGCAAAATGGCTGGTATGGACTCACCCTTTACATTTTATCAGCTCAATCTGATTTTACTCTCTCTCTCTCTCTCTCTCTCTCTCTCTCTCTTTATATATATATATATATATATATATATATATATATATGCTTGCTTCTGTATTAATTTAATTGTGGTTGCAGGTGGGCTAGAACAAACTCTGCATTTCTGAATGAAATTCCAGTACTGAACGAAGGTCCTACCTACAAGTATGCATCTCAGTTCCATGTACCCAAAATGGCGGTCTCCAAGTCACAAGCCCACACTACTTGAATCAGCGCATGATGCAAATCTTCCTAATAAAACATGTATATATATGTATATATACATATGTATATATATGTATGTGTGTGTGTATAAGAGTTGTGATATACTGACGTTTATAGAGAGTTTTAAGTATGATTGGAATGATTTTGTTCCCAGATTTGGCGAAGGATTGTGTGTGTAATGAGATGGTTCAAATCTTCAAATGATGCATATATATGATGTAGAACTGGAAAAAGTACTGTAATGCACAATGAAATTTTGCTTCTTAGTTCTTACTTACATTATGCTGACTTTCCTATAGTAAGTAGTAAATATGTGGTGTAAAAAGGTGCAGTGAAAAAAGAAAATTCAGTATGTCTAGCATTATTCATATGTATGTGTGTATATTATATGGAATTGCAAGTTTTTGTTGCATATATGGTTTCATTTATTGCTTGAAGAGAAATGTGCAATGTAGAAGCTAAGAATTGGTTCATTTGTTAAGGCTAAAGTCATGCCCGACGAGTGGAGCGACACACCAACAAACAATTAAACACGCACGAGGCACTCAGCCAAATTTGTGAATCCCCTGCATTGCTTGGACTCGCATTTTGCCAGCCTCCGTATAGAGATAGAGACTCATTCCTTCAATGCTAGTGGATTATTGCATTGCTTGGACTCGCATTTTAAGCTTTTGGGTCGGATTTTCGATCTGTAACGATCTGTTACAAGTGATATCAAAGGATGACATCCTTCAATGCTAGTGGATTATTACATTGCTTGGACTCGCATTTTAAGCTTTTGGGTCAGATGACAAATTTACGATCTGTAACGATCTGTTACAAGTGATATCAAAGGATGACAATTTCTGATTGGTGACTATCCGTTACAAATGATATCCCATGGACACTCTGGCCAGATGGGGGTGTCTGCTCCCACTGAAATTCTTTTATTTATATTTAACGCCTAAAATTTTGGTAATGTTACTGAAGTTTTGGTAAAACTCTCTTACTTCGATAGTTTGGGTTTGAATTTTTTTTTATCTTCTTGTTGTTCAAGACCTTCCCCCTGGCCAGAATGCCATGACGCATTATGGGTAAGTCACCTGAAACAGCAAGGGATGTTGACATTATTGAAACAACACCATTATTTGCCCCAAAATAAGGATTGTGCCATGGAGTACACGAAGGCTTGTCTTACCTACCAGCAAGACAAAGTTGAATAAGCTAAAACTGTTGGATTATTTCTCTGCAATTACAACTCATTGCTTTGGCCAATTTAGCTCTTAATACATATGATCATTGAACCATTTTCTTGTACCAATGAAGCATTAGGAGAGTGTGTCTACTTCATAATAATGGAAGAGCACACAACTGCACATACATTTATAAGAAATCATTGAGTCATTAGGCTGCACCTAAAGAGACATATTTACAAATCATGACAGACCATATCATATAGGAAAATTGTATTGGCATGAGTTTACATCTCTCAAGTGGGTTGATTTAATGGATTCGAAAGGATACTGATCTTGAGAAAAAATAGTTTTGAGTGTCGATATTATTTATACACACTAAGATTATGAGCTCAATTTGGTCCTAAGTTTCATTGTTTCAAAACCTTTTTAATCCGCAGCGTTGGTTCCATTGCTGGTGCCGGTGCTGGTGCCGGTGGCTGTGGCAGTACCACAGCTACAAGTGCTCTTCTGGGCAACAACCCCAACATTATCCTAGCGCTCATTCCTTCCCCTTCCTCGCCTACAAAATATGAAGATTTTCATGAAAATTTTCAAATTTTCATTAGGGTGAATAAAGGAAGCTAATGATGCAATCCAACTATGTTGTTAATATGTCAAACTATAAAGAAAAGCTTGGTGGATGAAAGAATATACATACACAAATTTGTATTTCATACCATTTATATCCAAGTTGGCCTTTGCAGACGCCGACAAACGAACGAGTGTAGGAGTGACAATTGTGAGGACAGCCCAGAAGAACAATATCAAAACAAAGGTTCTCCGGCTCATTTGTTGATGAAATGTTGCAGACACTTGTGAGTGCTTGTTGAGGGTTTTTATGTTATGTATAACAATGTGAATGGTAGAAGAGACCTTCAACAACTTAGCTGGAGATGTTTTAGAAACCAATCACATAAATCTTAGTTATAAAATTCCGAACTACTACTCAATTTGATATTTATATATATACATGTGTGTATACAAAGTTCTTTGTATAAGCAAAGTCAGATATTTGACAATGACCTTTAGTGATTCAGTAGTTGGAGTTGTTGTACCCATTGGGCATATGATAGAGATTCCACCTGTCATATCTCCAATCCAAGTCAAGGTCTGGTGCAACCTAGGTTAAAGTAATTTTCTACAAAACCCAATTTCCATTCCATTCCCAATTTCCATTCCATTCTCCCTGTAACATTGAGCTAATGCTAGAACACTTTCACTTGTTAACTACCCATTTTTCTTCAAACATGCCCAAAAAAAATGCATCTGGATGGGAAAGCAAGTTATCATAATATAATGTAATTTGTGTTCCGAAGCACGACAATCTTTAATCCACAGAAAGGTGTGAGAGCAGAAGAATATATGAATCTATGATCAATCCACAGAGGAAGCACAGAAAGGTGACGAAGGTAAACAATGGTTAAAATATAAAGATCGGATTAAGTCAAACCCTAGAGGCGTGTGCTTAGAGGAGCGAAACTAGTGAGGCTAACACATGAACAAAGATCACAGCATTATGGAATTTCTTAATTACAGCAAAAGAAGATCTATTATACACATGGAGATTGTAAACTTTTCGAGTGAATAATGTTTCTTCGTGGACTAATCAATGTATCTCAAATGAAGAAAATGTAACTTGCTACACCCACTTGTGGCCTACTACCAGAAAATGCCACATAAAGATAGTACAATAATCCAACAAATGACCTGGACTGGCTAGATCAACTCTAGGCATGACAGAAAACAACTCATTAAGGCATTAAGATAACCAAATCAATCTTATAACAATGAAGCAAGGGCTGGCTTATCACCCACCATGTCTGGTTCCTAATAAAATATATTCTGTAACAAAGTGTTTTGAACCAGTCTATGAGACGTCAGAATCCTAATCATGCAAATTGCATTTGCTTCTAAAGTCAAAACAGAATTTAAGTCAACAACATACATGTTAACTACAGATACATGTTTTACACGAAAATATATGTTCCACTGGAAAATCTTGGAGCATGAAACCATGAGGCCTGTGTAACTCCTATGCTTTTCCTCCTACTAGGTTCGTACGTGGTCAACTTCAGTCCCTTGATGAGCCACTGCCACTTGCAGCAGACTGCTTACCAGAATACCTCTGTCAAAATCCAAAAAGACCGGTTATTGTATATTTCATTCACAATAACACAAGGGAAAAACATGACAAATCCCACAGGAACCACCACATAGTTAACTGAGAATATGATAAACAAACGGAAAATATTAGAAAATAAGAAAAATGTTGCATGGCAGCACAAAAAAACTCTCACCTGCTTTCCGGTGTTGAATGGGATGTATTTGTATTTTATCATGTGCATGATTTGACGCTTCATTGTGAGAACAAATAAAACAATCCAATAGCAGAGCAGTATGGGCCAGAAAACTGGGACATCAAACACAGTAAAGAAGGTCATAACAAAAGCCACACAGAAAGCCTTCGTGATGGCATACCTGAAATCATAAAACAAAAGGGAAAAGGTTAGTCTCAAGCAAGTGAATCTCGATAATACAAGAAATAATAAACTGATAGGGAATAACCCCCCTCCCCCAAAGAAAAAATATATCTATATATATACAAAAAAAAAAAAAAATCACACAGAGACACTCTCAAGTTAATTTGGTGGACCCAAAAATAGATTCTGGAGTGAGTTGCGCAAATCTTAATCTACACCATCTCCTCTATCAGGGCAACATCTGCAGCACAACTGCACAAGTTCCATTATCAGTTCCTCACACAGCCTCAACCCTCAATATTTTTGGTACTTTCATTGTAGTTGTAGTACCTTCACTTTCAAGTTTCAACTATTTATTATGAGAGGAAAGAGTTCAAATTACTAATTACTAATCAACTACATCAACAATCATGGAGGCTCTCAGGGTTTCTGGTCAGCAAAGATTCTTAAATCGCAAACGTCATAAACAAACATTATTGGGTCAAAATTTCTTCCTATTAAATTTTTACTGCTTGCGTATGTAATATTGGCGTCCAACTTTAACAATTAAGAACTGTGAAACCAAAAGTCACTAACAGAATAAAAAATAAAAAAAGAAGAAAAATAAAGAAACTAACAAAAACAATACCAAGATATTAAAATAGTTGGAAGATTATATGACAAACCTGAATCCTTTTTTAAAAAAGAAAAAAAAAAGATACTAACTCTTGAACCAAATCACTCACTATAAATGCACAGGTATAACAATATTTGCACTAATATTAGAAACTCAAGTAATATCACAACAGAAAGAAACAATATCATCTTCATCTTTGCCTTAATCCCATATGAATGGGGTCGGCCACATTATTCTCACCAATTGAATGAGAATTTCATCAAGAAAAAGTATGAAAAATCAATTATATCTTTCAGCAGATCAATGCTAGTAAGGTAAGGTTGCTCCATTGTGATTTGGAGGTCACTGGTTTGAAACAAGGAAACAAACTCTCCGTATGAAGAGGTAAGGCTACGTTGATCTGACCCTCCCCAGACTTCGCAATGGCGGGCGCCTCGTGCGTTAGGTTTATCCTAGTAGATCAATGCTTGTTGGTGAGAAAACAAATCTGATATATTGAGAAAAGCCACCATATATGGCGAAAACTTGGTACAACTATTTGACCAAATATAATACACCATACATAAAGGCTAAAGCCCTATCCTGTATTAGATACTGATGCTTCAAATTTTTCCCATAATTCCATTTGTCATTATTGCATCATCTCATCTATAAGTGGATGCGTGGGAGGTCAGCCATATCACAGCAATGTCACGTCTCCACTGCATGACTAAGCAAATAGTTCACCAAGTTTTTCTTTCCTATATGACATTGGCTACTTTAAATGAGCAAAGTAACTGTGTTGGACACATGACACTCGGGCATAGGTAATTGGACATGTACCTAGCAAGCCTATAAAAGAATACAAGTTTATATATAATTGTTCGTTCCCACTATATCTTTTATTACATTATTGCTTCAATACAAGTGAAGTTTCCATTTTACATAAAAACACCATTAACCTAAAAGTTAAAGAAAAATATAAAAAATATGCATATTTAGCTTCCTGAGCTCTTAGAAAGTCCTCAACTTTAAAATTCCTTCTAAGAAAAATGTGATGTTTGGCTGCACACAGGGAAAGCACTTTTCTTCCTGAATTCCATGATCAAGTAGTCTGTTTAGGAGAAACAAAAAATAATTGATTTTAAGGCCTTGTTTGGCAGAGCTTTTGCTTCACCTTTTACACAGTAGAAAAAGAGAAGCAGAAGCTAAATGAGGAAGCTAGTACTCACCAGCTTCCTCTAAATGCTCTTTTTGGACTCTGAAGTTCTTCCGCCTTACCAATCCAAACACTCTCCAAAACGGCTTTTGAACTTGAAAAGCCGAAAGCCGCTTTTCAAAAGCCAATCCAAATAGGGCCTAAAACCTCCTTTTAAGAAGCCAAAACTATCTTTTCTAGTAAAATAATTACTTTACCAATTTATCCCTAGTATATACATATAATGACAAGATTTGCCCATTCCATAATAGGATTTGGAGGATGAAACTCATGGCCACAGTCAAACCTTCCAGAACTCCCATTGCCGGTAGCCAAACTAAAACCTCCTTTGCCAACAAACATTCTTGGGCCTCCCTTGACAGCAATCATACTAAAGGTCATTGGAGGACAATGAAGTATTAGGGTAAAAGGTCTGCTCCGATGGTGGAAGAGGATTATGTCATGTCTGCCGCCTTAAGAAGTTGGATCGTACTCTGTTGAAATCATAAACCTCTGGAATAGACATGGTTTCTCTGCTTATAGGTGGTTTTGAATTTATCTGGTTTGTGAAATTTGACAATGAAGACAGAAAAATCTTATGGTGGACTTATATTGAGATTTTAATTTGAATAAAACGGTATCGTGATTCCAATTATTGACGAATACTTCCCTTCATATGCCAGTAAGTGTGTCATTGGATCTGTACAGAAGAACATTACTCATGGACCCGAACAGAAAGTCACGCCCATAAACTAGGGAATATAGTGGATCTCAATGCATTACTAGTTACACATAACAAGGAAAGCAAGAAATGAAAATTCACTTTTGATAGCGCAGAAACGTGAGCAAACAAGGAACACGGTTGCTGTTCAGTCTTAAACCAATATCTCTTTCCATTTCTTTTTTCCTAATTTTTGCTGTTTAACATGGCATCTAGATTAGTCAAGAACATGGGTTTTGTTATATCTGAAATGCAGGACTAAGGAAAACTTTGTCAATCAAAAGTTATTTTACTATTCAAAAGGGATGTTGTCACTAATTCATGTGATTAAAGCGACTACTTAATTTGAAAAGATTCCTAGAAACTGCGTTTTACATTTGAATTTCTTCCAACAAAGTTCTTCCTCAAGGCCTTCTAGTGAAGGACTTTTAGGGTGAGGAAGCTCCCCAAGATGCTACCTTAGTCATGTCCATGTGTCCTAAGATTTAGAAATTTGATAAACCTGACACCTAGACACATATCCACACTTGATACCCACGTATGACGTATCCAAGTCCATATAAGTTATTTCACATATTTATAATCTAATCCTCCTCACCTAGTCACTTAGTCATCTTACCGTCGTCATATCATTTACACGCAGCTACGATTATGAGCAATCATTTCTCTAATGCCTAGGGAACTTGGCAACTGTTACAGTCCTAAAACAAACTATAGATATTCCTCCAAACTTGATTTGTATATACATCCACTAGCCACCAAAATACCTACACAAGCATAGGCATAGGATGTAACTGAAAACCTATATGTTCATATCGAAACTAGGGCAGCCTGACAAATTGGATGTTTTGATATCTGTTATGCTAGTAAAATATAGTGCTTAAAATGTAATACCTGTATCTCTCTTCAGTCAGGGGTGATGATATTATTACTCAACATATTTGATTTTGAAGTATGATAGTTATAATAATATTTTCATGAAGCCAACTCCAAAAGTTGGGACAAGGCGATATTGAGTTGATAGGGGTATACTATGCAAGCATTGCAATACAGGTTTTTTGTCACTGATAAAGAAGGGGGGAACCATCCCTGCAAGACAAATACGTATTTAACATAAGACACAGTTGTCTCCTGACTGAAAAAACTTGTGTTTCCATATATTACCTCAATAAGCATGCAGATTTAAATGTAAGTGGTGGCAGCAAATTCTTGTTTCAACAAATATATTTTCCATATAGTGTCTTCTCTGATAATCTACAAGAAAGATTTTCTTGGAAGCTTGAATGAAGGTAGTTAAAGCATGAAGAAAAAAGCATAAATATCACTATAACTGTTATTGTTCATATCCATTGTCGCACTATGTCATTCTTCTTCCAGAACTAATTGCTCAAGAGAAACTGCCAAGTTAGAGGACCCATAACTAGCATCAGAATGACTCAAAAATCTCAAAGTTATAGCATGCATCATAAAAATTAAGGATTGATTTAAGACATCCAGTTCCAAAAAACAAATGTAGTAGAATACAAAATGCAAAAATTTTGTTGCATTGGTTGCATACCATACCCAACACTGAACATGCAAATATACTTTGAATCATTGTCCTCTTTCTAGTTTCCTATTTCAACAAAAATAATCATACAGGCATAAAAATCAATGAATATAGCATAAAAACTTTGGTCACAATAACAGTAGTTTTACAAGAATTAGCATATTTTAAGTCATCAAACCACTAATTTCCATAGGAAGGAAAAGAATAGACGACCAAAAGAGAGACATGTTGTCAGAAAGAGAGAGAATATGAAAGAAATGTAAGAGGAATTCACACATGGATTCATTCAGCTCAGGTGGAATGGCAAAGCCAAGTTTTTGTAGGCAACCCAAGTGCTAGGATACAAAATTTAGATCAGATGACTTTGCAGCATATAGTAGTTTATGTTTGTAAACTAGTTGATTAAATTGTTAATTCACATCAAAAAAATTATTAATTCACATTAAAATTAAGAAGAAAAAAAAAATGTTCAAGAGCATAAAAATATATATATATATTGCAGAATGCCTCAAGCACCACACTGATATTAAATCTACTTGTTTGATTCATCAAAATATAGCCCAACACACACTTACTGAGGGGGAAAAAAAGTTCCAATCACAACAAATACAGACCACATAGGACTTATATTAAACATAGCATGCTTAATACAAATCAAATAGTTAGCTTTCAATATATAGCTCTCATAGTTGTCAAGATTGCACAATTCTCAATTCAAATCATGCAATTTAATTCAATTCCACCACCCACAATTGATTCGACGAGGTTGAGTGGTTGGCACAATCAACCATCATCAAGAATTGACTAGAAACGAGGTGACTCAATTTGAATTGCCCCGAATTGCTCCTTCAATTCCATTTAGCCAATCCTTGATGGGTCCGGCTTGCTAAAACCCCCTTCTTCTTTGTTCTTTTTCTTTATTTGCTAAAATATGCACATGTAATTTACCCTCAATGAAGAATAAGAAACTGCCAATTTACAATACCGTCACCTCACTATCACCATCCTTTTAGTGATCCTTTTATCTTTATTTTTTCTCACTAACTTTATACCCCACACCACAAACCTACTACACTCGCCACCTCAACCACACACCACATTCTCTCTCTCTCTCTCTCTCTCGACCCACACTAACATTCCCAGCTCAACACCTCACTGTAATAACCCACAATCATCCCTTCCCTTCTTTCTCTATCTCACTTGAGAAGCTAAAGGAACAACCAACTGAGCCTTACCTCTTCACTCTATGTTTCTCTCCCTAAACCCCATCTCTGACACTCATGGAACCATCATCTTTATTTTTTCACTTCTTCAATCCACCTTAAGCACTCAATCAACATTCCCTCTCTCGTCTCATGCACACCTCCTTCCTAACAAATCCTTGATTCATCTATCGCAAGTAAAAGATTAAGAGCACTTAAAACTTGATGAATCAGTAGCCTGTTAATGCTGTATCACCGTATTTCTATGATGAGAGAGACACTGCAGCTCGAGCAATTACTGAACTCGATCTTAACAAATAGAAAAATAGAGGATATTTTCAGGATTGGCCAATTGTGGTTTGTGGCACTGTTCAAGTTGGCATGAACACAATGGGAAGAAGGCCCGTGGTTCAGTTATGGTGAATAGCTAAACTATAAAGTTGGTCCATGGAAGTAGTCCTACGATGGACGTTTTCAAATGGTGGTAGGAGTATGGTGTCACAGGTTGTTGGTTATGTCAGAGCTTGTGATGTGGGAACATTTTAATGAATAAACTGCGCTCAATGGTGTTAGGTCATCCATGTTACTGAACTGCAGGTGATGGATCTTGTGGTTGGGGGTAGCAATACCTAACACGACACACTAACACAACATAGGATAAGTGGATTTGGGTTTGCCTTAATCATGTTTGGGTCGTAATCATATAGACCCGAATTGACACACTAATTAAACATGTCGTGTTCGTGTTTGACCCTTCAACCCATTTATAACTCAATTAGACTTTTTAAGTAAATATATCGTGTTCGTGTCAAAAATGACCCATTTAACTTAACATGTCGGATAAACGTGTCGTATTCATGTTAGAAATGACTCATTTAACAAAACATGTCGTGGTAGTATTGATTTGACCCTAATAGTATGAAATTTTAATAAAGCGTGTCTTGTTGTGTCGTGTAGTGTCAAGTTTTGACCCATTTATTCAATGGATTATGCGTGTCATGTCGTGTTACCCGTTTAATAATCATGTTGTGTTCGTGTCAAGGTGTTTTGACATGAATAATAATCGTATTGTGTTTGTGTTGAC
Organism: Cornus controversa; assembly: GCA_026545225.1. Classification (NCBI taxonomy): domain Eukaryota; kingdom Viridiplantae; phylum Streptophyta; class Magnoliopsida; order Cornales; family Cornaceae; genus Cornus; species Cornus controversa. The sequence continues at coordinate 35,024,464 of CM048851.1, forward strand.
CCATATAACAAGATACTCATGTCCTAACACGACACGACACAACACAACAACACGAATTGCCACCCCTACTTGTGGTAGTGCAATGTTTGTAATTATGATGGCGTTGGTGGCTTCAGTTTATGTGGAGATAGAGGTGTTCGGTATCCGGACTAATGTTTCCTCGAGGTTGCAACCTGTTCTACATGGTCATGTGATAGATGATGGGATGCCAGAGAATATAGAGTTCATAGTGGTGTATTGTTTTAGGCTTTTAGTAGAGGCATTGACTTCGTTCACCGGTTTAGGATGTCAGCTATAGATGTGTTCAAATGGATTTGACCGGGTATGGTGATGGGGAAGGGATCTCTCTCTCTCTCTCCATGGAAAATTTTCAAAATGGTGACAAAGTCATTGGTAAATGATGAAAAAGTCATTGGAAAAGGAGGCAAGAAGTTCAGCGACCATGATTTAGGTCCAATGTGACAAACAAGTAGAAGGGGATTGTTTTGTCTCTTTATATTCATCCATTTTTTTTCTTTTTTGTTTAAATCATATTACAGCACATATGACTGGAAAATGTAAAAGCTCATATATTGTTAATGCCATCAGCTGACAAATCTGATAGGGATCGCAGTTTAATTTCATAAACCAAGGAAGTAGTTCCAACATAATTGTCGGACACCAAAGGTAGGTAATGTAATTTGCCCATTTTCCTATAAGATCCCACTATCAAATGAGATCCTGCAAAACAAGCTTAGCATCTATTCCATCGGCTTCAACCAAACAGCTGAGAGAGAACACAACTTATATAAGCAGGCAATCCATCCAAATTTAGGGACTGGGGAAAGGACCATAAATGCTATAATGACGGAAGATGTGCCTGTGTGCAAGAGACACCTAAACTTAAGCTAATAGCAATTTCAACAATTTGTATTAAATAGAACACCAAAATAATGTTTTAGTCAGTTGATGCAAGTAGAAAGTGGTGCCTGCATTACTCGGATAGACAACTAAATTCACCTTATGCCACTCTCAATATAACCATATATCCAGCCTACTATGATATTCTGGTGTTAACACGGTTACTTAACTACTGCACTTCCACCATCTTAAGAAACCAAACTAAGAGTATTAATAAAAAAAATTAAGAAAACTAATATAAATAGAGAATTTAGGTAGCATAGTTACTAAGGAAGCACAATAACAAGGGTTTTCTAGGTATTTTGAGTGTAGCATAGATGTGTCATGGTCTTCAAACTTGCAGTATAATAATAAACAGATTATAATTAAAAGAAAGAAGAAAACAACACTGAAAATCATAGTAAGAGCCACAGGATGAAGGTCTATCTCACCAGAACTTGAACTCAGGTAGCCGGCGGATGAAAGGCCTAAACTCATCTGAGCCTTTTGTTGGCAACGAAGCCCCATCTAAAGCTTCCAGCTCCGGATCAATCTTTGGTGACAGAAACCCAATTAACAGATTCAAGATATATATTCCGAGTCCATAAGATACAATGTAAAATCCTTGAACATAATAAACCCGCAAGACATAAATCGCTGCAGCAATGAGAGTTCCAAGCCACCTGTGCACTGGATGAGGAGTGGACCTATCCAAATAATACTGAAACGTCCTCGAGAAATCATTTCTCCACTTGGCTATAGGCGCCATTTGCGAGGCACCATCACCCCCAACTCCTTCCATTAAAACTAAGTTTCAACTTACCTGTAAATTCCCATAAAAGAAAAAGGGTAAAGCTTAGTTAATTCAAGAGCAATAATGGTTGTAATTATATTGCCTTTGTTTTGCTGCTAGGTATCGGGAATTAATGGTATATATATTAACAAAAAAATTTAACGTCATAATGTCAATCACTTAGGTGTCGAATATTTGGAAAACTACGTTTAATTAGACAATGAAGTTTTGTTAGGCTGATTAGAAGTTGAAGCTTGAGTTTTCTAGGGTCTGACTTAATCCAATTATGTAGAGCTTATCATTTAACTTTTACACTTCTCCTATATTATCAACAAACAAGCAGATCAGTAGAGTTAAACTTGGTTAACGGCATAACCAGAATTGCAGAAATAAATTTCGAACCACATCAATATACATAAGGAAAAAAGAAAGAACCCTTGAAAATAAAACATTCATTAATATCTTAAATTACCAAAAAAAAAAAAAAAAAAAGCAAATAAGAATCCAAAGAAATCACATCATTTCGATCCAATGATCAGAGAGATTAAAGTAAGGTTCTCAGATAGATGAAACCCATTACACAAACAAACCTTGTGTCGCAAAATCATAATAAGGCTATCGAAACCTAGATCTAAGCCAGGAATTTGCAATCCGTTCAAAGAAAAAAAATGGACTGCGATGAATATATGCATAATAATTACAAATATATATATATATATACACAGAAATATGTAGGTGTGCATAGGAATTGTTGTAGATAAAAGGTCAACTCACCTTCCAAAAATGTGAAATTATGAATTCAGCAATTGTAACGGTCCGCTGAGAGGAAAATAAAAATGGTAAGGAGATCTGTGTGTGGATCGAAATTTATATGTATTGATCAACTTCTTTGATCGTTATTCATTGCGATGCGTTAACTAGTATTTGAGAAACTGGGATGCACAGTACGAACCTCTTGTAAATGCAGAACTGTAGGAACCACATTTCAGTAACCTCCAAGTCACCGACAACTATGTGGCAAATTACCCGCCCCGGATGGTACCCATCCTTGTTGGGCCGGGTTTGGAGTGATTTACGGAAATAAGTACTCACATTCTGTCTATGCCTCGTTAATATTGCATTTTTTTTTTTAATATCTGTATATAATGTTAAAGATATTAAAATACCTTTGTCATTCTTGTCTTTATTTCAATAGATCAGGTAGATGACAAAAATTATCTTTTTTATTCTATCTTGTAACCATAAGGTGTTGTTTTAGCATTTAATTCTGAATAAATTAAACACTTTCAATTTACGTAATTTGAATATTATTAAAAGCTTTAAATACTATTTAAAATAGAATAAAATTTTAAGTGTCAAAAATATTACGTTTTACTGAATTTTAATCTTGAAAATTCAAAAACATATAAAAAAATATTTATTTTTAATTACTACTTAAGAAGTTCAGCAATTTAAAATTTAAGTACTCAATTTCTAATTTTATCAAACGGCACCGGTCTTTTCATAAATTAAATTTTTTGAAATCGTTTCTAACTACTTCATCTCACATAAGTTGTGATCAGCCTCATAGACTAAAACACCAAAATTCTAATATTTCATTCTTTGTTGTTCATAAACTAATATCATTTCTATTGTTTCATTAATAATAATAAAAATATTAAACCAGCTGACACGATGAATACATGGACTGTTAAACAATTTTGGATAAAAATAAAGTTTAACTTGGTCTGAAAATTAACTACTTGGGTCTAATTAGTCTTTTGTTGTTTTAAGTTGGGTTTAAGTTGAAAAGTTTTCAACGCAACTTCAATTCAAGTTGAAATTGAATAGTTTAGATTGACAATAGGCTCCAAATCTATTATTTTTATTTTATTATTATTATGGATTAATTGCAATTTGTCCCCTTCCACTATTGAAAATGTTACAATATGCCCCTTTTTAGAAGGAAGTATCCTACAACATTTTCAATAGTGAAGGCCACAAATCGCAAAGCAAAGGAATAACTTGCAAAAACTTGTACAGTACAGTGGATTTCTTGCAAATAATCCTTAATATGAGACTTATACAAACATAACTCAACCAAACTAAATCTAACACAGTTGGCCCGCGAACTTAACCCACCCGTCAAATTGAAGGTTGGATTGAGTATCTCAGTATTTTTTTATTTTTCAGTAAAAAAAGAAGAAAAAAGTGCTCATGGTGCGTTTTAAAGCATGGAATCAATGCCTTTGAAATGAAATTAGATTCAACATATTTAATTTTAATTCGAATGGGCCAATTCCATGCATCCAAATAACTATATGGAGCTTTGCAAATGCAATTCTTCTTTTGTTTTTTTATTAAGAAAGAAGACCTAAAGCCCAACCTGATGGCCCGAGGCTCATCTGGTATTGGCTCAACCCGAATCCCAACCCAGTAGGCCTGATAAGGTGACCAAATATGGGGCCTAATTAAGGCCTCATGTTGGGCCTAGAAATGGCCTGCATAAGCATTTAAATAGTAATGGCAAAGTAAGTTGAACATCAGGAAGTTGTGATTGTATAATTAGTGATAAACAATCATTTTTTTTTTTTGACAAGCAGTGATAAACAATCATTTAACAGTGCATGATCGTACATTTAATAAATAAAAAAATGATACAAAGTTTCATTGAATTTCGGTGTTTGTTGATTCATCCCATTTGGAGTGGGGTTCAAACTATTTGTTGGTACCACACCTCACATGGAGTGATTTTCACTCTTCATGTGTGCACTAGATAATCTTGAGCCCACAAAAAATACATACTACACAAAGTGCAAAGGTTCAATGCGATTCAACTTATTGGTGAAGACTTGTAAAAAAAAATTATAATGCGACTGAGAAACCAAGGTTTGAAGTCTTTCAAACCATAATCCAATACATCATCTGTATCTTTCTCTTACTCTTTATAACATTACAAACCCGAGCACCCAATAGAGACTAGAATCCAGTTCCAAGTGTCACAGAAAAAAAAAAAAAAAAGGTCAAACCGAGGTCGGAAAGCAAATTTGAGCCCCAACTCAATAACATGCTTTTATTCTACATCTCGATCAGAGTTTGTTTAATTATTTTTTGAAAACTATTCTTGAAAATTCAATAACCGTCTTCTGTCTAACTCTCTGAAAACTATTTTGAAAGTTACAAATCAAGCAATACCTAATATTGTTGTCGAACCAAAAAACGTGTAAATAGGTACATAAAGGTACTTGCAGGTGTTAATCATATGGGTGCACAAAAAATCCGTTAATCCGTGAATCCGATTCAATTCGATTCGATCCGTGCAGATCGGATCAGATTGGATGACTAACGAATTAGTTACGAATTTAAAAAATAAGAATTTGTAGATCACGCATCGGATTACGAATTGAGGGGTCAAAAATTTGATCGATCCGTGGCAATCTGTTAGAATTTATAATATTTATTATATATATAATAATATCTTATAACTTTTAATAATAATATTATAATATCTTATATCTATTAGGTTTAAAATTTGTTATTGGGCCCTAGTTAAAAAATAATTATATTGAGTTGTTTATATTAAGCTCAATTCGTCAATTTGATCCGATCCAATCCGTTATTTCATATATTAGATCGGATCGGATTGACCATTTTTCGTAGATCGGATCGGATTGCATATTTACCAATTCGTAGACTGCGGATTGGATTAGGATTATGCCTAATTTGATCCACGGTCACTCCTAGTTAATCATACTCTTCTACCATTTGAAAATTTATGTGATGGGAAAGTTTTAAGGAAGAGAACGTTTTTATCCCAATTAACCTCCAATGCAGGTCAAATGCAAAGTCCTCCACAATATTGCACTCTGTATGCGCACTATGCACTGGTCATGGCAAGTGATGGTGTGAGAGGTCAAAATCACTATGGTGTTCTAATGCAATGAAATGTGCAATTCACTCCAACAAAAGATTAAATGGGTCACTTGGGATGATATGTGTCAGCCCAAGAATAGAGGCGGTCTTGGCTTCCGGGATCTACGCACTTTCAATTTGGTATTGCTTGCAAAATTAGTTTGGTGTCTTGAAATAGGTCCCGTGATCGGGAATTCCTCTCTGTTTGTTACCTCATTTAAGGTGAAATATTTCCCTCAATCTAATTTTTTGGAATCCTCTTGTTGTAGTAAGGCCTCCTAGGCTTAACGAAGCACCTTTTCTGCAAAGGATTTAATTCGGAGAGGTCTTAGATGGGAGATTCATGATGGGTTGCAGGTTAATATTTGGAGGGATGGGTGGCTACCTGATGCTCACAATCCTTTTATTTCCTCACCTTCTACTTCTGACATTTCTTTGGTTGCCGATCTCATTGAGCCGAATACTCATGTTTGGAAGGAAGGTCTTATTAATCAGGTCTTCAATGAGTGGGACATAAAATTGATCCTCCAATCCCCCATTTGTGAAAGTGGTGAGTTTGATACTCGTGTGTGGGGGTTCTTTTATTTCGAAGAAGTTTACTGTCAAAAGTGCATATCATTTTGCCATCCGTTTGCTAAACGGCCCTGATATTAGCAGTGATACTGGCTCGAGTCTGATGCAGGAGAGAAGGTTGGAATGGAAACATATGTGGCAAATTATATCGCCTAGGAAAGTTCTTTTCTTAATCTGGCAGTGCTTCCATGGTAGAGTGCCTGTGATGGTGAACCAATTTGATTGCGATCATGTTGATGAGTGTCTTGTCCTATATGTGAGTTAGCTCCTAAGACATTTTTCCACATCCTTTTTGGTTGCCATAGAGCCAGCATGATGTGGAAAACTTCCCCATTAAACATGGATATTGACCCGTTGTCAGGTTCTTCTTAGTTGTCTCAATGGTTTAGTATGACAGAGGTGTGGCAACATGCCGACTTTGGTTAGGATCTTTGCAGTTTGGGAGCTTGTATTCTTTGGCCATACTTTGGTGTTCAAAATTCTAGCAGGTGCAGTCAAGTTGGGTGGCCATAGATACTAATGGTGTGGCCCATATTATAGCCATTAAATCTAGTCAACTTAGGATAATGTCGTTGTATATGGTGCCTGGGCATTGTTGGCTTCAACAAGCCTTGGCTGATGATGACTGTACTTTAGCTTCTTTGTAATGGTATGGCATTCAGAGTTAAAAAATAACCATATGGAGCTTTGCAAATACAATTCTTTTTTTTATTTTTTTTTAATTAAGCCTCACAAAGAAGACCTAAAGCCCAACCTGATGGCCCGAGGCTCCAACCCACTAAACCCCATTATCGCTCAGAGATTGGCCTGCATAAGCATTTAAATAGTAATGGAAAAGTGAGTTGAACATCAAGAAGTTGTGATTGTATAATTAGTGATAAACAATCATTTTTTTTTCACAAGTAGTGATGAACGATCGTTTAACAGTGCATGATCGTTCATTTAATATTGCGTAAAATAAATTTTTTTTTTTTTAAATATACAAACATTCGGTAAATCCATGGTTCCTCAATTGTCTATGAAGTTCAATGTTTGTTTGATTCATCCTCATCTGGAGTGGGGTTCACACTATTTGTTAGGACCACACCTCACATGCAGTGATTTCCAATCTTCATGTGTGCACAAGATGGTCCTGCGCACATAATAAAATCTTCTTCCCTTTTTATTTTTCACATTGATGTCAAGTACATTAATATAGATATGTGCACAACACAATCAAGAATTGATGGAAAACTAAAAATTACACACTACATAAAATGCAAAAATTTAGCGTGATTCAATGTGGTGGTGAAGATTTGTAAAAAAATTCGTAATGCGACTAAGAAACAAAGATTTCAAGTCTTTCAACTCCTAATTCAGTACACCCTTTGTCCGTTTCTCTTACTCTTTATAACATTACAAACCCTAGCACCCAATAGAGACTAAAATCTTGCATGTCCAAGAGACACAAAAAAGAAATAAGTCTAAACCAGGTCATAAAGCAAATTCGGGCCACAACTCAATAACATGTTTTTATTCTATATCTCGATCAGAGTTTGTTTAACTGTTTTCTAAAAACTATTATTGAAAATTCAATAACTGTTTTCTGTTGTGATTATCTGAAAACTATTCTTGAAAATTATTTTGACAATTACAAATTAAGGAAGACCTAATATTCTTGTCGAACCAAAGAAAAAAATGTAAATAGGTAAATAAAGGTACTTGCAGGTGTTAATCATACTCTTCTACAATTTGATTTATGTGATGGTAAAGTTTTAAGGAAGAGAACATTTCTATCCCAATCAACCACCAATGCCGGTGGAATGCAAAGTCCTCCACAATGTTGCATTCTGTGTGCACTATGCACTGATCATGGCAAGTGGGATGGCATGCGCAACCAAAAGCACAATGATGCTCTAATGCAATGAAATGTGCAATTCACTCCAACAAAACACTACTGAATGGTGATGACTACCACACACACACACACACACACACACACACACACACACACACATATATATATAAAACACAAAGCTGCAATCTGTTCCTATTTTCTAGTTCCTACTAGAAATAGCCAGTAGAATCTAATCCATGTGCTAAATTAATCTATGCAAATTAGAAAAATTATGATTTAATATTGGCTGTGGTTGGCTGTTTTTGGTAATTATTATTGAGCTCACGAGTGGAATCTTAAAAAAACCAAAAAGATGATAGGCTGATGGAATCTTGAAAAGCCAAAGATGAATTAAATTACTCCCGCGATTTCAGCTGCTTTCTGGCTGCAAGTTGATAAAGGAAGGTCGTCCTTCCAATCAGTCCCAATCATTGTAGCTACCCTCTAAATTATTGTGTATCTATCTCTTTCCTTGTTTGGTTCTCCCTACTATACTCCTTAATTTTCTCCTCCTTTGATTGCCATTGTTGCATATTGTGTTTTTTCGGTTTTAAATTTAGGGAAAATTGGATTTTGGTGACCTAAATTAAAAATTGCTGTATAGTGACCTTAAACTCAATCAAAAGTAGATAGGGATCAATCTTGAAGAATAATTGTCAATAAGTGACCATTTAATTTTAATGTCTAAAATACTCTCTCTTTTATTCCTTTTTCTCCCAAATATCAAAGCTTGAAATCTTGAAATGAACAATACCTTTTTTAATCTATCCTGGGTGTTCAAGAAACGGTAAAAAAAAATTATGATTTGTTAGGTTATTAATACTAAATGTTAGGTTTGTAATTAATTACACACAAATTAATTGTTTTTATTAATGAGATATTAATATATAGGAAAACATACACACATATATATATATATGAAGTCATCGAATTCTTTGAAATTTATGATATTTGGGAGTTGAAATAAACTGAAGAAAGGATGAGAATTTATGAAGAGAATGAAGTTTATGTTGGGTATTAAGATTAAATGGTCACTTATTAGCAATTAGTTTTTAAGTTTGCTCACTATCCAGCTTTTATTAAGTTTAAGGTGACAAAAAACTAGATTTTTTTCAACTTTGGTCACTAAAATTTAATTTTCTGTTACATTTATCATTGGTATGTAAAAAAAACTGAACCACCAATGCATCGTATACGCTGAGGAGTGCAGGAATCTTTTTGAGGTGAGTTAATATGTCATAGCGAACATCTTGTCCATTAGCCACTAATGTTTGACTAGCAAGCATTCGTGATCTCCCTCGGTAACTGCGTTTTGGCTCGAGAGGGTGCCCCTATCCCCTTTTATTACTTATTATTGAGCACTTAGCATATATATTGTTCCCGTTAATTGAGGGTGCTAGAAAAAACAATGTTGTTTTTCATTGATGCATTAGTGAAAATACTTTACTCTTTCATATTAAAAATTTCAATTTCAAGGGACCTAATATTAGTCCCTTCTTAATACCACGATACATTAGTGAAAGTACTTTACACTTTCATATCGAAAATTTCAATATCAAGGGACTTAATATTAATTCCCTTTTATTACTTGTAAAAGACATGATAGAGACTAAATTCAAAAATTTTGGAATGAAATTATGTGAATCCTCAAAAGTACATATCATTTTTGCTTTCCTAAATGATACATATCAGAGAACTTTGGACCTTCATTTGTTGTTCAATTCCCACTAATTGCTTTACTGAGCAAAACCATAGAATGAGCATGAGGAAAATTGCACCCTGAACTCTATCCACCAAGTTGATATCATTCTTTTTTCTTGTTTTGTTTTGACCATCTCTTTGTTAATTGATAAGCAAAATAGTGAAAGCAAAAGGATGAATATTATATGGCAAGTGGCTTTAAGTGGTGCAATATCACCGGTGACAGCTTATTCCCAGTTGGTGACCTATACCAAATCTGAATTCTCACAGGAGGCTCTTGCTCACCTCTCTCCTATAATCTTGCGGTATCACAATCTTTTTGTTTTACTTTTGCCCAAAACTAAATGGAAATTAAAGAGGAGAGAATCATATTCTCTAATATTCTTTTACATTTTTATCCTTGGTATCACAATCGTTTTGTTTTACTTTTGCCCAAAACTAAATCGAAATTAAAGAGGAGAGAATCATATTCTCTAATATTCTTTTACATTTTTTATTCTTTTTGTTTTACTTTTGCCCAAAACTAAATGCAAATTAAAGAGGAGAGAATCATATTCTCTAATATTCTTATACATTTTTATCCTTCCACATTAATCTTATCGGTCAACTATTTGAGGGCATAATAGTTAAATTACATAATACCTCTTCAATTCATAATAGTAAATTACATTATACCTCTTCAATTCCATCTTCATTTCTTTAGGATCCATTTGATTAGATAGAAACTAATTGCGAAAAGTGAAAATAAAAGAATGTGAAAGAAAGTGAAGTGAATGAAAGAAATTCTAAAATGCATTTGGTTAGCATAAAAAAATTTCAAGAAAATTTATAAGAAATTGCAATTTTATAATTTGAAATGCATTAAACTTACAAAAAAAGAAAGGGCATTGTTGTAAATTTATAAAAACTTTCTCAATAAATTAAAAAAATTCTTCTATTTTTTATAGAAATTTTTTATGAAAAAGTTAAGTAGTCATGGAAAGTTACTTTCCACAAAAATTTTCTTTTCCAACTGATGAAACACAAATCCACTTGTGATATGGGTCAACGCTAACCTGAAAAAGACAAACAAGGGGTAACTGAAGAGACATTGGCGCGGTATTGGCCGATTACACTCTGATACTCAAGTCAGTTATCAGAAAAGCTTTGGTAGCTGTAAAGGCACTCAAAGGGTATTAATTGCATATTTGGAATATGGATCGCCCTTGTATTTATAGTAGTTAGACGAGAACGTATCGAAGTAGGAGACTGACCCTTCAGCTCCCTAGTCTTATCTAGAGATAGAAGAGTCATGGTCAAAGTTCATCTCTCATCCACGTCATACAAATCACAACCAGCTACAGTCTCTAGTCCAAATCCTAGGTGCATCATGTTTCATATAGAACAATCAAGTTTGTGATCGTTCCCACAGATGACACCAACTGATAAAACACAAATCTACTTACGATCCGAGTCAACGCTAACTTAAAAAAGACAAACAAAGGGTAATCGAAGAGACATCGACACGGTGCCAACCGATTACACTCTAACGCTCAAGTCAAATATCGAAAAGGTTTTGGAAGTTGTAAAGACACTCAGAGGGTATTAATTGCATACCTAGAATATGGATCGCCCCTGTATTTATAGCAGTTAGACGAGAACGTATCCAAGTAGGAGGTTGACCATTCAGTTCCCTAGTCTTATATGGAGATAGAAGAGTCCTGGTCAAAGTTCATCTCTCATCCACGTCATACAAATCACAACTGCCCACGTCACCTGACTTATAATTGAAGTCAAATACCCCATCAGCTACTATCCAAACTCTTAAAATATTCAAAAAGAAATTTATTTTCCTTTCCTGCTATTTCTATCTAACCAAATGTACCAAAATTAGATATAAAAAGGGTGGAGTCTTCGTAATTATTGACTAAATTGCCAAATATATACTTATTAATAATATGGAGAGGTGTTAGGAGAAAAAGGTTTTATGGTCCATTTGATAGGAATGAAGAAAGAAGGGGTGGATGGAAGATAGTAGAGAAAGAATAAACTTCATTTGTTTGATAAAAAGAAGACAATGAGGGAAAAGAAAATATAATAAATGAGTCATCCTTCTTGCTTTACAAATTTTCATCACTCCAAATATAGACGGAAGTAAGGTGTTATTTCTTTCCCTTTTTTTCATCCAACCAAACAAAAAGAGGAAATGACATTATCTCTTCTCTAGTAATGTCTCATCCATCATTATTCTCTTCCTTCTGTCCAATTTTCCCTTCCTACCAAGCACAGCATTAAGGATTTTCTTTTTTTTCCTTTTGTATCATATAGGAGATGATAAACTGGAGTAAGGGTAGCAGAGAATCTTATACTCCAGTAAGAGTGAAAATTGGACTATCAGGTGGGATCCACTTATGATAATATACTCTCATCACCTAATGATGCATTTCATAAACCTCAGTGGAGTACAAGACTCTCTAGTGCCGGAAAAGATCCAAGTTCGGTAAATTATGATTTTGGAACTATGATGTATATGACTTCAATAACTTTTTTTCTTTTCTTTCGTGACCATGCACTTTTCCAAACCCTAAATCACAAATTATGATGATCTTATGGGCGGGTGCGAGAGGCACTAGCAAGCTACCACATTGATAAGCTATAGGTTGCGCAATCCTACATCACCTAAGAATATTAAAGATGAAGTGATTATATGTGTTATTCTATCTCCAAATGGTTTGACATTTTGGGGATAAAACTCAGAATAAAACTGTGGGCTCATGATCCCATGTCGTTTGGGTGTGGAAAGGAGATGTGTTATATATGTAAAGTTCCATCTCCAAATAGTATTAGACCTTTGGAGTAAAATTCAAGAATAAAACTATGGACTCAAAACAGACAATATTTTTTGTAGGCAATATTTTTAGGAATCCATAGATTCGCCATCAAAATTCACAAATTTGGCGATCTTTCGTAAATAAAGAAATGGTGTGGTTGTAGGCAAGACTGTTTGAAACATAATTAGGTATATATGTAGAAAATGGTTGATTCTTGATTTTTATATTTTCAAGTTAGCTATATTTTCATGTTTAATGGCTTAACTTACAAGTATGGTTAAAAATGCTATGAAAACACTTCTAACCTAAACAAAACCATTTAACAAAAGACAGCATGTACAGTTTAAACCCCCTACTCCGAACAGTTTAACAATCTTTTTTGAATCAATAGAAAGGCTATCAGTTATATGAAATAATAATTAAAGAAATATGATATTAGGGTTAGTTTGGTATGCATGAATGAAAATGAAATGAAGTTTGGAATGGAATAAGAATTTGAATAGAATAGAATGACTATTTTCGTTCCCATGTTTAGCTGCAAATAGAGAATGACGTAGAAATGAAATGATAGGACCTTCCAAAATACTATACTTTTCCATATAAAATAGAATCAGTTTTAAAAATAGGATATTTGGCCAACTTTAATTTAATTAGCATGTGAAAAAAAAATAGTTATCCATTCAATTAAAACTTTTTAAATCAAAATATCATCCGTCTTATTCTTCTAGTCAAAATTAATATAATATTTTATACGAAAAAAAATTAATATTTGATTAAAAACTGAAAGTGATAAAACATGAACCTTCCTTTTCTTTCTCAACTTAAAATATAGCAAGTTATATTTATGAACATGTGACAGATATATGTATATAGGCGTCTGGCAAGTACCTATTATATATAGAGAGAGAAATTATATATATATATATATATATATATATATATATATTCTGGAGTGAGTTGTAAGAGAGATAAATTTATGAAGAGATGAATGATGATTTTAATAATAAGTAAGAATGGAATAATCATTCTATAACTTAAGAAGATGAATAGTTTTGTTGGAATGAACATTTCAAGTGAATGACTTAGAATGATCATTTTATTTCTAATGTAAAATAACAAATTAGAGAAAGAGAATAAGAGACAGAATGATAATTTCATTTCATCATTATTCTTATGTACGAAACTAACCTTAGAGTTTTGTTATTTTATTTTATGAAAAATGTATTTTAGTATTATATAAGAGTATTTAGTAACCATGCAAATATTAACAAGGTGAAGGCAGGTTATGGGTACCCGCACAAGTTTTTTCTACATCACGCTCCAAACCCATCCAAGATGGTGGGAGAATTTGCCACCCCTACCAATATTTTTTATTTATTTTTTAGCCCTACCAATATTGAATAATGAATAAATGCATGCCCCAAAGAATATAAATAAATCAATACTTTATTATTCGGTTATATTTGATTATAAAATTATACAAAAATAAGAACCACAAAATATTCATTTTCTCTTATCCTTTCCCCTCCATTTCTTTCTAGTTATAAAGTATAATTAAAAATACTAAAAATATTATTCAAGAGTTTTAGGCTATGTTTGGTAGAATGGAAAAGAAAAAAAATGATAATATTAGTAATGAGAGAAAAGAAAAGAAAGGAAAGGAAATGATAGTGTTAAACTAGTAAAGGAAAATAAAGAAAATGATAGTTAACATGTTTGGGGAAAGAAAGGAAATAAAATAATTTAAAAAAAATTCCATTATACCCTTTTATATTAAAAATAACAAATTTTAACTTTTATCAAAACAAGAGCAAAGTTAGCATTAACAAAGTTTTATTAAAAAATGTAACATTTCTTTCACTTTCCTTCCATTTCTTCCTATTTTTAAAAGGATAACAAAAATTGCTATTCACCCTTAATTTATTTCTCCAAATCTTTTCATTTTTTTTCCTTTAAAAGTTTCATACCAAACACACAAAATCACTACCCTCCAAATCTTTTTTTTTTCTTTTTCTTTTATTTCTTTCCTACCAAACTGACCCTTACATAAACAAATACCGGAAAAAAAAAAAAAAAAACCACTTTTACAAATACCCTCTTCTTTTTCCTTCCTTTCCTTTCCCCTCCACTCTTTCCCTTTTTTTTTTTTTTTTTTTGGGAAATTAAAATCCACTCTTTCTTGACCATAGGTGATACTTGAATACTTGATAGGACCATAGGGCACAGTGGGACACAGACTGCACAGTACTCCAGCTGGTGTGTAACTGTGTATATACATCTATATATACACGCACAATATTAGAGTGTAGAGAGGGCAAAGTGTGATCACAGAGAGAGAGAGAGGTGGCCGAAGCTTCTACTTCAGGAGGAGGAGGAATCTCTTGGAAGAGAAGGCTTGTAATGGGTGCAGAATTCCAGCCTTCGAAGAACAACGACGAAGACAAAGCGCAGTGTGATTCAGGTGGTAGTGCTCATCCCCTCATACTCGGACTCCAACCCTCTGCCCTCATCGACCATGTGGCCACGGTCGATTTTTCTCTTCTCTCCCAAATTCCCGGCGAGTCTGGTGGCTCCTTCCCGGTACTCCCTTCTTTTCATTGCCCCCCTTTTCTCTTCTTTTTTTTTTTTTAATTTTTTTTATATATAAATATGTATATATGAATATAGGCTTCTTTTGTTGTTGTTGTTGGGATTATGCTAATTTTTTGTTTGTTTATGATTTATGATTTTTTTTTCTAAATTTGATTAATGTCTATAAACAGCTTGTATGCCGGTTACATTATATGTTGAATTGGTATGCATGGGCATGAGTATCTCCATGAACAAGTTGATTCTGCATTCTCTGTGCCTCTTTGTCTCTGGGTTTGATGTCGTTTTAAGCTGATTTTTGCTGAGAGGCATTTGCTGTTATGGTAAAGCAAATCCATGAAATGGCACCTCATAAATTCCTATGATCATTTTGTTACCGTTACAGGAAGATCAGGACAAGGTGGCTCTTTTCTGATAGAACTGAAATAAATCTCCTTCTATCCTTTACGGGTCTTCATAGTAACCAATATCACTATCATCAATAGGTATATTAAAAGTAAATAAGGCCAGCCCAGTGCAGTCCATTGCCGTGTCTGGAGAAGGTTAGATGTACATAGCCTTGCCAAAAAAATTTGTCTTTTATATATTGATATATCTGGGATTTTCAAACTTATCAAAAGAATATATCTGGGTTTTTCAATTCTATTACTTTGTGCACAATAATCAAAATGCTAACAGTGAATTCAGGTCACCTTGGATCACAGTATTTTTTTTTCCTGGGTAAGAACACATTATTCCCAATTTGAGTGTTTATTGTGTTATGACCCTGGATCAACTTAGACTTGTGCTATAACTTCCTGTATTAATTTGCATATATATAATTTTAGATGCTTTGATCATTTAAAATTAAGCTTCATACTTATTATCTTTACTGTCATTTGTCTTGATTGAAAAGTATTCATTTTTGTTGATTTGTTGTGAATTCCTTTTCTCTTTCTTCTCAATTGATAGTTTGAATTAGCACTTCTTAAACCTCAAGATCGAACTCTTCAATTGTCTTGCTTTAGTCAATATACTCTCTCTTTTTGGATAATATATTTGCATTTGGATATGTTAATGCCAAAATGATTTGCATTTGGTATGATTACCCCCAGTCTTTCCTTGTTGTCTTGTTGAATTTTCTACTGTTTCTGATCTCTTCAATACAGACACTCACAAAGAATTTATTCGATAATTCGTGATGGTTTTCCTTAATTTAATGAGAGGATTTCACATGATAGATGAATTTGATGTTAGAATAAAAAATTTCCATTTGTATCAATTAGGTTGCAATTGAAGAGCTCGAGTCCATATTGAAGAAGGTGAAAACCCATATGCTTTCTTTACCAGATGATCCATCTTATATGAAGACAATTGCCGGGGGCAGTGTTGCTAATACTATTAGAGGACTAGCTGCTGGCTTTGGGCTCTCCTGTGGTATAATTGGAGCCTACGGGGATGACGAGCAAGGTCAGTTGTTTACAAGTAACATGAGCTTTTATAATGTGAATCTCTCAAGATTGAGGATGAAAAAGGGACTTACTGCTCAGGTGAGTTTCATGTTACTCTTGTCATCGAAGTGGGCTGGTTCTTTCATTCATTTAGTTAAACTTTCAAATGATAACTGCTGAAACTTTATTGCTTGATGATATGGCAGTGTGTTTGCCTGGTTGATTCATTGGGCAATCGTACAATGCGGCCTTGTCTCTCAAGTGCTGTTAAAATTCAGGTGCATGCTAATTTTTATGCAGTCTAAACTGTGGTAAATTCTTGAATTCCTGAAAAACTTTGTAGATTGCTTACTAAGATAAAGTTTCATGATGTTATTGTTATGTTTCTTCTGTCAGGCAGATGAGTTAACGACAGAGGATTTTAAAGGTTCCAAGGTTGGTATCTCTCCTTGAAATTAGAACTTCATTGGCCATGTCTGCCTATGGCAAGATCATCCTTTTTATTTTTTATTTTTAATATCTTGTTATTATTTTTCATCTTGATTGCCTTATTTTAATTAATTCGTAAAATTATTGGATTAAATCTGTCTAACAACTGATGATGTCACTTACTTTGTAAATCAATGCTAAGCGTTGATGTAGAATTGAAGGTCTCTCCTAATAATTTAATTAAAAAAAAATCTTATTCAGTATTTTTTCTGAACTTTCTCTGTTGATTTCTCTCTGCCTCAAATTCAATATGTATTATTCATTCCATAAACTTCCTCTACAGGATTATCTCCGTTGTATCCTACCAATGATGTTAAAACTTTGTAAATCAAATATCGACTAGACTGTAGACATGAAGGCGTGTCCTCACTCCTCATTCTAAATTGAAACCTCTATGTAATATAGTATCATTCATTGCATAAATTTCTCTATTCATTTATTAGCGTTGGCCTACAGCTTCTAAAACATGGTACACTGTAGAGGTTCTGCACCTTATTTGCTAATATATTGCGTTACAGTGGTTGGTAATGAGATATTCAGCCTACAATTTGGAAGTTATTCATTCAGCTATTCAGATTGCCAAACAAGAGGGCATTTTTATCTCCTTAGATTTGGCCAGCTTTGAGGTAATATTTTACATGTGCTTATAGTGTGTATTTAGAACGTGAATGTGCCCATCTTGTTTGTGTATGTTTTGAACTTTATTCATCTTTTGGGTTGGTGGTTAGCACATGAACAAACATATTAGCAAAATCTAAAATGACACCCATTTTCTTAAAAATCCAGGAAAGGATCCTATTTATTCAATATAAACTATCAGTTCTCTCCTTGGCAAAATTGAATTATTTCACCTTCTGAAAAAAAAAAATGAATTATTTCATTCATTTCGCATCTGCTCACTGTTTTTAGTGCCAAAAGTTGTGGTGTCTTGGTCTGATACATTCAACTTCTGCCAGATGGTTCGAAAGTTCAGAATACCTCTTCTACAGTTACTAGAGTCGGGGAATATAGACCTTTGCTTTGCCAACGAGGATGAAGCAACAGAGTTGCTAAGGTGACTGTCAGTTTCTTGACGTATCATATTAACACATATTGTGATGAAAGTGGCCTTTCCTTTCAGCACAAAACACTGTACATGGGTTTTGTTCTCTCTTATTATGGTTGTAGGGGTGAGCAAGTTGCTGATCCTGAAGCTGCTCTAGAATTTTTAGCCAAACACTGTCGATGGGCTGTGGTAACACTGGGCCCTAATGGATGCATTGCAAAACATGGAAAAGAGGTCGGTAAAACGTTATCTTAGTCACTTATATGATGTGACAGGTCTGCAATTATTTATAGATACTATTTTAGTAAAGCGGGGCAAATCCATGTTTTTTCTTGTCCTTTAACTATTAATTTGTTAATTTTGTGATATCAACAAAAAATAGCTTCATATATATATATATATATTGTATAACACCTATTTTATATAGATTGACTGAAAATTATACAATTTGCTTTTTCAAATTCATGTAGGTATAGGAAACATGTATAGCTGAATAACATTGTTTCCGGAAAAAAAGATCATCTACAAATATATTTAAAGGATTTTTCTAAATTACACAATTTTTCTCAGTCACACAGCTCATCTCCTTCAATGGGTTAAGTGGTGGATAATTAATAAACTGTCAACATGTTATGAAATTGGCTTCACTTTTCAATTTCAGAAATGACCCCACCTTACAGTGTACAAAGATCTTAATGGGGCTAAAAATTAAGAACCCCTCCATTTCATGAAAGGTTAAAAACTACCCTCTTAGCCTCTCCCTCGTAGTGCCCTGCAGCATAATTTGCTTCATCAAGTTCTATGTTAGAATAACCACCCCTGTGATTGATATATTAGTTTTATGTTTTTCAGTAGGCTATCTTTCATGCAATAGAAAAATATTTCCAGTCTTTGTGCTTCAGACAATGTCGGGTGTGGTGTTGTGTTAATTAAAGATATCAAACATGAGTCCAAGTTGCCCATATTGTTCTCTTTCCACATTCAGTTGTTGTTTAAAGTTAAGTATAAAATTCTATTTTCTCTTTAGATTGTCCGGGTTCCCGCTATTGGGGAGTCCAAAGCAGCTGATGCCACCGGAGCAGGGGACCTGTTTGCGAGTGGGTTTTTGTATGGATTGGTGAAGGGACTATCACTAGAGGAATGCTGCAGAGTGGGATCGTGCAGTGGTGGGTCTGTTATTCGTTCTCTCGGGGGTGAGGTAACACCAGAAAACTGGCAGTGGATGTATAAGCAAATGCAAACCAAGGACCTCCCTGTCCCTGACCCTGCCAAATAATGTGCCCTGAAGAAGATGAATCTCTTTTTGGGGTCATCACGGAAGGTGGTTATTTGTTGAGTCTTTTTCATTGTTTATCAATTTTAAGCAGAAATTATGAAGTTGAATTTTGGAACTAATGTTGGATTAATGCACGCAAGACCATTTTAATTTGTCGATGAAATTTGATTCCTCAAAACTAACAAGAATGAAATAAATAAAATTTTGAGTAAAATTTAGGTTTAATACTCGGCCATGACATACGCTTTTGATTTTATACATAAATGAAATTGATCGACGAATGAGAGCATTTGTGAACTGAATTATGCTTATATGGGAATGGAAAGCATGCTAGCTATATCCTGAGATGTCTATGTTTGGCCTTCATCAATTATTATTATATGAGAATACATACTGGTATGTATTGTGCATATAAGAAATGATTGGTATTTCTTTCTTTTAGAGAGGGTACTTTTAAAATAAAAATTGAAAACTTCTGCAACATGATACTATTCCAACCTAGTCCTACTTTTGCACTTTGAAGACTTAAGTCCTTTATAACATTGAAGCAATATATAGTATAGATAAGATAATACATATATCGGAATATTTCCACAGCCAAATGAGATGCATTAACGACCTTCTGTCAAATACATATACGTGAGAGGGAGGGTTGTGTTGCAATCCTTGGGATTCGACAAAAATCCATGGCTGTGAAAATAAATCATCTGAATATATATAGATCTATATATATATATATTCAAATATAGTTGACTTGAAAGAATCAAGGTAAATAAGATGCTGCAGAAGTTTCCAATTTTTATTTTTATGTTATGTTTTAATTATGTTCCAAAAAAAATCAACCAGCTCAAGAAAATTATGAATTTCCGAGACTCCAGCTAGATTACTACTAGTCGAACTCCCAAGTCTCACACAAATTTTATGCCGACAGTGGCAGAGCGAGATTACTACTAGTCGAAGTCCCAAGTCTCACAAATTTTATGCCGACAGTGGCAGAGTGAGAGTGCACGTGGAATTTATGTTAAAGATTAACTATACTCTCAAGGCCCACCAACATATACTCTCAAGGCCCACCAACACACATTGAAGGGTTCACCCTATGTATAAACACTTTTATCTTAAAAATTAACTTTCGACCACAAATTAAAATGATCTGGTAGTCTAAAGCATTCCAATTTTCAACAATTATACTGCAAAATAACTACGGGCTCCTGACCTGAACTGAAATGATGGCGGTAGTCTAAGCATCCAAATTTTAAGAGGCAAGGGCAAAAGGAGCTACTTCCTCCCAAGGCTACACAAAATTCACCAGTACAAAACAGAACCGAAACAGGTTGGGTCCAAACAAGCAGTTTAATTATAGTATCAAATCGATGTTCAACAAAGGCATGCTTTAAGATGTTCTATCTGATGAAACAAAAAGATAAATTGCATAACTCAAAAGAATATTCAACAGGGATCGATACAGTCTATGGTACCATACATATTCCATAACCTCACTACTTTAGGCACTTCTCTTATACCTCATTCTAGCACATGGATGGACAGACGGTTGCTAGCTCTTGCATCCTCAAATATCCATTGGAGATCCACCCTGGTCGGAGGGAGCACCCTGTTCATCAGCAGGAGCACCCTGTTCATCAGCAGGAGCATCCTGGTCGGCAGCAGCACCCTCTTCATTAGCAGGACCTTTTTCCCCCGCTATCTCAAATGCATCAATCAAGCTTTGTACAGTTTGATTATCCAATATATGGAATGCCTCTCCTTCTCCTACCACAGCAACTGTGCATGTGGAGCTTGCCAGCTTCTCTCCTTGTAAAGCTTCTCTTAATGCAAAAAGTGCATCTTTAACCAGATCCTCTCGTGAAGAGCTCATAAACTTCTCAAACTTGCGTTCCATGTACGTCTTTGCAGCTTGTGACCGGGACCCAATAGCAAAGGCTTGATATTCAAAGTAGTTTCCACTTGGACAGTTATAATACAGGTGAGCTCCACTTTCATCCAAGCCAGCTACCAGCAGACCAACGCCATAAGGCCGTTTCCAAGAGCGCTGTGTGCAAACCTGCAATCAAGAAAGTGATAGTTACAAAAGAGAATGAGCCACTCTTGCAGCAAATGTAGAACCACCACCAGCTTGCTTGTTATAGATGTAAAATGAAGAAAAGGAAGAAAATACAGAGTTGAAGCCCAAGATTGAGGAGTGTAACAATACTGACTTCCCATTAAGCAATCATCTCAAAAAAAAAATGCCAAACTGATGTTTATAATGTCATATTGTATTCCCAGCATGCTGTGAGTTGTGATAAGTCCACGCATGTGATGATAAATCTTGAAGACAGCAGTCCTCTTATCATATGGAACTTCCTACTAGTGAGACCAAAAACCAATGGCTAATCTACGCTAAATAACAGTTTAAATTTTTTGTCTCAAACAGAGAGGTATATTATAGCCGCATGGATCCGGCTCCTCTACGTTGCTGAGCTGGATCCACTGATTTCTGCTGCTCCATCGAGCGGCAGAGATTGTGCCAGCTCAGCAGGAGAGGGCTGGGATCCAATTAAAGCAAAACGGCACTGGACTCAATTTTTTCTAAAAAAAGGAAACGACATTTGGGCAAACGTTAACGTTGCCTTAACATACTCCAAATCCACAAGATCTACAAGGACGAAAACACCTCCACATCGTCACCGATCTCTCTGATTTTTCTGATCTATACAATAGCATCTTGAAGCACATATTCTCCAAACCAGAAGCATAGTTGATCTTCAAGTCCTTTATCAGCGTGATTGCGATATCAAGCCGGCAACAGGTAGTTCAATTTTCAGAACCAATTCAAGCTCACCGATTTCAGATATGCGAAGTGAAGTGGCTCAGAGTCGGTGAGAATAGAACAATTAGTGGAATTATTGGCAGTTGTATTTGGTTTGATCTAAATTTCTTTTTCATTCAATTTATTTCCTTCTTCAGTTGTTTGCTTCCTGAGAAAGTGAAGGAAATGAGAACTACAGGTTATTTTTTTGTTTTTGTTACTTTCTGTGACAGCTAAGACTTTCAATTTTAGTAATCCAGATTTATATTGGGTTAATTTGGTTGGCTTAATTTTTTATTAGGATAAAATTTTTGGCCGTCTCTTGTTTTCCTCCATTTTCTCACTTTACCAAGCAGATGACTTCAGTGGCAGAACTAGCAATAGGCTAACCTGGGCTATAGCCCAGGTCCAAAAAAGAAAAAAAAAATTACTACTACTCTTCCCAACCCACTAGCCCAGCCCACCTTATGTTTGGTCTTCCTATTAGGCCCATTAGGGCAAACTTTTCTCAAGTCTCATAGCAATTCTTCTTCTTCTTCTTCTTCAGTTGTGTTTTTTTTTTTTTTTCTGCTTTGTTTTCACCTTCTTCCACAATCTCTCTCTTCTTCAAAATTTTATTCTCTCTGTAAGACTGTATCTATACACATATATTATCAAAAGAGAATGGGTTTTGATCAGTTAGATGCCCAAATCTCACATCCAAATTCTAAGCTAACATATTTGTTACAAATTTTTTTTTTTTTTTTTGTCTTTGCTACAGTTATATATATGTGTGTATGTGTGTGTGTGTTTGATGTTATGTAATATGATTCAGTGAAGTGAAACAGATGTTACTATTTTTGCCTTTTACATTGTGTTTTTTTTTTTTGTTTTTTTTTTTTTTCCCTAAAATATTATATATTTGAGTTCAATTTTAATTTTTATTGGGACTAATTTTTATGGATGAGATGGAAGGGATCAAAATTTTTTGGTTTATAATATATTCTGTTGGTGAAATCTCTAAGATTTCTTTGGTTGACGAAATTTCTTACACTTTCTTTTTTTTTCAGCCCTCCCCACCCTCCAATCCTGGCTCCGCCCCTGGATGACTTTGTTTAGTTTCCACATGATTGTATTTTTGCTCTACATATTCACCTACAAAGCTTCTGATTTTACAAAAGACATCCATGGATAACTAAAGGAGGAAAGACTCAATCAAATGATTGTTCTGAACTGAAGAACCAGTACAAACTAATTTAGCCTTTTCTGTAGATGCACCCACCACCCATAAATGATGGTTGCTCCAAGAAGCCCGTGGTTCTTCTGGGCATGGTTTGAGAGAGAGAGAGGAGAGAGAACCAGTTTTGGGGAGCTTTGGGGGTGTGGGGAGGAGAGAGAGAGAACCAGGTGTGGAGACGTTAAGGCAAACATTTGCTTTTATAAAAAAAAACTAGACTAATGCAATGCCATTTTGCTTTAATTGGATCCCATCCTCTCCTGCTGAGCTGGCGCAATCTCCCCCATTCGATGGAGCAGCGGATCCAGCTCAGCAAAGTAGAGGAGCCGGATCCATAGCCATATAGGAGTGAGGAATACATGTCTGACATGTCAACTGTTCAACCCTCAAACTTAACAGGATTGCTCAACAAAGAACTTGAGGAACACATAACTAGCCCCCTCTAGGCTAATAAAATACCTTCAAAAGTTTTACCTTCATAACAAGTGTATTTCAAAAGGTGAGCAAGTTTTCAAATATAACAAGCAATTTCACATGGAAGTTTATTTTAACCTAGGCTAGAGAGAGAATGAAATTGGTTCAGATGACAATTTAGCAGTGTACCAACTAGCAAGATTAAGGAAAAAAAAAACTAGCAAGATTAAGGAAAAAAAAAACTAGCAAGATTTAGGGTCAAGAAAGGCCATTACCTAGGGTTAGTCCACTTATGCTAGCATGTGTGCACTAGATGAAGACCTTACCTCGAGTGTTATTTTTTAACAAAATGGTTGCTAGTAGTTTCTAAGAATCTGACAACCAGAGAACCATGCCTAGCATGTGTATCGTACTCCATGTAACATTGTTGAAATTTGAATTTAATTATTTGTTCTGTGAGAATGTTGAGAAGCACTTCTTACATGTCAAATGAAAAAGCTAATTATGAGATGCAAAGCTAGAATATACTAATTCTCTGATTATTAGCTCACCTCTGCACAACAGAAAAATCAAGGCTAACAAAAATTTGACATGATTTTAGTGCACCCCCACCAACTTTCTGGATTGATATTATCGAATGCTAGAGCATAATATACGTCCAAATTCTATTAACACGCATTCATAAAAATCTAGATAAGTGACCAATATATGGGCCAAAGTGGTATCCCTATTAACTTCAACTGATATTGAACAACTATTTTAAGGAGTATAGGCAAACAAGAAATAAATTTACAACACGTGAATTAGAAGACTACACTTAGACTAATGAAATAAAATCACAGGAAGATAAATTTTTAAAATTTTCTATCATCAAGAATGAATCCCCTAACCAAACTTAGTTAACTCCAAAGCAAAGCCCAATAAATAAAGCACTCATAATTTCAAATTCTTACACCCCATAACCAAGCTTAGTTAGCTCCAAAGCAAAGCCCAATAAATAAAGCACTCGTAATTTCAAATTCTTAAGCCCCAATTCTGTATTTAGGACTAGCAAATACTTCTCAGACCCATCCAAAGGGGAAAGGAATTGGTATTCTTTCAAGTTTCAACATTTAGGTCCAGTATAACTTGCTGTCTAACATGGGCAACCCAACCCCGGCCTACAACATGAAAATCAGGTATGGACAAAACTCATTCTGTTGTTCAATTGGAATGCAGCAGTTAAGACTCACACAACATCACAACTATAAGATTATAATAGCTAAAAGCTTTAGAATTAACCAAAAAAGGTCATTTCTTTTCAACACGTACTATGCATTGGTAGAAACCAAAACAACTCTCCACCACTCCCACAAAACTTGAAAAATCAAAACAATAAAACAGATCACCTAATTATGAATATGAAGAGTCAAATCATCCAGAGCCAATTAGTAAACATTCCTTACTATCAGCATCACTTGCCATGAACTGGTTTAACTATTCTTGTAAGTATTTAGTGATATCAAGCAATTTCACTGTAACTTATTTGTTCCCAAATTCAAGCTATCTTTTGTATGTCTTTAGTGACCTCAAACTAATACCTCAGAATGTATTTCTTCCCAAGTCTATGAGGACATATACATTGTACTTTTCAGGTCAATCACAACCATAGAAAACATTTCTTTTTAGACCTTCGGATTGACTATTTTTGCTTAAGAATGTCCTCCATAGCTTGGAACCAGTTTTGGTCATATCTTAAAAGTGTTAATCAATCCCACACCCCATAATGATGTCCAAGATAACTTAAATTCACAATCTATACAGCTATAACCCATCAAGTGCATCTCAAATTACTTGATCAGATCTTAGATAGAGATTGATTCTTTAAAAATAATTAAAATGCAAGTATGCATACAACCGAGCGTCTTTTGAGCTTCATTGTATATCCTTGAGTTTTTTTTCCTTGGTTAATAAAACTTACAGTTACGTACCAAGGGGGCAAAAAAAAAGGGTTGAGAAATTATAGTCACTGTCAAGCAAAATAATTAATAACAAGTATAAATGAGTTGCTTTACAGCAGATTCTTGCACTTTTTTTTTCTGATAAATCAGATTCTTGCACAAATTAATTATGTATAGGGCTATTTCAGAACCAAATTCAGTTAAAGAAAGAGCTATAAAGCTAATATTAGAGTGTTGTTTGAGATTATGCACAAGATTATTATCTTGCTAACTGGCAGAGTGATCAGTTCAGGAAGCAGGGAAGGGGAAGACAGTAGGAGATGGAAGTTAAAGTACAACATTGACAAATAGCAGAATAAGTGTCGACGGACTTCAGCTCAGTCAAATTTAAACCAACAAACTCAACCCAGTTACCCACACACCCAATATACATGTGTCATTGTGTGGAAACAAATAGAAAACGGTGATATATGTACAACAAACAATAATCAATATAACAATATGCTGTTGCAACAGTTTCAGTTTGGAGGCAGGTTCTCTTAAGTTTTCAAAGATGTTCTCCATAAGTGTCAGGAGCAATAAACTTATGTTCAAAGTGAATTTAAAGTCACTTTAACTATTATATACACAAGGAGTAAAGCCTACAATAAACTCACGCTGAAGCTGAAGTTAAAGTCATCTGAGTCCATTATAAGAACAATCTAAGCTCCAGACCTGCAGTTTATAATTATTTTTACAACTAATCAAGAAAATAACTTTGCTACTGCCTTGTGATATTCCTTAGTGACACTTTACTGCAGCCTCTAAGCTAGTATGATAGCAGGTTTTCAACAAAAGATTCATTAGAGTTTGAAATCTTGCTTCGTGTATACTTGATTCCTCAGCACTATTATGAGTTACAGACTATTCTTTGATTGATTAGACCAACTTCAAGTTCAATCTCTATAAACAAACCAGCCCGTCAAACCAGAAAGTCTATAGCCTTCTAAGAAACTTTTAACTTGTCCCAGATATTCCTTTTCTATTCCAATCAAACCCTTACAAGTTTCAACCTCGAGGGAAAAAACAAAACAAAATATTAATAAATAAATATAAGCAAATTTGAGTAAATAACTGTAAGTCCATTTGAAATAAGAAACCCCTTGCGCAAAACCAGGGAAGTTTTTTCTAGTCCATTTGAAATAAGAAAATGACTGACAGAAACGATCAGCAATGCAACAAGAACAGTTGACATCATATTAAAGGTGGCCCAAAAAAAAAGTTTGCCAGCTAGCTGTTTGGGGTATAAATTGAGATAGAGCAGGAGAAAGATGAAAATAAAC
This sequence comes from Cornus controversa, assembly GCA_026545225.1. NCBI lineage: Eukaryota > Viridiplantae > Streptophyta > Magnoliopsida > Cornales > Cornaceae > Cornus > Cornus controversa. The sequence continues at coordinate 35,051,517 of CM048851.1, forward strand.
AATGCTGTAAGACATTCTCTAGTTCAAATCAGCAAAATAAGAATGAGTGGAAGCCGCACCTAAAAATATTAAGCAATCTACATATAACATCCTAACTGGCATCCAAGGTGAAGATTCTTGAATTAAATGACTAGGAAACATCAGTAATTTGCAAGACATTGTATGTGAGGAAGAAAAATGTGCTCGATCAAAAGACTGCTTGTATGCAACTTTCATCAAGGAGTGCAACACTAACATAGAATTAGCACTCTATAAACAACTAGCTCAATTATTCAAATATTGCCTTAACTGGAAGACCTGAGTGTTACAACAGAACCACTGCTTTGACAACATCTCCCTTGCTTAAAAATCTGAGTTCAGTACCAAGAAAATAGAAGAACAATTGGAAACTTAAATTTAGTAAAGTTGAAGTACTAGTTGTAGGATACCATTTTTCCTTTTCCTCTCCCTACCAGTACTTAAAAACAAATCATTCCAGCAACTATATAGCAACTTCTTGAGCAGAAAAAAAATGTTGAAGCCCTATATCATAAAATGAGTACTACAAACAATCCGCACAGATCGACCATGACCCAACCATGAAGATCAAGCAAATAAACCAAAAAGAAATTAGCAGATATCAAATGAGGACCCAACACCACAACTTCATATGAACAGACACTATTATAACAAAATAGCAACCCTCCGCCAGGTTTCTGGGATCCAAGAAATGTAAAACCTTCACTCAACCGGAGTCAAATTTACAACTTTTTTAACCAAAGCAGCATAGAAGTGACAATTCAAATCTTTAATTTATTCTCTTTCTTTTCCTACTTATTCTCAGAGGCCAAACGGATGACTACAAAAAGTCCCATTCCTAGCTACTAAACATAAACCCTAATCCGTTCATTTCCACGATCCCACAAAAAAATCACCAAATTCAAATCAAACAAAACAATAACACATACATAGATAAGAGAAAGAGAAAATGGAGTTGGTTTAGGTGGAAACCTGGGCCTTGTCAGCGAGCTGAACGACGAGGCGTCCAACAGGGAGGGGAGACTCGTAAGTGTAGCTGTAATTGATGCATTCGGATCGCATGTAGCGGGAGAGGACACGGCCGTCGGCGGTGAGGCCGGAAATGGCGACGCCGATGTGATCGTCGGCCTTGAAGATCTTCTTCTGGTGGGACGAGAGCTCCGAGTTAGTCTTGTTCACGCACGCCAACACCACGTGGGTCTTCGATCGGAGCCCAATCGCCGCCGACCCTTGTTTCACCGCCTCCATCGCGTACTCAACCTGAAAGAGCCTCCCCGCCGGACTCCATGTCGTCACGTCTGTGTCGTACTGGTTCCTGAACATCTTTACTAACTTTTTCCACTTCACACACAATCACAATCTCTCTGTATAATATATATATATATATATATATGGAGGGTTTTGGGGGACTGGTAGAAGGGGCTTTTCTTTTTCTTCAAGGCAGAATGAAGAAAAAGATGATGTTGTCAGGTTTCGGGCTCCGATAGTCTTTATGGGTCGAGCAATTAGGGCCAGTTTGGTTGAAAAGAAATGAAAGAAAAATAAATGGAGGAAAATGTTTTTTTTTTTTTTTTTTTGTGTTTGGTTTGATTTTTTTAATGAAAAGGAAATAAAATGAAAAGATTTGAAGGAATGAGTTAAGGATGAATAAAAAATTTTGTTCATCTTTCAAAAATGGAAGAAAAGGGAAAAAAAGACTACTATTTTTTAATAAAACTTTGTTAATTTTAATTTTGCCCTTATTTTGATAAAAGATAAAATTTGTTATTTTAAATATAAAAGAGTATAATAGTAAAATTTGTAAATAGTTTCTTTTATTTTATTTTCTCAAACATGTTAACTATTATTTTCTTTTTTTTTTCTTTACTAATCAACCAAACTCTAACATATCTTTTAGGGTTTCTATGTTTGAGCGTATTTTTATTAATTCTTGGAGACTCTGTAATTCTTACGTGTCTCATACCATAACTCAAAACCTCTTAGTTGACATTTTAACTTTCTTTTCTTTTCTTTTCTTTTTTTCCATTCTACCAAACATAGAGTTTATGTGACACATTGTAAGTGATAGATTGGGTAGATTTGACAGGGCGTATCAAAATTCCGCATTTAGGAAGCATGGACACAAACACGGGTACGACATGACACGAATAAAATGATACAAAAATTTATAAAAAAAAAATATACGGACACAGCGAGAACATGACTATAAAATAATAATATAATATATTAATTATTCCACAAAAAAATGACTACATTACATAAATACTTCAATTCATCATCACGTAATTAAGAACCAAACAAACTTATAAACAAAAATAGACAAATAAATTAAAATATATTAAAAAACTAGACTTGTTTAGTCCTCTACATTTTTTTAGCTTAGATTTTTAATCATACCTTAGTCACATATAATTTCCTTTCGAAATACTTGAATATACATCATTGCTACGAAGTGTCAGTCACGTGTTCTAGAAGTGTCCAAAGAGTTTTCGATAAGTGTCCTTAAAATAAAAATGTCAGAATACTTGTCTGAGGAGTGTCCGACACGGGTACGGCACCTTTGGTGAAGTGTCCGTGTTTTCTAGTTCTACACGATTCACCAACAAGACTCGAGACACGAAGGTAATGGATTGAGTTGAGTTTAATTGCGTTTGTATCATAATCGGATAAATTTATATAATTCGTTTAATTAATCCTGTCGTGTTCGTATTTTGGAGCAGAATTTATCTAATTGCCCACTTTAATTTGATGAGATTCATTTAATTAATCATGTTATAATCGTGTCAGTTCAATCCGATTAAACCTTAACTTATTTTAACCCAATTACTATTAACATTTTTGTTATTTCAATATAAACTTAATATGAATATTATATTTTATATATATATATATAAAATTGTATTGTCCCAACTATTCTCATTTTCATAATTTTAGTTATCCATTATAATATTTTCTTCATTATATTTGCATTTTATAATTGGGATACCAAACTCATTTAATTTGAACGGATTAAATAGGTTCTCAAGCACGTCGTGAAGTGTTGTGAGTCACACGATCTATTTATTAAACGAAACATATTTGTGTCAAGGATTCTTGACATGACTATTAAATAGGTTGTATTCGAATTGACCTATATAACATAATGTTGTTGGGCCGACATGACACGAATAGAATTGTCACCCATAACATTTGAAATCTTGAATATGATAGGCGATGTTGTCAATAGTGTGTACGGTAAAGATGGGCACAACTACATTGTTTGGACATGGTTCCACTACGTATTTGACCTAACTAAAACGGATCTTGAATTGAAAAATACTGGAATTGGATAGGAACCATTTGTGCCCCAGCCATTTTATAAATTCAAGACTTGGTGATGGTGTCAGGCCTCCTAGAACACGTTATAGTTAATATTTTATAGTTACAATTATTTAGAAATTCTTTGAAAGTACCTACTAAAAATCTAAACTCTCCTTGATGTAAGACGAGAGTTTTATTATTAAGTTATTTCTTGAGATTGAGGAATTCAAGATTTATGGTGATTATATTTCAAAAAGAGTAATACTACTACGAGGTTGACCTCACGACAGTTGTTATAAGTTATCTTTCTTTTTGTCATGATCATGTAAGAAAATATAAAGGCTCACATGTAATTGTTTGATATAAGATTGTAAAAGGATTATACAATCAAAATTTTGTACCAATATTCATTTACGGTAAATCACACGAATGAGTCAAATTTTTATATTCTCTTTCATTTGACCAAATTAAATTATCATCTTTGATAGTCTCGTATAATTTTATTTTATGATATTTTGAGATGTTTTTTTATGAGATCACTTTGATGATGTAATTTCTGCATTATTTTATTTGTTCAAAATATGTTAATTTAAAAGGGAGCTCATAACAACGGTTATAAGGTTGAACTCATAGTATCATTACTCTTTTAACTACTCAACAAATGTGTGTATTTTGTGAGAGAGATTTAACCAAAAGAAAAGTTTATTGAACTCCTTATTCAATATATGTGAGTAGAAATTATTAGGTAATCCTAGTCCCACTTGTCTTGGTCAATAGTAACATACCACCACGACAAATATTATAATAAAGAGAGACATATGTGCATGTGATGCACAAATAAAGAAATAAAATAAAAAGATATTATATTTTTTGCACAAATAAAGAAATAAAATAAAAATACATTACATATTTTTTCACAAATAAATAAATAAAATAAATACATTACATATCACCATCCTCTTGATCTAATTCTATTATGTTAAATATTTTTTTCTCACAAAATAATTATATGTTACATTATTAACTAATTTTATAATTTAATATATATAATAATATTAATTTTTTTTTTTTATATTTAAGACAATTGATTTCAATACAATTCTAATTAAAATATAATTTCAACTGAGAAAAATAGAGAGAGAAAGCCAAGAGAGGAGATAAATTAAAAAAAAAAGATGGAGCCCGCATGTGCTCTCTACATGAGTCCTATATGTAGAATGTATATAAACGAAAAAAACACAGGGGACCCACATTTGAGAGAGTCCCATACCATCTTAAAATAATCTCAACATCCGTTATAGAGAGCTTTACAAGACTACAACGGATGCCGGATGCCCTACGTTTTTAATATTTCTCTCTCTATCAGCTCTCCCTCTCTCTGTATCTATACACTATCTCTCTGTATCTATAAAAATAATTTTTAAATAATAAATTTATTTATTTTTTTTAAATATAAATTTAAAAATAATAAAGTAAATTTTTTTTAATAAATAAAGTAAATGCTATCAATGAAGAATGATAAATTTACTCAATAGAATTTTAGGATGGTTTGAAATTTTGTTGGTTGTTGTTGTTGTTAAAGGTCACCCCTACTCACAAAAATTTTTGGGTCCGTTATTCATCTTATCAGTGTCCAAGCTTCCTAGCTCTTAATGTAAATTATAATCAATGTTACTGATAACTGGTTTGTGAGATTGGACTTAAAAACCGATTATAACCCTAGACTATGGAGTTTACGAACAATTGTGTTCCATAGCCCAGACCTTTCATGGGCTAGAATATATACAATTTGATAGGTCTGATGTTTGATCCTGTAGCCCAGCTTCCAAATAGGTACAACTGAGGCCCAAAAATCCATTGCATCATATCAAGCATCAACGAGTTGTCTTCAGCATAAAATTTAAAGCTTTGAAATTGGTAAAATTAAAAAAAAAAAAAATTGTCCATGGCCAAAGTGGTTCATAGGTTTTCAAGAAGTTGAACACCACTTTCATATAACACTACTATTTGCTTATCACCGGCCGTTTTGTCTTATGATCACGAGACAAAAGACGATGATTTTGATTGATATTGGACACATTTCGAATAGTGAAGATGCTTTTACCTTTGAATAAACAATGAAATGTTGGGAGTTCAAGTATATATATAAAAGCTGTATAGGTTTGTTATTTGTCAGAACAAAAAATAGAAGAAAATAAAATTTGAATAGCAATTCTGTACACCTCTTGTTGAATTTGCTGTACATTGACAACATTTGCTTTGGGCCAACACTTTTCAATGCTTATAGAAATGATAACGACAAAATTGATGTGTATACATGTATATGTATATGTATATATGTAGAGTGCTGTAGACTATGCACATGCTTTTGCCTGCAGATGGGAGGAAAGTGAACTTTCTCCCATGACTCATAAATCTGTAATGGAGAGCTGGATTGATCCAATGGGTGACCAAGCTCCATTCTCTTTAACACAAAAAAGTGAAAGTAGTAATAACTATCTGCTTTATGCTTTAGATCTTCAATTCAATTCTTCATCATGATATAACTAATGCTCATCTTTTCATAAGAGTCTCCTAAATTATAGTTTCTTTAACTCCATCAATGAGCTTATCATATATCTTCCATTAAATTAAAAGGTTCAATCAATTATAGTACTATGCTGTTATCATTTTGTGGGTCCAATTTAAAATAAATCACTAATCAGGAGCTTCATGTCCTTTGCTTCTTAAATAGACGCTCCTTGACATGTTCATTTTATGACAGTGTCTAATTTAAAATAATTTTTATAGTTTTGAATACTTCCTCAACACATTTCATATACTGTATTTATAAAACAAATATATAACAGTTTTGAAAACAATACTATGCACATATATTAATCTGTCCAACTTTCCTTTTTTCTTTTTTAAAAAATGACTAATGAAAATATATATATAACTATAATGATAAGATAGGATAATAATATCACATATAAAATAATATATTCTTTTTAATATTTGAATAGCATTATGTAACTTCAGTATAGAATTTATAAATTAATTAATGTTCTATAATTATCTAATTCAATAAAAATTAAAAAATATAAATTTATATTTATAATAGTTGTCAGTAATTTTTTTTTGTTTTTGTTTTTGTTTTTGAGTTACATTTTACTATCTATCTCATATATTTTGTGTTTGTGTCTAGAGGTGCACATGGTTCGATTCCTTACGATTTATGACAAAATCGAAACTGGAACCAATCTTAATAGTTCTTTAATTTTAGAACTGAAACCGTTGAGTACGATTTGGTTCAGTTCAATTTTTTACAATTATCTTTTATATTTGAAGTATAATATGAAATTTAAGAAATGTGTATTATTTGACTACTAGTTGATTGACATTTTATGTAATATTATTGCATGGTTACATAAAATCTCACTTATTAAAACAATCATTATTATGTGTTATGATTTTACGAGAGTTATTGTTATTATTATTATATGTTAGAAGATTAGAGGATATTTATTAATTTTATTTATATTTTATATATATATATATATATATATATATATTTGACTTTTCATAATTTCAATTAACTAAAATCAAAACTATCGTTAACGGTCGGATTCGATTCTATGGGTTGTTTGTGTACCCTGTCTATGCCCACACTCCTTTGGTCCTCACTGTAGCGTCAATGGACTCTCAATATATAATGGTCCGTTCAACTACCTACCAGACGTTGAAAGTTTGACTGTTGAAAGTTTGACTGCGAAGTTTGCTAACCTATGGTGCCGGTGGCCTCAATACCTTACTGGCTAATTTTCCCACAAAAGTACGGAATATCTTTTGAAATGATAAAAAAAACGTTTGAATGTGAAATAATAGGCCACAAGAATCTCCAACTTTATACAACTCTATCCAGCTGTGCTCTATAGCCTCTATGTTAATGGCCAACCATTTTTTTCCGTTGACGGTGACGTTGACACTAACAAACAAATAATGTGTTTACATCAATGGAAAATTATCCTATATTTCCAACATTAAAAACAAATATTAACATTTAAATGACTTTTTTCATGTAATATTTTGTTTCTTTTGTCACAATTTTCTAAGTCATTCTGTCAATTTTATGCAAAAATTTATGAGTGTTGATTTCCTTAAATGACAATAGGGTTTCTCAAATTAAAAAATTAACAGCATGAACTAATTATAGTAATTTTCCTGTAAAAAGAATTATCAATATGGACAATATAGGGTTTCTCATGCAAATCTGAATTCTATGGTAAAATTTTCCTTTGTCAAGTGAAACCATATATATATATAAATTTTTAGTTGAAAAAAATAACAATAAAAACTAAGTCCGGGTAATTTTAAAACATGAACTAACCATAGCAACAGCCAACATATGCATTATATGCTATATGAATCGAATAATTAAGGGTTTCAATTTTTGTTTATTTATTTTTTCTAATTATTATTATTATTTGTTTATTTTCTTATTCAGAAAATTATTTTGATATTTTCAATTAGCGGGCGGTAAAAAATAAAAAATAAAAAATTTGCGGTCGGTGACTCGGTGATGCAGTTTGGATTTGGAAGGGATCCAAAGGGACAAACAATAAAATTCATGAAACATTCCCGTCTGTCCGTGTGAAATACCAGTATCACCCCTCATTAACGTTGTGTTTCCCCAGATCACCGGCTTAACCGGTCACCTGTTTTCTAAAAAAAAATCGGCGATTCTTTCAGCCCCGTACAATTGGACAGTTATACCGCATTTTCTTTCAATTTCTCACCACTACTGTTCCTTCGTTTCTCATTTTCTATCATTTTCTCACTCTCTCTCTTCTTCGTTGTCTGAGCCTCCAAAAATTCTCAGCTGACAAACATCAGAGAAGTAGAGGAAGACCGCGTAAACCCTAGGTAGACTCCAAAGCACGAGCAAGCTCTCATCAATGGAGTCTATCTCGCGTCCTCTCTACAGAAATCAAGCCTCCTCTGCGACTCTCTCCAAGAAACTCTCGAATGCGAGTGGCTATTTCTCCTCCAAGAACGCATACGACGACGTTTTTTCCGGTCCGCGGAAGTTCAGAGCTCAGACTTCGTCTCCGACAGTCGAAGATTATGTTGAGATTTTTGGTGGCTCTCAAGCTTCGCGTGCTTCTTCAATTCCGATTGTTGATCTTTCGGCTCTGGATGAAACGAGTGTTTCGGTTGATGCTTGGAGGTCGAAACTCGATTATTCTAAAATTTTCGGAGGTTTTCGAGATGAGGAAATTGCTTCACCTTATGAAGAAGGGTTTGCGAAACCAAAGAAAGGCGAAAATTTCTCTGACAAGTCAAGGTGAGTTCTCTGTTTGTCCTACAAACTAAAAAAAATTGAAATTATCTGCTTGTTTTCTGTAGATTGTGGTTTTTTTTCACTTCATTTTGTTAAATGCTTATTCAAATTGGAATCCAAATATTTATTCATATTTCACATTGAAGCATGTTGTTTTAGCAATGACCAATCTGTTAGCAATTAGCATCCTTCTTGTTCTTGCTATTGTTGTAGTTGTGCAAGGTAGATGTAACTTTTCTTTCATCTTGAACAGTTTAATTGCTTGTAGCAAAAGAGGAAAATTAAAAAGTTGAACTTTAAACTTCATTAGTATTTCTCTTTTTTTTTGTGTTTGCCTTTTGGGTTATATGAGATTTGAGTATGTAGCCAATAGCCATAATAGAGCTAATTGGACTAGATTTGTGTATGTAGCCGTTACAGCACTAATAGGACTAGTTGATGTCAAACGGTTGAATAACCTAAGAATAAGTTTTAAGAATACTGCAAATTGTTAACAAAATGTTACACCTTTAGCACACAGGTTGTGGAATTGAAGCTACAAGGCTTTGACAAGGCCACCATAAGGACTTAGTAGTTGTTCTTTTTGTAGGATGCAATTCGAGAACATGACATGTTACTAATTACATGTATTTTGACCCCTTACTTGGTTGCCACAAAAGTTGAAGGGAAAGAAGTTAAAGGATAGAAAGGAGTTGGTTTTGCTGGTGGAATGGTAGATAGAGTAGTGGCGGTGAGAGGTGGCGGCGTTGGAAAAGGTTGTGTTAGCTCATTGCTTGGTGCAATGATGAAAACTTGGATTAACAAGTGTGAGGGCATTGGTTTAAGTCCGACTAATCACTTTGTCTAAAATAACGTCAAAGATTAACTCTCCTAGCATCTCACATGAACAGGAGTCACAAGACCAACACTGGATAACGGTGGTAGCAATAATAGCACATCTGCCAATTTGTAGATATTTGATTAGAGGTTTTGAATGTGGTCATAAGATTTTACCTTGACCCTCTCATGAATTACTGGGAAACTAGTGGTAAATATAATAGGATTTAAAGATAGGGAGGGAGTGAGGATTGAGGAAAGTATCTGCCTCTCCAATTAGTTAGTATTAGTAGAATTTGGTTATTAGTTCATTAAGTATTTCTGTAAATTCCACGTGCTCTCCCCCCCTCCCCCTTCTCTTTCAAGCCCTAGTTTTCTTTGAGTAGGTTGTTCAGTTCATAGCTCTCTTTGGTCTGGGACTTGCAATTTGCTTCTGTATTATTGCCGTTTTAATCATTTAGAAGGTTGTTGTGATAGGAGGTTGGAGTAGAAGTTATTTTGCAAGCGCATTTTGAATTTTACAAATCATCAGCATTGTTCTCTCTCTTTTGGGCTATTGATAGATTTGAGCTCCTTGTGAGTATGGCCTGTGGGAGTAGACACAAGGTATAAGGAGTTTGGATGATAAATTGCACTGTAAGGCCAGAGTGGTTGATCCAATTGTCAAAAATAGAACATGTCCCCAATTGCACTTGGTGGATTGAAGGTGACAAGACATTGGTGGACTTTAGTAGAACACTAAATTGATTGTTTAGCATGGTTTCCGTGAGAAACATGTGTTTTGAAGCAACCACTTTGTGCAAACTAATGCCAGAGGTTAGCTAGTCTCCAGCTTTTATTTCCCTGCATGTTGCGTAGGCGAGACCAACATTGGGCTATACTGATGGGAAGTGTGGAGCCTAATTATACTGTACACCTTGGCCCAACTAGCTAAATAGCTATTTTAAACATTGTGTTACATCAAAACATTATATTGCTCTTAAATCTATAATAAAAGTACTGAATAATATGAATATTTTGCTGAGTCCTCGTGTCCTTGTGTTTGGAGAGAGAATGAATTCGACGCTTAGACACATATCCATATTCGAGACTGTGTAACATAGGAACCGGGTAGTGCCATTTCATTTTTTCTTCTTTCCATCTTTGAATTCCCCCCTCTCCCCGCCCGGTTTATTATTATCTGTAAAGGTTTTAACTGTCTTCCATTTTTATTTATGTGCAGGACTCTGGCTGAAACAGTTCCTCCTTACGAAGGGTCAGATCATTTAAATTATTCTAAAGAGAGTCAACTGTTTTCAAGTGAAGCATCTCATGAATCATTTGATGGTGTGAAGCAGTTTAACATGTCTTTTCATAAAACCAATCAAAGAAGAAACAATGTAACGAATGGGACAACACACATAGCTCAACTTCATGCTGTTCCTGGATTTACTTATTTTGTTGATGAAAAAACTCCTCTGCAGAAGACAGAATGCGATAATTTGGTGCCCTCGCTAAAAAGTGATGCTAATTTTGGAATGGATTTCAGGAAGGGATTAAAGGAAGGCAAACATCATGGGAAGGCCGGGTCAAATCTCACTAAGCAACACAATTCTGACAGTGGGGTTAGAATTGACAGCAACTGTAGTCCTGATAAATTCCATTCAAATGATAAGTCATTTTATGCATATGAAATTCCTTCTAATTTTTCATCACCTTCAAGTCTGCCTACCAAATTAGGTGGTAGTAAAGGTGATTTCAAGAGATCGGTGACTTCGAACTCTGAGGTTTTAAAAAGTAATGTTTCTAAAGGTGGTCCTGGTGGTTGTTCACCACCATTCTCTGATGAGGAAGTAGATGTGAATTCAGCAGCTGCTGCCTCTGCAGCAGCTTTGAGAAATGCAATAGAGAAGGCTCAAGCAAGTATAAGAATTGCAAAAGAATCAATGGAACGGAAGAAGGAAGGTTTCCGAAGATTTCCAAAGCCAAGTTCTAAGGATGGTTTGGATGCTAAGGACAGAAGGGACAATAAAGTTACTGGCGAAGCAAACAGAACAAAAAAGAAGAATGCTAATGGAATACGTGGAAGAGTGGATGCTGCATCACAAGTTTTTGCAGGAATTGAAAGGCAAAATGCAATGAGAAGTGGCAAAGTAGCTCCAGAATCCAAAGATAGTGAGAACCTTTTTATTGCTAGAAACATTGTTGTAGAAGCAGATGGGAACAAAGCGGAAGCAACCAAAGAATGTGAAGCAACAGGACCATTTCCTGAAGTGGTAAACACAAACAAGCACTTGGTATTCAAGCAAGCAGACAGCAAAAACATCATGCAATCTGTAGATGCCCATGAATGTGCAAGCAATGAGATGAAAACTGCTAAAGAAATTTTTGAACAGCAAGAAGGAAATGGTATGAAAGTAGTTGAAGAAGCTCATAAAGTGGACAATATAGAAAGGACACTGAATGCATTTAGAATTGCAGAAGACTTGGAAGAGCATGTGATTAGATTGGAATCAGCTCAAGAGGTTCATGGGCAGGATGAAAATGAAATAACAAGAGCTGCCCAAGACGATGAAGAAACTAAGGAGACACAAAAAGCTTTCTGTGAGCAGGGAAAATGTGAGAAGATACTGAAAGAAACTCATGAGCCAATAGAAAATGAGAAATTTGAGTGCCAAGAGTGGTTTGAGTGCCAAGAGTGGGAGGAAAGTGATAATGAGGAGAGACCAAGTGATGCCCAGGAGTGGATGCAAAATGAGAAGAAACAAGAAGAGGTTCTGAAACAAGAAGACAATGAGAAGGAAGAAAATGAAACCAGACTACAAAAGATTCATGAACAAGAAATTGAGAAGAGACAAAAAGAGGTTTGGGAATGGGTAGATTATGAAAATAAATTAAAAGAGTCCTGTGAAGGGGAAAGCCATGAGAAAAAACACAATGATGAGCACAAGAAAGGCGAAAATGAGAAGAGGTTGGACACGGTTAATGATCTGGAAGTAATCAAGAAGAAACTGAGTGAAAATTATGATGGCAGAGAAAGTGAGAAGAGACTAAAAGAGGACTCTAAGTGGGAAGGAAATGAGAAGAAGCGTACAGAGGCTCATGAATATGATAAGAAGCTTATAGAGGCTCGTGAATATGAAGAAACTGAGAGTATACAGAGAGAGATGATTGACCTAAGCCAAGATAATGGGAAGACAGAAATGAATCAAGAGGCTGTTGAGGAAGAGAAGAGTCTTGATGCAGCTAGTGAAGAATGTAAGAGGGATGCAAGTGAAAGCATGAGTGGGACTCAAGAAGCCAATAGAAACAATGAAAATGATAACTACTTGGACATAAATCCAGAGGTAACTGCGCGTGAAGAGGATGAAAGGAAACTGCACGTTTACAAATCTTTCTGTGAACTTAAAGAGGATGAGAAGGAACCAGGAACAGTTGAGGTGGAATATGAGCTGGAGGAGAAAGTTATATATAAAGCAGCTGGCTTGGCTAAAAGTGCTGCTGAACACATTGAGATTGAAAACGGAATGAACGATGCCACTAAAGCCTTCCTTTTTTATGACAATCAGATAGATACTGATTTAATCAAAACAAGTTTTGGACGAGAACAAATTGATCAGAATGAGAAGGAATCTGAAGTGGCCTCCAATTCAGGGAATGGTGTGATATTGGAGCATGAATCAGGAGAAAACTATGAAAAAGTCAAGTCTGAAATTGCATTTGATCAGGGTAAAGACAATAATTTTGAAATAGCTCTTGAGGAAAGTCAAGAGGTTGAACTGGGAAACAAATTGGATGCTCCCCAACCAGAATCAGGAGAAAGTGAAGAGGTTGAACTGGGAAACAAATTGGACACTCCCCAACCACAATCAGGAGAATACAAGAAAGAAGTCAAGGAGGCTAAAATTGCCTTTGATCAGGGAAAAGACAATAATTTTGAAATAGCTCATGAGGAAAGTGAAGAGGTTGAACTGGGAGACAAATTGGATGGTCCCAAACCACAATCAGGAGAAAGTGATGAGGTTGAACTGGGAAACAAATTGGACACTCCCCAACCACAATCAGGAGAAAGTGAAGAGGTTGAACTGGGAAACAAATTGGACACTCCCCAACCACAATCAGGAGAATACAAGAAAGAAGTCAAGGAGGCTGAAATTGCCTTTGATCAGGGAAAAGACAATAATTTTGAAACAGCTCATGAGGAATGTGAAGAGGTTGAACTGGGAGACAAATTGGACGCACCCCAACCACAATCAGGAGAAGACAAGAAAGAAGTCAGGGAGGCTGAAATTCCCCTTGTTAAGGAGAGAGATGAGAATAATTTTGAAACAGCTCGTGAGGAGAAAGAAGAGGTTGAAATGGGAAACAAATTGGAAGCATCTCAACCATCTAAACTTTACGAACTTGAAGGAAAAGAAAAAACGGTGAAAATAGATGAGGAGATCAAACCAAACCAAAATACCAGAAAGAATGAGGCGAATGTTAATGGATCCTTTGCAACGGAAGATAAGGAAACCAAAGAAACTGTACAAATAGAAATGGTGGAAAAAGAGCACCTTTTAAAAACTGATGAAGCAAACAAGAGGGAAAAAGACAGAATAGCTGTTGAAAGAGCAATCCGTGAAGCTCGTGAGAGGGCATTTGCTGAGGCTCGAGAAAGAGCTGAAAGGGCTGCCGTGGAGAGAGCAACTGCTCAAGCTCGCCAAAGAGTAATGGCTGAAGCCCGAGACAAGTTTGAGAAGGCTCCTGCAGGGAATAAATCATCATCTGAGAAAGCTTCGGTGGAAGCTAAACATAGAGCAGAACGTGCTGCAGTAGAGAGAGCAACTGCAGAGGCTCGGGAGCGTGCCCTGGAAAAATTATTATCCCAGAAGGCTACCTCTGTAGCAAGAGAACAGGCTGAAAGAATTATTTGCGAGAGGTTTTGTGGTGCTTCCAGAGATAATGAAATGATGCAGAGCTCTTCTTCCTCTGTGAGTATTTCTACCATTCATCATGTTCACTACTTCACTCTCCTCTGTCATCCATGAAGCATATTATTCAGTTGCATGCGGAACAATTGACAGAAAATTTCTTACAGGATCCTCAGAGATCTAATGAAGCTAATGGTGAATCATCTCAGAGGCACAAGGCAAGTTTAGAGAGGCACCAAAGGACAATGGAACGTGCGGTATGCATCTTGCTGTTGTTTACATTAGAAAACAATATTGTTGACCTTTGCCAAGATTGTTTAAATGTTTGTGTCCTGTTCTCTTTCAGGCAAAAGCTCTAGCAGAGAAAAATCAGCGCGATCTTCTTGCTCAGAAGGAGCAAGCTGAGAGAAATGTATTTATCTGTTCAAATGAGTTACTAAGATTATGAAATTAGTGATTATGCATGGATGTTTGACTTATGGTTCTGTATCTATTATAATTACAGAGATTAGCAGAAGTCCTGGACGCCGATGTCAAGAGATGGTCAAGTGGGAAGGAAGGCAACTTGCGTGCTTTGCTTTCAACACTACAATATGTATGTGCAAGCCTACTACTTTGGCTTAATTTTTATTTGGCCTTATTCTAAGTATTTATTGCTCTAAATTGTGCTGAAATACTAATGCAAATTCACCTTTTAGTAAGTTCTCATATATTGTAACGAATTGTGAACCAAAAGGACCATCCTCGCCACTGAGGGGGAATTTCCCAACCAAGAGGGATTCTGCTACTTGAATAACAATTAACAAATAGGTTCCCTTACATTACATCGTTTAGAAGTACTAATATTTACAAGTAAAGTACTGCATTTTATAGAATTGAAGATGAGATACACCAACGGTATTTTATTTCTGTATAGAGTTTTTTACCATCATATCAAGGGTTCATTGTACTCTCTTATTTTGTATTGAACAGCACTAAATATGAATAATCGAAAAGTAGTTGTCTTGGATTGGGATTAACTCGAAAACTGGCAGTAGCAGTGTTAACTGAATTTCTTATTTTGCAGATTCTCGGACCTGATAGTGGTTGGCAACCTATTTCCCTAACAGATATTGTAGCAACTAAAGCCGTGAAGAAGGCTTACAGGAAAGCCACTCTTTATGTTCATCCTGATAAGTTGCAGCAGCGTGGTGCAAGCATTCAGCAAAAGTACATATGTGAGAAAGTTTTCGATCTTCTAAAGGTTGGTGCTTGATCTCCTTTTTGAGCAATTTTTACATAGGTGACCACTTTTATGGATTTGTGATGGCATGAGAGTTAGGTAGAGAAAAACTACAACCATAGTACAACAGATAGGGGAAGAACACAGCAAGTTCCTTGGTATTAGTCTTGCCTCTCTTCAATTCTCACCTACTTTCTGGTTGTGTCATCACAGGCAGCTTGGAACAAATTCAATCCAGAAGAGAGGTAGATGATGTTTTGAAGTGGCACTGGCTAGCTGCAGCAAGCGTGCAATTCCTCTCTCTCTCTCTATATATATAAGTATGTATGTATTTATGCTATGTAATTGTATCTTTAAGTTATGTTCATTGAACAAACGGTAAACATTCTTTTAGTCAGTTGTGCATTTTTAGAGAGCAAACTACAAATCTAAGAAACAACCGGCATCAACGATCATCTTTACTCTTCACAGAAGTAACACTTGAAATACAGACTCGACTAATTTCTACTATTGTTCAAGATGAAAATCAATCCTAAAGGAAGAAGTGGAATGGCTAGGGTGATGAGTAGCTTTTTAGCAGAGGATGAGAGGATGCAATTACAGGCTGTTAACAAAATAAAATAAAATTGAAAAGAGAAATTAAACAAGAAGAACAGAAGAATATAATGTGATGGCTATTATGGCCTACATTCACTGCACACAAAGTCCAAAGGGTTACATCAATTTTATTGTATTCTCTCTTAGTTTTGTTTACCATGATCACCTCTATTTATAGGAGAAAGAATACACGTGATAAATATGAAAAATACATTAATGAAAGATTCCTAAAATCAATTTCATAAATCACTCCTATGATATATTCTCCAACACAGGCCAAGCACATGAATCATTATATATCATTCTGTGTATGCATTTGGTTCTCAGCTTGCTGTAAGACAATGGAGTTTGGGGCTTCAATAACTCTATCAGTAACCTCCACCCCTCTGTGTAAACAATGCATAAAGAAGGCCTTTGGTCATGCTAAGTTCACAAGGCCTTTATCCACCTGCAAAGTGTGTAACGTAAGAACAGGCTTAAGATAAGTATGAAACAACTAATTAAAAGTCGCCTATTTATTATTATTCATTGCAGGAAGATCATAATAATGCATGCCATGAGATTATATGCAAGAAAAAAGTTATGACATCCTCTCAATCTACTTAACCATCTATCTAGCATTTCAAAATAAATTGTCATAGTCGACGTGGCTGTTTGCTGCACTCCTACCCACCAAATTCTGAAACATGGCTTTTAATTATGATTCGACTGACTATTATTGTGACTATATATGGAATTATGGATCAACGTCAGTGATATATTGTTTGTTTTAACCACTTTCTTTCGGTTTTTTAATATTTTTCTCTCCTTTCATGATTTTCAAAATCTCAAAATCTCACAGTAAGATATTATCTGCTTTGACCCTCTCTTTCTGTTTCTTGTGTAGATATTGTCTGTTTTGCACATTCTTCTCTTAGTACTCACGATTTTCAAAATCTCACGGTAAGATATTGTCTGCTTTGACCCTCTCTTTTTGTTAATTGCGTAGATATTATCTGTTTTGCACATTTTCTCTTAGTGCTCACGATTTTCAAAATCTCACGGTGAAATATTGTTTGCTTTGACCACTTTCTCTCCATTCACCACTCTCTTCCAGTTTACTGTATATCTATTGTCCGCTTTGCACATTCTTCTCTTGGTGCTCGCAATTTTTGAAATCTTAAAGTTTTAAAAACACATAGTATTCATACATACAAGTCTCAACAACTTCTTCCTAGATTTGGACGTCACAAGAGTCATCTATCTTTTTAGTTTTTACCCTCTTCTTCTAACACAATGAAATCACTACTAGAAACCAGTAGTAATGGTCTCAAGAGTTACATACAACCCTCCTCAAACAAAAAAAAATAAAAAATCATAGGTATATATTAAAAAAAAGGCCAAATTACATTTTGACCCCCTGAGGTATGTTCATATGTCAACCTGATCCCCACGTTTGCAAATCTTCATTTTCACCCCCTGTCAATAGATTTTAATTGACTTTGGTCAACAAAATGCTAAAATGACTAAACTACCCTACTTACATATAGTAAATAACATTTTCATCGAATTTTCTCTCTCTGTAACATCTATTTTTCTGTATCGTTTCTCTCTCTACATTTTCATCAGCCATGAGAAAAGGCAGAGGCCGACCAGTAGGGAGGTTCAGGCGATGGAATACGCAGTGGTGGTTGTGGTTATGGGTATGGATGGTGGTGGTGGTGGTGGTGGTTGTGGAGGTGGGGATGGTGGTGGTGGTTTCATTTTGGGGGTGGGGGTTGAGGATAGTGCTTGTGATGCAACAGATTGTGGTATTTGAGGCTAGATTTCTAGCGACCACCATAGTTATGGGTTCATTCGCCAGAATACGCAGTGGTGGTTGTGGTGTGGGCATGGTGGTGGCTGTGGTTGTGGGTATGGATGGCAGTGGTGGTTGTGGAGGTGGGTCCACAATTTCTGAATTCCCAAATCTGATCTTTTTCTCATTCCCCAAACACACACCAATTGAATCATGGGTATGCAAGGGGATGAAGAAGTAGGGACGACGACGAGCCAAGTGGCCAAAAAATCATCCATGTTCAGGTACAATTTGCCTCTTGTTTGGGTGGGTCTGATCGGACTGGTGTGTTTCTGTTGCCCTGGCATGTTCAATGCCCTATCAGGGATGGGCGGTGGAGGGCAGGTTGACCCCACGGGCGGCGAACAACGCTAACACCGCCCTCTACACCACATTTCTCAACCCCACCCCCAAATGAAACCACCATCCCCATCTCCACAACCACCACCGCCTCTCGCTTTCCGACACGGCGGTAGCGCTGCCACCATTCCCACTCCCATAACCACCACCACCACCATACCCACAGCCACAGCCACCACCACCATACCCACAGCCACAGCCACCACCATGCCCACACCACAACCACCACTGCATATGATCATAACCTGTTGCATCACAACCTGCCGACAATGATCTATATATATATATATCTTTCTCAATCTGTAAAACTATTGGATTTTTGGTGTATTATACTTGATGTGTAAATTAAGAGTCACACATACAAAAGATTGGGGCTAAATTGTAGAAAGGCATTTTAGGCATTTTTAGTCACTGTTTGCATGATGTAAGCAATCTGACAGTTGACAATGACATGAGAAACTAAAGTGATGTATAATTTCAAACCTCAAGAGTAAAAATGAAGATACACAAATGTGGAGGGGTCAGGTTGACATATTGACAAACATCAGGGGGTCAAAATATAATTTGCCCCAAAAAAAAGAAATCTCCCACTAAGTCCCATGTAGGTCTGTGTCTGGCGTGGTGGGTTATTTTTGTGTTGATTGGGTGGGTGTTTTCCGGCTACCCGGGTGGTGGTTTTGGGTTGACCTATTCGTGTTCATAGTGTTAACTTAGAGCCCAAGCTTGTTTGTAGTTCTTTTGCATGGAAACGCATAGCTTATGAAAATTCATATATGTTTTTTTTCTCTCTTTGAAATGTCAAGCAAAGTATATTGATAAAATTGTAAAGATAGAAAAGCCCATTGAATGGGATAGGCCCAAACAAAGAAAAAAGAAGCCCGAAAAGACTTAAGCAACAATAAGCCCAACCCAACTTATTTCTATTATAGATTAAGCCCAAATGGCTTAGGCTGGCCCATATTGAAATAGGCCCAAGATCATTCAATTTGTAATTAAAAAAATATTAAATTATGAGAGAAACTTGTTTGATAAGTTTTGACTTTGTATTTAGACAAAAGGGTCTAAAACCATCCTGTATTTTTAAAAAGGTGTAATAAATCTCCCTATACTATATTTTGGATCATATCACATATTCACTTTTGCAAAAGTGAGTAAAGTACTCCATTTTGCACATATTCTTTTTTATGACCATTTTATCTTTTTCATTATTATAAAAAATAAAGATTAATAGAGAGCAGAGAGATTTTTTTATATTAACTTTTTTTACCTAATAAAAAAAAGAGAAGTTTTTTTTTCGAGAGAAAAAACTAAAAATGCACAATTACATAATAAAAAATTTTGATTTTTTTTTGTTTTCCAGAAATTGTTTCCGAAAATTTTTCCATTAGAAAGAGGGGTTTTTTTTTTATATATTAAGTTTTATTTAACTTAATAAAAAAAGAGGAGTTTTTTTCCTGAAAAAAATATTCCAGAAATAATTTCCAAGGAAAAAAAACTAAATATGCAAAATTACTTAATAAAAATTTTTGATTTTTTTTTTCCAAAATTGTTCCCGGAAATTTTTTTCATTAGAAAAAGAGAGAATTTATGAAAATAAAACAATGTTTGAAAAAATAAAACAAAAATTCCAATTTTTTTATTATTGTGCATATTTAGTTTTTTCCCCAAAAATTATTTCTGAAATTTTTTTCTCCGAAAAAAACTCCTCTTATTTTTTTTATTAAGGTACAGAAAAACTTAATATAAAAAACCACTCGCTTTCTAATGGCAAATTTTCAAAAATACAAAAAAAAAGAAAAAAAATCCAAATTTTTTTATTATATAATTGTGCATTTTAAGGTTTTTTTTGGAAATATTTTTCTCGAAAAAATAACTCCTCTTTTTTTTATTAAGGTAAAAAAAACTTAATATAAAAAAACCCCTCTTTTCTCTATTTTCATTATTTTTTATAATAATGGAAATGGTAAAATGGTCATAAAAAAGAAGAATATTTGCAAAATGGGGTATTTTGCTCACTTTTGCAAATGTGAGGGTGTGAAATAGTCCAAAATATAGCATATGTGGATTTATTGCACCTTTTAAAAATCACAGGGGAGTTTTGGACCCTTTTGGCTTGTATTTAAATTAAAGTTTGACTATATAGAGACTTTTTAGAAGTTTCCAAAACTTTTTTGTTTTTAACATTATATAGTTTTTCTTTTTGAAAAATATGAAACTATAAAAAAGTTTCCTTTTAAGACTATCCAATTAAAATATGAAAAGTCACATGGGTTGGGACTCTCTCTAAATTTAATAATTATTAAATTACAACATGGGCAATCACTCTATCTATGTGTTATTATGTAAAACTCTCAAGGTTTAAAATCAAGTGGGAAAAAGATTTTCAATACAAAGTCCCATGACGTTCAATATCAAGTCACAGTAAAATGTTTATTTTTTAACATGACATACAAGTATGATTTGTCAATATTTAATCTAAAAGAAATATTTTCCTTTTGGATAGATAATATTTGACTTTTAAACAAGTAATACTCAGAGGGACAATGATATACACTTGACTTATAATAAATAATAATTTTCTTTTGAAAAGATAATATTATTTATTTTAATGAGGCCAAAGAAAATTAAAAGATATTTATACTTGACATTAAATGCATAGATAATATTGAATAATATGATTTCAATTTGATGTTTTGTAGTTTTGAGGAATTCACAAATTTATTTTGCATGAGAAGTACATGGCATGTTATATTTGATATGTCTTGTCTGTTTAGCATGTATATGATGTATGCTATGCAAAATCCTCAAAGTCAAAATGTCAAGTTGGAGTGGAATCTTCCTATACAAAATCCCATACCTTCATTATCAAGTCATAGTAATGTGTTTTAAAGTTTCCTCCCACAAGATTATTTTTAAAACATAGATTATAAATATGGTTATCTTATGATTAATTAATTAATAACATTATTCCTTACAAAAGGACATTGTTCATTATTTTAATTATCATGAAAGAGTGAAAATAGTTTTCACTTGACCTAAAATTAATAATATTTTTTCTACGGAAAGATAATATTATTGGTTTTAGTGAGGCTAAAGAAACGATAGAGATCTAAAGAAAAATTAGGAGTTATTTATATTTGACCTGAGGGAGTGAGATAATATAATGGGCATTTTCGGCTAATAGTGATAATATAATTAATTCCCCATCAATATTGTCACAAGTATTACGGATGTTGTGAAAATTAATAGAAAAGAAAATCAAACACGTAAATAAAGACACACAGATTTACAAGGTTTATCTAAAATTTAGAACTACGTAGTTTATGTTGCAGAATTTTTACTATGATGAAAAAAAGGGTATACAGAGAGTTTAGATCGTATATATATAGACACATCTTAGAGTTACATAAAAAGTGTGAAAATATCAAAATATTCCTCTAAAATATTTATATCAGCTTCCGCACTTCCTATCAAAATTGGATTCGCAAAATTAAAAATTAAGCCAAAAAATTGAATCAGAATGTGCAGTATAATCAGACTCTACACTTTCTATTATTAGATTCATTGAGTCAAATCCTTTCAATCTATTATTATCCTGAAAGATAAGTTGATTGGACGAAACTTTGTTGGATTGGAAAAAGAATTTGTACGTAGTAATTACAGGTAAGAGACGTGGGTATTTAGTCATTGAATCATGATATGTGTGCAATCTAATGATTCCTAGTGTGTAAATTTGGGTCCCAGTAATTATATTTGCAATTTATTACAAAAGTTACAGGAAACTAGAGAATTCAATGATGAAGGGTTAATTATATCTGCACCTTGGTCCACTAGTAAGAGTTGCTAGTGGTAGGTTTGCAGTATAAAAGGCCAAATACACTCAAACATAGATGAATTAATATTCACCTGAAATACAAGCAATTGTATAAATATGCAGGTAATTAGAAAGGCCTAAATGAATGGGATAAGGCCCAAAGGCCAGTTACAGAAGCCCAAGACAACCCAAATGTTGATTGGGCCAATGGGCTTCAACACCTGTTTTGAAACTATAATGGTCGAAATTCCTTGTCTGTAAATTTCGACCCACGCGAAAGGTGTAACCATCTATCTGGAAAAGAGACCAGGTGAAATAAACATGCAATTGTCTTTTTGTTGTGTTTGGGAGCGGTGATTGGGTGCTCCCAAACATAACAATTTGTATTTGTTCATATTTAATCCGGCAAACTAGGAAAGGAAGGATCCAGGATATGATGAACTCGTAACTATCAAGCTAAGTAAAACTGCATACGTGGAAGGCTCTCAAAGCATATCCAGTTAACAGTACGTAGTCTATATATATATATATATATATATATATATATATATATATATATATATCTATCTCATGCAACAAATTTCACTACTACTGTTTACTTGAATAAGAATTCTCTCTCTCTCTCTCTCAAAACCCTAGGTCTCCGTGGGAATATAATCAATTAATTGTCTCTTTCTCTGACTCCTGTGTTAATGGAGAACCAAGCAGTGATCATAAGTGCCAGATCTCAACGGCATGAACGTTATTTAGAGTCTTTTCCACCTGGCTATCGGTTTTGTCCTTATGACGAGGAACTCATCCAACACTACTTGAGAAAAAAACTGAATAGCCTAACCTTGCCACATAACAGGATCCATGACGTCAATATATACGAATACCATCCCGATCAACTTGCAGGTACCTACGTAACTTTTATATATCTATCTATAACTTAATTGTTTCAATTTCTATATCTATATATTTATTAACCCAGTTATATATCATCGATTATATATATGTTTAGCTTTCTTTCTTTTTTTTCGGTAAATGTTTAGCTTTCTTTCTTTTAATAAATCTTGAAACAATTAATTATCTATGCATGGTTAATTTATATATATATATATAACTAATTAATTTTGATGTTTATTTTTTTTGTTGTTGGTTGTTATGTGACACCAGTACTTTTAAGTTGGCGTTTGAATATGTAGACCATGCACGGTTATATATCATTCCTCTTCTATATTAAATTTCCATGAATTTTATACAAGGTTTACAATATCCTATATAGTTTTTTTTTTTGCTCGTGTTTTCATTCTGATCATAATTTTTACTGGCGGTGTGCAAATTTTTTTTTTTTTAATTTTATTATGTGTGGCCTAGGGTTTTAACCCTATTTATATTTTTGGGGTCGGTGGTCTTTGATATTATCAATTTAACTTAATATAAAATAAAAATAAAAATATAATTAATTGGGTAAATCTTGGAAAGGTTGGTAGTATGTTTGAGTGATATGGACTTTTATTATTATTTAAATTTACAAGTATGGGCTTAAATCCAATCATGTGAACTTAATACAAAAGCTCAACTAAATAACGGCTAAAAGAGCCCTGGGTAACCAAAAAAAAAAAAAAACTGTTACAGCTATCAACTCCTTCTTCTATGGGCTTTTGTTATCTTAGTCTTCAAATTAATTATGTTCTCATATAACTATATATATATAAGTTTGACATGAATGCATGCATCTCGCAATATATATTTGAATATTCTAAATTTGTGATTTAATTGGGAATAATATACAGAGAAATACGAAGCTCAAGGAGTAAAGGAATGGTACTTCTTCACACCAAGAGAAAGAAAGTATCCGAAAGGGAAACGACCAAGTAGAATTGCGAGAGATGGATACTGGAAGGCCACTGCTGGTGATAAGGTTGTCAAGTTTAATGGTAGTACGGTTGGATATCGAAAGACATTGGTATTCTTTGGAGGGAAATCTCAAAAGGCTGGCAACAAAACTTCTTGGATTATGCAAGAATATTGTGCAGTAGATGCTCCTTCCAATACTCAAAGGGATCAAAATGATATGAAGGTATATATATGTATATATATCTATATACGCACAACTATCTCACTTATTCTATATATATATATATATATATATATATTCATTCTACGCTTCATATATATATTGTTGATTAATTCCTAATAAAAAAATATATATTCCGGCCTATACTGACATTAACCTTTCTTAATTTCTTGCAGCTTGATTGGGTATTATGCAAGATCTATAAGAAAGAATACAAAAAAGCCGGGTTAAGAGATGGACAAGTAGTGCTTGATGATGGAAACTCCAACTCCATAGTACTCACATCTGAAGGAACTTGCTTGCAGAATATCACTGAGACTGAGCTCACTGGACAAGAGCTTGATGATGGAATAGACCACGACCACATCATGCAATCATCAACTGGAAAGTACTCCACTGCAGTGGCATATGAAGGCACTAATTTCATGCACAATATCACTGAGTCTGAGCCCATTGAAATGGAAATGCAAATGGACATGGTCACTAATCAATACAGTGGCAATATGGCAAATATAAACCCCATTAATGGTACTAGTGTAAATGACGACATTGAACAACAACCACCCATCATCAGATCATCAGCTGAAAACTCCACTGCAGTGACATATGAAGAAACTTCCATGCTCAGTGGTGCTGGAAACTCCACTGCAGTGACATATGAAGAAACTTCCATGCTCAATGGTCATCATCATCATCAGGATAGACAAGTCTTGTGCAATTGGATAAACGAATTAATGGACACCGATGATCATTACAGTGGCAATATGGCAAATTTCAGTGACCCCTATCAACTTCTACAAAATGGCTTCACAGATGATATTCATTCTTTCATGATCAATGACCAGCAGGATTCAATGGAGCCAGAGCTGTCCGATTTTTCATCATTATGGGGACCTTAATTATTTGTGACGAACATTTTATTCATTTACACTAATTAATGATCACTATAATACATTTATTTCTGCTACTTCACCAATTTTTTCCCCTTCAAATACCAATTAATTTTGTACCTTTATTGTTATTCTCTATCATCTTGTATATGTTCCTTTAATATTGGGTACAATTTCTCAAGTTCCTTAATTCCCTCTCTTTTTATTTTTTATTTTTTTGGGTAAGTTCTTTCCCTCCTTTAAATACTAATAATCATGAATATATATATTCAATTGACGAGCTGAGAGCTCTGACAAAAGATTAATGATGGAGGAGTCGAAAACATATATGTTTCCTGATATACGCTGCTTCTCTATTCAATGCATTGAGTTGGGGAAGAACAGTTGAATTATTAGAGACAAGCTCGATGATCAGTTGATCCATGGATATTAGTTGGGAATTTAAATGAGATGTTGCATTCTTCCAAAAAATGAGGGGATGTTCCAAAGCAAATTAATTTGGATGCTTAGAGAGTTCACTGTGATTTACAAGATTTGGAAGAATATATATATGACACCTTCCTGCATTTTCATTTCCGTCACTATATACTTATATAGCACCTCCATTTATTAAGGCAGGACAAGGTGACTACTCGGATTTCAGCTCCAAAACCATATCTGCAGCTCCACATCTTTGTTCTCGAATCAGCGCGAGCTCCTACGCATACAGGTGTGTTAAGAATATAGGAAAATTATAGTTTAAGGGAGGGCATAAGAAACTTATCCGATTTTGCAAAAATATAATAGAAAATATATTTTCAGCTCCGCAAACTTAAAGTAGTGAGTTATATATATGAAGCCAACTATATAATATGAAATATATAATAATATGTATCTTTTTGGTGAAAATACAAACAAAAGATGATAACTAACATCACTACTACTGTTTACTTGAAGAAGAATTCTGTGTCTCTCTTTCTCGTAGTCCTTCGTCAATGGAGAACCAAGTCATCATAAGTCCAATAAGTCAACGGCAACAACATACTACATCTTTTATAGTATTAGACAGTCCAAAAAGTCAACAACCACCGCAACGTCCTAATTGGACGACCATGGTTATTACGGGTCGGGTTTAGATTCGTTTACTTGAGCAGGAAACTAAAAGCTTACCCTTGCCTCCAAACAGTATTCATGAAGTCAATATATACAACCACAACCCGGATGACCTTGCAGGTTTATACACCTATAACTTGTTTCAATTACTATGTATTTATTTAATTATTTAGCCACTTATGGTCAATTGTATATTTAGCCATCTTTCTTTTAATAAATATTGAAACAAGTATCTATGCATGGTTAATTTATTAGGAATATATACAACTTAATCATTGTTAGACAAGTATTTATGATTGATTTATATATATCTAATTTTGGTGTTTATTTTTATTTGTTGTATGCATGTGACACTAGTACTTCTAGGTTCGCGTTTGAATATCTTGTTAGACTACGGTTATTTATTTATTTATTTTTCCAAAGTCAAGAAATTAGATTATGATTATGATTATTTTGATGGGGGTGTGCAAAATTTTCCTTTTATTTTTTCTTTTTAATTTTATTATATGTTCGCTAACATTTTAACTTAGGGTGGCAATTCATGTTCGCGTGTGTGTCGATAGACGAGTATTCTGTTAAACAACTCAATCATAACCTGATTCATTTAATAATCGTGTCAGAAACTCTCAATATTAACTCAACATGTTTATTAACTGTGTTACACATGTCAAACCTATGTAACAATTTAATAATTATGTCTCCTAGGAAGCATGGATACGAATACGGATACAGGACACGAGTACAACACGATATGGGTATGACGATACGACAAATCTAAAAAAAAAAGACACGAGTACGAGCAAGATACGACAATATAAAGATAATAAATTATATTTTTATATACGCAAAAAATGAGTTATTAACATTTCTTTATAAAATATTATCATTAACAAACAAAATAAGAGCTAAGAGTCATTGTATAATTAGCATGGATGAATTTTGTACTAAATCATGATATGTATCTCAACACTTTTTTTTTAAATGAATTTTAAACTTTTCTTAACAATTATAATATGATATTATTGTTGAAAAACTACATTTTCATGTTAAAAACTTGTTAAAAATGTGTTTTGAAGTGTTCAAGAAATATTGAATACGTGGTCAAAGTATCTGAGAAGTATCAGATATGTGTTAAAAATAAAAAAAATATATTTTAAAATTATGGATACGTTTAGGAAGTATTGGACACATATTCGGGAGTATCCAAGGAGTATCGGTATCAAATACAAACACAATACGGATACGTTACTCTTGTAAAAGTATATGTGTTTCCTAGCTATGTCCTTTAATGACCCGACTCATTTAATAACATTTTTAATTCATTTAAGTTATATGATATGAGTTTCTCCACCCCATAAAAATCTCTTTGAAGATCATATAAAA
This sequence comes from Cornus controversa, assembly GCA_026545225.1. Classification (NCBI taxonomy): domain Eukaryota; kingdom Viridiplantae; phylum Streptophyta; class Magnoliopsida; order Cornales; family Cornaceae; genus Cornus; species Cornus controversa. Next base: position 35,079,102 of record CM048851.1, read on the forward strand.
AAATAAAGTACACACACACACACACATATATATATATATATAAACTTTATAATCAAACTATATTATAAATTATATATATATATATATATACCCCAAAAACATACTAATGTAATTCAACAACGATAGAGACACCATAGCAATCTCATTTTATGCCTACATTAATCTTCTAAACAAACAAATAGATTACAAGCAATTGCAATATATATACCTATGTATATGTAACTTTGAATAAAACCAAAATATATGAATAACTCGTGTCGCGAGTTAGACAACTTAGACTTAAACCCAACACAATTTTTGCGTGTCATATTTATGTCGACCTATTTATAAAACGTGTCAGTTTACATCAAATTCAGTATCGTGTTTATGTCGATCCATTTATAAAACGTGTCGGTTTATCTCAAATTCAAACCCGCTAAACTCGTATTGTGTTCAATTTTGCCACTCCTAATTTTAACCCTAGTTTTACTTTTAGGTCATTCATTCACTTTATTAGTTGATACAAATATTAAAAATGTATGGTAAATAAATATATATATCTATACTATTATTAAAAGTAAGAAGTGGTTTTTTAGTTTCAATACACTATTTTTTTATTTTTAAATTAAAAAATAGAATTACCCAAGCAAAACTCTTTCCTTTTTTATTTAAATTATTTCTCAATCAAAACCCTTTTCTTTTTGGGAAAATTAGATTTTGGTGACCAATCCTAAACAAAATTACTCTAAAGTGACCATAAAGTTTGGAAAAGATAAATAGTCACCAAAATTGAAACTTAATTGCTGATGAGTGACCCTTGGATCACTTATTACATAAATATCCTTCATCTAATAAATTATTTATAATTTGACAAATTGACCCTTTACATTAATCTCAATTAAACATTTTACTTCAAGAGTTGCTTAATAAGCAGCCACTCTTTCAAGTTGCCAAATAAATATTTAGAAATAACTTTTAACTAATAATTATTTATTTTTATTTTCAAATATTGTATTATTTATATTCTTATTTATTGTAAAATTGGATTCAAATAATGTGTAAAAGTGGAGAACTTTTTATTATTTTTATTATTTATTTGTAAGTGATGCTAGAAGTTGTTATTTGGTGATGGCAATCAGAATACTGGAGTAATAATTAGAATAAGAAACAATAATTTAGAGTGGCAATAATTAAAATCTTTTTCTCATTTAGTTGGATCTCGTAGTGATTTTGTTTTTTTTTTTTTATGGTGGTCTTGTTTTGTACAGAGCTTCCTATACAATTTATATCCATAAGAATTCTTTTGTAATATTTAAAATTCTGCAAAAAAAAAAAAAAAATGTTAATAGAATGAAATCTCCAACATAAAGTACCAAAAATCTTTTAATGGTTTATCCAATCCAATCAACTGAATCTTGTGAGTTCTATGCGGAAGTAGAGTGAATACCTATAGAGAGGTTGAATAGATGTAGTTAGCATGGTTGATTTATTTTAGAGTACGCTGATAGATATATTATTAATCAAGAATCAAAACATTAGCTGCTAACATGTATCTCAATACTATCTTTTTAATTAGTAGACTGACAAATTAAAAAGAAAAAAAAAAAGAGATTGATGAATGAGAAAGAGAGAGGAGAATGAATTCAAAGAGTTTATATTTATATTGAATGGTAATTTCATCATCTAACAATTATTTTTAAAATGTTTAATAAATATGAAGTGTTTTTTTTACCAAATTAATTTCAAATGGTCACTCATCAGCAATTAAATTTCAATTTTGGTAACTATTTATCTTTTTCGAACTTTATGGTCACTTTAAAGTAATTTTGTTTAGGATTGGTCACCAAAATCTAATTTTCCCTTTCTTTTTTATTAACCCTTTCTTTTTATTTCTAATTTCTAAATTTACTTTTTTATTTAAATTATTTCCCAAGCAAAACCCTTTCCTTTATATATATATATAAATAAACAATTAACTTGGTCGTGTATTATTGTAGTAGAAGAGATTCTATAATTTAAAGCGGGTGATTTCAGACAGTTTAATCTTCACAAAGTTTCAAAACTTTTTGCAGGTAATTTTTTTAAACTACCATACATACATGTTCATCTTAGTCCAGTATGTTTTACATGAATTCTTTTTATTTGGTGTGTTTGTGTACTAATTAAATACACCGTACGTATTATGCATATATATGCATTTATGTACATGTCTATATGATCTATGAACAACATATACAATGTTTCTTGGTAATCATTGATCAACATGTAGTAATAATTCTGATTCGTAGTAGTGTGTGTGTGTGTCTATATATATATATATATATATTTAACCAAGAGAAATTTAACTATCTCTCTTGGTAATCAACTTATATGTCATAAGTAGGATACATAGATATATGTATGGTCTCTTTTCTGACTTTTGATGCAACTGCTAGAAGTATATATGGTGTATATAATCATATTTGGTGTATATTTTTTGTGTTTAGCTCAGAATATTAATTGTAATAGAACATGATTGGATTTTATATGCATAATGCACTTAGAGATATATAATTAATAATGGTTGTGTAATAAATTGTAGTAACTCTTGTGGACGGGTGTGAGTGGGCGGGTGCGAAGACAGACACTGGGCTGAGCTACCACATTGACAGGATACAGGGTGCTCAATCCCACATTGCCTGGGTGTGGAAAAGGGGATGTGCTTATATGTAGTATGTTCTCTTCAAATGGTATGAGGCCTTTTGGGGTAAAATCCAAGAGCAAAATCGTGCGGGTTCAGGCCCAAAGCGGACAATATCATACCATGTGTTGGAGTGGGGTATTACAATTGGTATCAGAGCCTGAACCCAGCCGGAAGTGTGCCGACGAGGGCGTCGGGCCTCGTAGGGGGGTGGATTGTAGTAACTCTTGTGGACGGGTGTGAGTGGGCGGGTGCTAAGACAGACACTGGGCTGAGCTACCACACTGACAAGGTACAGGGTGCTCAATCCCACATCGCCTGGGTGTGAAAAATGGGATGTGCTTATATGTAGTATGTTCTCTTCAAATGGTATGAAGCCTTTTGGGGTAAAACCCAAGAGCAAAATCATGCGGGCTCAGGCCCAAAGCAGACAATATCATACCATGTGTTGGAGCGGGGTATTACATAAATAATATTATATTTTAAGATTTTGTGTTAGGGATGAAGTTAGAGAGTGAAGAAATAGAATTAAAAAAAATACTTATTTAAATAATATTATATTTTAGGAGTGTGTTATGAATGAAATTAGTGAGAGAATAAATAGAATTAGAAAAAGGGAGGCGATATTCGCACTCTCATTTTTTTCATATGTACTCCCATTTTAAAAGAAATGTCACTTTTAACCTTAACTTCACATCATTTTTTCAAAATACTAAACTATCCTTTTAGATATCCTCTCTTTATCTCCAATCTTTAATAATTTTTTTATTCTTTTGACAGAATAAACCAAAAAATACAAAAAAAAAAATACCCTAAAAAAAATAACCCAAAAAAAAAAGTTTTGGACCCAAAAAAAGTTATATATGTTGAATAAATTATCTTTTGACAAGACAAAACAATATATATATATATATATATATATATATATATTATCTCTTTTGGCAAGAATCAAAAATTAAAAAGTACCCAAAAAAAAGTTATCATGTTCAATAAATTATATCTTTTGACAAGACCCAAAAACAAAGTACTTGAAAAAATTTATTCTTGTTAAATAAATTATCTCCATTGAGAGGATCCAAAAATAAGTTATATATTTTTAATAAATTATCTCTTTTGATAGGATTAAAAAAAAGAAATGATCTCTTTTGGAAGGACCGAAAAAAAAAGTTAAAAAAAAAGAGTAATATTTGTTAAATAAATTATCTCTTTTGACAAGTTTTTAAAAAAAAAAAAACCTTAGAAAAAGTTATCTTTTTTGACAGGAGCAAAAAAAAAAAGTATTAAAGAAGGTAAAAAAAAAAATTTTTTTGTTGACAGAAACCAAAAATAAATAAAAGTAATATAGAAAGTAAAGAAACTAAAAATAAAGTTTAAGTTTATAGTATAAAGGATAGTTGTGGTATTATAAAATAAGTGATGATGTATTAATTAGTACTTTAAGGACCTTCTTGTCATTTCTTTTGAAAGAAAAAGGTAAGTGGAGTGCAATCGTTAAAAATGGGAGTGCGAATATCGTCTCCCTTGAAACAAATATCACTATATAAGAATTATAATATATATTTTTTATTTTTTTGAATTTTAAAAATAAAAAGATGGTGTGTTATGGATGAAGTGTGAGAGAAAGAATAAATAGAATTAGAAAAGTTATAAAATAAGAATTATAATTTTATTTCTATTTTTTCTGAAATAGGAAGAATTTGTGTTAGGGATGAAGTGTGAACTAAATTGGAATTCTAACCTAATTAAGCCATATTTGGTGTAGATTTTTTGTGCCTAGCTCGAAATATTAATTCTAACAGCAAATGATTGAATTTTATATGCATAATGCACTTAGAGATATATAATTGATAATGGTTGTGTAATAAATAATATTATATTTTAGGAGTTTGTGTTAGGGATGAAGTTAGAGAGTGAAGAAATAGAATTGAAAAAAATATACTTATTTAAATAATATTATATTTTTGGAGTATGTGTAAGGAATGAAATTAGTGAGAAAATAAATAGAATTAAAAAAATATCAATATATAAGAATTATAATATATATATTTTTTTTATTTTTTTGAATTTTAAAAATAAAAAGATGGTGTGTTGGGGATGAAGTGTGAGAGAAAGAATAAATATAATTAGAAAAGTTATAAAAATAAGAATTATAATTATTTTTTTTCTGAAATAGGAAGAATTTGTATTAGGGATGAAGTGTGAACTAAATTGGAATTCTAACCTAATTAAGTCACTCTAAATGGATTTGAAATTCTTTAGACATTTAAGAAAAAAAAGAATTCTAATTAAATTAAATGACTTGAAACTCCATAAATTATTTTTTCTAGTTAAATTATTTAAATTTTAAAAATAGGAAAATTTTGTATTATGAATGAAGTGTAAGAGAAAGAATAAATAGAATTAGACAAACATATACATATTAATATATAAAGATGGGTAAAATACTTTTACAAATTAAAATATTTATTATATTAATAGTTTTAAACTTTGTCTTACATGGATAATATATACTTGAGACCATTAAATAATACAAAAGTACAAAGGGGTTTTTTAGTTTCAGTACACTATTTTTTATTTTTAAATTAAAAAATAGAATTATCCAACAAAATTCTTTCCTTTTTTATTTTGAAATTAAAAAAATAAAATTACCCAAGCAAAACCCTTTATACTTTTAAAAGTACAAAGGGGTTTTTTAGTTCCAGAACACTATTTTTTTATTTTTAAATTAAAAAAAAATATAGAATTACCCAAGAAAAATTCTTTCCTTTTTTATTTTGAAATTAAAAGAATATAATTACCCAAGCAAAACCCTTTTCCCAAGCAAAACGGGTTTTTTAGTTTCAGTACACTATTTTTTTTATTTTTAAATTAAAAAATATAATTACTCAATAAAAATCCTTTTCTTTTTTATTTTGAAATTAGAATAATAGAATTACCCAAGCAAAACTCTTTCTTTTTATTTCTAATTTCTAAATTTAAAAAAGCAAAACCCTTTTCTTTTTTTATTTTTAAATTATACCTTCTAATTTCTTATATTTTATACTTTTCATGTGAATAATAGTTAACTTATATTACCAACGTTATATAATGGATTAATTAACGTGTTTGGATGTATTATAATAGTTTTGACTGTTTTGGATATTATAATAAAATTTTAATTTATTTTTAATCAACGTGCATCGCATATGCTTTAAACTAGTATATATATATATATATATATATATTACCAATTTAATTGGTATTTTATATTTTCGGAAACCTGGAAAGGTTGGTAATGATATGGGCTTTTTAACTTTACAAGTATGGGGCTAAGTCCAATCATGTCCCGGAACCGAAAACAGAAGCCCAACTAGAAGCCGAGCCAATTATTGGAAAATTAACGGCTAATATACATAGAGGGTCCATAACAACAGTATATATAACTGAAATAAAAGAATAGCTATTATTTCTTCTTCTCCGGTGACGAGCATGCTCTGTATCCAGTGATATGGGCTTTTGTTATATATATATATATGCTTAACATGCATGCATGCTTCTTGAAATATATTATACTTTAATACTCTAAATTTTTGATTTGGGATTAATGTCCAGTGAAATTCGGAGCTCAAGGAGAAAGGAATGGTACTTTTTTCACACCAAGAGACAGAAAGCATTTGAAAGGGCAACGACCAAGTAGAATTGCTAGAGATGGATACTGGAAGGCCACTGCTAGCTGGTGATAAGGCTGCCGAGTTTAATGGACGTTCGGTTGGATATAGAAAGACATTGGTATTCTTTCAAGGAAAAGCTCAAAAGGGGAACAAAAAAAACCTCCTGAATTATGCAAGAATATATAGTAGATATTCCTTCCAATACTCAAAGGGTTCAAGAAGATACGAGAGTACGTATGTATCAACAGGGACGTAGTCAGAAATTTGTATAAGTGGATACGAATATAAAAATTATATCACTCAAGATTTAATATGTCCTCTCAGTTTTAAACTGCCAAAAATTGTATTTACGATATGTAAAAAAAAAATTTATAGAATTAAGTGGGTACATTAGTAGCCACTAGTGCCCATGTAGCTACGCCCGTGTACCAACTATATTGAGGCTCAAACCCTGAACATTCCTCTGGCAAGCCAAGACCTTTATTTATGCAACTATTTATGCCAGTGGAGTAATTGGTCTTTGTGTAAATGGGTTCAATGCCTATTGCTTAATGTGCCTACTCACTGTAATCATCAGTACTGTCCATTTCACTGAGATTCTATGGAAAATCACCACCTCGGAAGCAGCAATTCAATCTGAAATCTCTAGTAGGAACAGATTTCAAAGCAAATAATCAAATTGCTGGTTTTGATTTTGGGACAGTTCACAGAGTGATGAATCCCAACTTTCATTCTTCAACAATTGGCTCAACTATCACATTCAGGATACACACAACCTCCTCCAAAAGCCACTTCTCTTTATGGAGTTGGGAAAATCATGGAAAGAACCCTAGTTACAGCACAAACCAAACGGACCAGATATTCGATACAGTCTATTCCACAATCAATTCATCGGCCAGGGGTGGAGGTGCAGCTCCTGGTGGACTGTTCTGGCAACTCTTGGCTGAAGGAATGGACTCTTTCTGTGATGGCTATGAGATAATCTTAAGTGAAAGCCCCTCGAGAACTAGCCTTATTGCTCAACATTCACAAAAACCTAACAGGAATCAGAAGATGTATGCTAGGCTGATAGATATTCAGAAATGGAAGAGAGCAACGGCAATAAGAAAGTGTAGATTCTGGAAAGTGAAAAATGGAATCTAGTACGAGCATCATGGAATAGTGTAGTTCTTAAAGACCTAGTTCTTGACTCCAAGCTACCAAATGGAATATGGTACAATTAAAAAAAGCAAACATCTCTTGGATTTTATTCATAAATGCAATTAACTAGCTACATCTCATAGCCTCTTTTTACATCAAAAGAGCTCTAATTTACATATAGGAGCGCACCTACTATCTTCGTTTTATCCGAACAAGTTAAATCACGCCAGCGGATTTCTCAGCTTCCATTTCATGCCAAGCCACACCAAGAGAGAATTAGAAAGTGTCCAGATTTTAAATGATTGTTCCGTCTTTAATTGTTGCGTTCTTGAGTACAACTGTGATCCCAGATCTGATGTAAAACCCTTCATCAGGCTTGTCTGCTTCTATAACACCCTGAGATATGAAAAGAATGCAGCAATGTCTATCAAGAATATATAAAATAATAATAATAATCTGGTTGGAGTAAATTTTCAAATGCGTGAAAAAGTTTCTTACAGCAACATTCCAATAAGCAAAATTTAAATTACTTACTTCTTTATTTGCAATGATCACACTTCTTCCTATCTTGGCATTCTTGTCAATTATGCAATTCCTTCAAGAAAATTGACAAAGATTCATTATCTATCATCAGCCAACAACATCCTTTTCTGAGTTCGTAATACAAGAAGAGAGACATAATGTAATTTATCATATTAAATGGTGAAGATATTGATCATCATTGCTTAATGAGACAGGACATCAACAGGGGGGCTCCTTCAAATAGTTTTAAATTCACCAACACGAGTTCTTGTCTCAAAGCTGTAAAAATATTTTTCACATCCATTGTAACACAATGGGTAAGTGCTGACATGTCATCTGAAAGGAAGGAGTAAGGTTATGTGCTCAATTCTTATTGCTGATAAAAAGATTACTGGAAGTTTGTTTTGCACAGACCCTGGACTATAACCTTTCTCATCCTCACCATTTTTGTTTGTCAGAAGAGAAATGCAGGATGGAAGAGTAAGTAATATAGTCCAATTCAAATCTTACCTGATTTTGGTATTCTGTCCAACACCAATGGGAACTTTCCCCTGCGCTAGAGCAGATGCAATTTCAGATTCAGTTTGATAATAGTCTGCACCCATCATCATCGTATCCTGAAAAGGAGAACATGTCTTCCAACTGTCATTTTTTTCCCCTGCTAACTATGTAATATTGGTTTTTATTTTAAAGACAAAAAGTATAACATCCAAACTCATATATTGCTCGTTATCATATAAAATCACTCTAATCTTATCGTGCTCAGGACAATATTGCTCTGCTATTGGAAGCAAGTTCCAGGAAGAAATGACTTCAAGTGGCTGCTTGAGTGTATTTTAAATTTTAATCAGATAATTGTTAAAGCAATCTATGGCAGGTGAAAGAGTTTTATGTGCAACAAGCTTATAGATCATTGCTGCACTTGATTCAAGTCATTCCCAAGAGCATATACTATAATACTACTGCCTGAATGAAGCTAAAAAGGCACCACAAAGAGGTTGCCAACATTGAGCACTGTTTGAGGTGGAACACACCTGCAGACATCTTCATGGTGGCCATGGTAAGACATGTTTCCTATATGTTAAGAGTGCACTGTTATATAGTCAAGTGGGATTCTAGCATAGTTGTCCACCATCCAGTTTGGTCAACACATTTTGAGCTAGAAAAGAGTTACACTGTGATTTAAATGTGAGGAAACCTAATTCTCTTATTGAATTCAGTCTCTTTCCAAAGAGGATTTTGGTCATCTCAGGCTCGAATTGACCCTAAGAAAGATTTTGAGAACATAACATGGTAACTCACCTTAAGCTCAACACCATATTCTAAGCGTGAGCGCACACCAACTATCGAGTGTTCCACGCTACATTCCCGTAAGAAGCAACCGTGTGAAATTATTGCATCCAGAATCTGCCAGAACCAGTTCAATCGTGAGATGCATGGATCACAATATTATGCTGCAAACTGATCAAATCTTACCAGCATACCCTGCATTTTTCAACTTTAGTAGGTGGCAAGAATCTCGGAGATGTAAAGAAAGGTGTCTTTGGGTCATTAAAGTCAAACTTTGGTGGCTGCATGAAGAGAAACCAATTGAAAATGACATATGTATTAGAAAGCATGAATAGTTCCTAAATTATAAATTTAACTCATAAGTTTTGTCTTTAACTTGAGAATGAGGAGTTCTTATTTAGGCTTGAAAATTGTTTTCCCAAACCGATATACAAGTGGCTAATCTCAACTTCGCTGCTACATTACAATTGACCCCTCCGTTAATTAGAATTCTTAACTTAATAATCTTAAATATTGATAATTTTTTAAGGATCCTACATTGTTCCATGGTGGGAAATGACTAATTCTATTATTTAATAATTAATAACTTTTTAGACAACTATTAGAAATTTAGAATACTAATTATTAGAACGGAAACATATAGAGAAATGCAATACTTAAAACTAGGAAATTTTAGTACATTTTTCAAAGATGTCATGCTTTGGCCAATGAAATTCTCAGCATAAATAGTGTCATTTGTTTACCTTCTCAAATATTTAAATAATATTTAAATCTTTACCTTTTTCCTGAGAGTAGTGTTAGTATATCTAGCATATATATTATCTGTGATACATTATAAATATCATTGAAAAGATAAGCATTGTCCATTTTTTGTACGTCTGAAGTGAAAAAGAAAAAGAAAATTTAGCTAATTAGAATCGGATAAATTAATATTTAATAACTTTACAACAACAACAATCAAGCCTTTTTCCCAACTACTTGGAGTCAGCTACATGAATCCTATGTTTCTATTCCGCTCTATCTAAGGCCATAACCTCAGTCAAACCACATGCTGTCGTATCTTTCTTTACTAACTCTATCCATGTTAACTTTGGTCTTCCTCTTCCCTTAATATTACCCTCAATGTGGACTATGCCACTCTTCCTAACTGGCACATTAAAGGCCTTTTTTGCACATGTCCAAACCATCTTAACCGATTTTCTCTCATTTTATCGCCAATTTGTTCTACTTCAACCATCTCCCGAATGTGCTCATTTCTAGTCTTACCGCACATCCATCTCAACATTCGCATTTTCGCCACACTCACTTCATGCATATGTTGTTTCCTAGTTCCCCAACATTCTATGCCATAAAGTATGGGCGGTCTAATAGCCGTTTAATGGAATTTTCCTTTCAATCTTAAGGAGATATGTCTGTCACATAATATACTAGATGTACTCCTCCATTTAACCCATCCTTCTTCGATTCTATGATTTAGCGTCATCTCCAATTTCTCCTTCATTATGAATAACTGAATCTAAATAACAAAAATATTCAATTTTTTGTACCTCTTGATTCACAATCCTCACTACCTCCTCATTTATATATCTATATTTACTAAATTTACACTCAATCTATTTAGTTTTATTTCTACTTATCTACCCTTTTAATTCTAAAACTTCTCTCCAAACCTCCAATTTACCATTAACTCCTCTAGTTTCATCGACTAAAACAATACCATTAGCAAATAACATACACCATGGATCTCATCTTGGATGTGTCTCAGCTCATTCATAACCAAGACTAATATTTAATAACTCTATTAATTAATAATATCAATGTTTCTCACGATAATTACTGATTAAAGACTTGATTGTATTTGGCCTAACAGTATCATTAAACAAACACTCAAGTGATAAAAGATCATTCCCATACAGTAACATTGTACCTGTTCTGTCAGGGCCAAGTTAGAATCGAAGAATGACTTTATTGTTCCAATGTCCTCCCAGTAGTCATTAAATAGATATGCCTGAAAATACAAAGGCATCCAAAAACTTAGCAGATTAATTACAGGCTTAAAATCTAGCCAAAGCAAATCCACGAATCTTCATAGCCAAAAATGCAAATAAAGAACTTTGTGCGAAAGAAATTTATTTTAAGCTCTATCTCACCTGGACATTATAATCCGACACAGCTGAAGGAATGATTTCAGAGCCAAAGTCATTGCATGAAGGGTACCTCCACCTCAGAAGCTTTAATAGGACATCAGTTCTAAACACGTAAACACCCATTGATGCAATGTAGGGATATTTCAAGGCTTCTTGCTCAGATAGTCCGAGGAGAGAGGTATCAACATGCTTCAAAGCAATATCAAAGAAGAAATAAAAATTAATATTATATATAAAGCTATTTGGCATCAATTTGGGACAATGATGGAAAATACTTGGAAACTAAACAACTGAGGTTAAAATGGCGGAAGAGGAAAACAACTCAAGGAAATCTTGGCCAAGCGAAGTAAAACTATCTACCATTGCTTTCAGTGCAGGGCCCTTTGGTTTCTCAGCAAAGTTGATGATACGTCCTGTCTTATCAATTTTCATCAATCCATAATCAGAAGCTCGACTGCAAAACAAATGAATAATGAAGTGAACTCAAAAATCCATTAAAAAAATAGAAAAAATAAGTATCTAGCCCCCACTAATAGTTTGAAACTGATTAAGAATTTTGCTTCTTGGAAATGAAAAAAGAGGACTTCACCAATTCATCTAAATATACCGAGTAAACAAGGCGCAAAAGAATTTAAAACAGAGGATGCATGATGTGAAATCCAGGACTAGGACTTAAGAACCTTGGAGTTTTTTGGTTCAATTTTCAAAAAACAGTTTCCAAGAAATTATAAAAAGAAAAAAAAATTTCTTTGAAAAGATAAAATTTTAATTCAATTTCCAGAAAACTATCAACCAAACAAAATTTTCAACTATTCAATTCCCAAAGAAAAGAACAATTCTCATAAAAGTGTACCAAACGGGCCAATCGATTCTTTAAGAAAAACTAACAACCACTACAACCATTCATGTACCTGTTATTCTTTAAATACACAATAATACAGAATTGAATGTAGCCACTTGGGATAACAATTTATTGTGCAGTTACATTGAGCTGGGAAAATTGATATTAAGTTGAATAGGAGATGGGTAATATACCTATCATCCATGGGTACACATGAGACTGTAATATCAGCATTCGTGTCAACATGTTTCTGCAGGCAAATATCTCCAAACTAAATAAACTTTCTAAACATGTAAGAAGGTATTAAATGCAACATTCCATCAATAAGGATTGTAAACAATTACCTGCACGAAGTCCATATAATTCATCCGGTAAAGATGATCACCCGACAAAATCAATATGTTCTCTACATTCTTGTTTTTTGCATCCTACAAGAACCAATTGAAAGCCCACTTTAGGTTTTGTCATTGGTATATTTTAATACCAAGGAAAGATCCTAAGCACCCACCTCAAATACCCAAATAAATTGACGTACAGCATCTGCTGTTCCTTGGAACCACTTCTTTCCTGCTTCTCCTGGTGTTTGAGTGGCAGCCAGAACCTGTGTTGTTCCCATGTGAATTCGGATGCCATTCACAAAGAAGTTTCACCAATAATAATTAACAAATAATAGTAATAGATTGAAAATAAGCTGATTAATCCATCAACATTCATTTCCAGAGAGAGAGACATTGAGACAGTTTTCAGGATTTAGTTCTGATAATTCAATATACACAGGTGTACCATTTTCAGGCCTAACTGACTCCTACTAGCCAAAATTCATCTTACCTCCACAAATCCATCCCCAAAGTTCATGCCATTTCCGAAATTATATGTGCGAGCAAGATGACGATTGAGGGAGAAAGAATTGAACTGGGTTAGGATGAAAATCTTTCTTATGCCGCTGTTGATGCAGTTACTCATGGGTACATCAATTAGCCTGTAACACCCTCCAATTGGAACCTGGAGACAACCAAATTACCAGACAATTTAAATAATTTTTTCTTGGTACAAGTTAATGATCATCAATCAATAAATAATACTCAAGGATAAGTTTCTCTATGTTAAATGATTTAACTGTTGAGCATGATACATCCTCTAAAGTCCAAATGATCTAGTTTGAATTGCCCTAAGTCAATGTTTAAAAATTTTCAAACAACTTTGGGAAATCTCGAATTTAATCATAATTAAGCTAAACGCAAATAATACAAGAAGTAACTCTTACAGCTGGTTTGGCTCTTCTGCTAGTAAGAGGAAAGAGACGAGTCCCAGCACCTCCACCCAGTATAATTGAAGCAACACTTTTAGGGTCTACTTCTGGATACTCAAATATTGGTGCCTCAAATGTCTGAAATCAGTACATCATGAACCATGCGCGAAATTACAAGCACGACATTATATATACACCAATAGCAGCATCACAATTCAATGGATTAAAGATGTAAATATATGACAAACAATACACTTATGACATGCCAAATTATCTACTCTCCTCATCTTCTTGGAGTAACAGACTGGTGAGACAACATGTGTAAATCAAATGGGTGATCAATTACTAACAAATATAGCCAAATTAATGAAAAGGTAAATGAATGAATACATCATTGTATGGAGTTCACTTACCACGAGCTCTTTGTTAATATCTTTTGTGAGAACAGAGTAAGCAGCAGCAGCCCTATTTTCAGCCCTCACACTTTTCCATGATGGAGCACCTAAAGCCCTCCTCTTCAGAGTCCCGTTGATCTTCTTTCCCCAGAATGCACTCTCTCCCCCTCTACTAGCCTTCACTGGGGGCACATTGGCCCTCATGTTGGCACAGCAAGAATCCATTGCTATATTACGCTCACTTCAATCACCAACCAATAAATCAGAAAACCCAAATATATTCACCAAAGATTCTATTTTGGAATAAAAAATCAACAAATAGGAACGCTAGAGAATATGGAACATTAGAAACGCAGTTACATTAACATACCAAAATGAGAAAAAAAGAGTGCTATTCCAAAATTTCTTAAATTTCCAAATAAAGTGCCAAGAAACTTTTAATACATACCTCAAAACTAATGACCTCTCAAAGCTTTGCCACCCAAATCATATCTAAACCTAATACATGAAAACAAGAAATACCCAGATCAGATTTCTCTTCATTTACAAAGAATCCGAAGAACCCAGATGAGAAAACAGAAAAAAAAAATCACAATTTATTATCCAAAATAAAAAAGAAAAAGAAAAAGAAATATTCAGAGTATGATTGGATAACCAAATGTCTAGGAGAAGTGAAAAAAGGGCATTAAAGGCTGCTTTCAAATCAAAGAAAGGGCAGATCAAGAGTAAGGAATCTGCGTGAGTAATGTGACAATGAAGAGTTGGTTGGTTTTATTGACTTGTCAACTTTCACGAGAAAGCCAGCAAATATGTTACTGGTAATCAATCACAAGAGTGTTAATGATGTGATTCTCACTCTGTATTCAAGCTTGTATGCCATTTTGAATTGAAAGTCCATCTAGAAGTGGAATACCTACACCTATTTCAAGCTCTTTAAATAGTACCTATTTTTAAGGAATTAGTTAGAGAAAGTCGTAGAGAATTGAGACTGAGATGCGCTTATTTACCTCACAAAACCTACTAGTATATTGGTTTGGCACTTTGTTCTAAACCAGATCAAATCGGTGCCTAATACTTGGGATTTAAGAACTTTCACCTGAAACCGCCATACATTGATTGGTATATAAATATATACAATACGCACGCACATACCACACCACCAACGTAGGCTACGGGCCAGTTGATTGAAAGAGTATACTAACTATTTATATACTTTTTAAAACTCATGTCCAGAAATTTATTTTTTTTAAAAATTGTAATATATATATTTTTAAAATATAAATACAAAATAAATAAATATCTACCAGTTACTCCGTATGTTGTAACTAGAAACCTAAGAAATCACATAATAAATAAAATGTAAAAAATCTAAACTTGAATAATTATTGATAAGATATGGAGGGATGGTTTTTGAATTTTGACAATCCTCTCTCAGGCTCTCAGGTGCTGTTTTATAAAATTAAAAATCTAAGTACTGAGAATTTCAAGTGGTGAATTTTAACTGCAGTTGTTTTTAAGTAATAATTTAAAAATAAATATTTTTTAAAATTTTTAATATTTATTTCACTTAAAATTTTATCATATTTTAAATAGTACTTACCATTTTTAGTCAGGACAATACTTACCGGCTCACCAGTGTATAGGTGAACCCTCCTGACCGCTAATATGTTCTAATAAAAAATGAACACATCATCTTTAATTACAAAATTAAATTTAAAATACAATAAATAAGTATAATAAATGAGGTTTAAAATACAATAAATAAGTATAATAAATGAGATTGACCTCATTTATTATACTTATTTATTACACTTTAAAATTGATGTGTTCATTTTTTATTGGAACACATCAGCGGTTAGGAGAACTCACTTAGTAGGTAAGTATTGTACTTTTAATTATATTCAAATAGGGTTATCAAACACACTTAATTCGATAAACAATTATAAATAGAGTTATTAACACCTTAGTACACTTAATTGACATGTTAAAATAGAACCGTTTCACCCGATTAAAGATTGGAGCCAATCTAATACTACTTATAAAAGTCCAAACCTTGTCATTCTATCCAAAATCCTAAATCGTTAAGTAGTGCTTTAAATGTATAAGACTTTCTCCATCCAAATTCGTTGGGGACCAAAACTATTTGACAACAGGCCTGTATAAAGGAGATGGTAGAGGCTGTGAAATGACGCCGGTTTGACCAAAATTCGGTCTTATTTAGAAATGTATTTAATTCAGTTTGTAGTTTGTACTATAATTGTGAATCTTGATTTTAAAATGGTTTAGAAATGGACCTATTGCCCGGATACAAGTGTGCAAAAAATAAATTAGGTTTGACCTGCCATCCCGTAAGAAAATGAGTTCCTATTGTTGGGGTTAGATATCTGATATTAATTACAAGAATATTAGATATGGATTCTAACATAACAAATGAACCTTTTTTTTTTTTAATTATTTTTTTATCATAAGAAACTCAAACACCTATTTGTTAGTATAAGGACTTGAATTCTAACCTTTTAACTTTAAAAGAAAGAGAAGATATCACTGGACTACTTTATTTCATGCTTTTACATGCGTTGAAATATTGAAGCCTAATTGTCAAATTTATCTGGTGAGCTCGAATTGTGGCCCCAATGTGGGTTCGCCAAACAGATACCAGCAGCCCATTTTCAACCCACCAAGATCAGAATGCCAAGCACTCAATCACTCAGCCACATCAATTTTTTTTTCTTTTTGTTAAAAATGCATCATATCTTTTATTTATTATACATATCACCATTGATGAAGCAAAAATCGATGCACAATTCAGGTCAACGTTAACCTGAAAAAGACAAGAAAAGGGTAATCAGAAAGACACCGGTGTGGTGCCAGCCGATTATGCTCCGACGCTTAAATCAGATAAGGCATGTAGAGGGTATTAATTGCGTATTTGGAATATGGACCACCCTATATTTATAAAAGTAATATGAAACTGTATTCAAGTAGAAGACTAACCCTTCACTTCCTTAGTCTATCTGGAGATAGAAGAGTTGTGGTCAATGTCCACTTCACATCCACGTCAAGTACGTCAAATGACATACAATTGGAGTCAAATACTCCATCAGATGCCCCATGTTCATGAGGGTTGCTTATCGAACCTTAGGAACACTTTGATTAACCCGTTGGGCCGTGACCCATACTCATGTGCAAGAGAAAATGGATCTCAGCTAGCCGTCAGGTCTCAGGGTCGGATCTACTGAACCTGGTTATTAACCAGCTAGACCCTGGGTGGCCGGCCCTTGGTCGGTCGGTCCCAGCTAGCCTCTGGCCAACCTTGCGTGCCTTTGGCCGGCCTTAGGCGGCCGGCCCTTGGCTAGTATATAAGAACCCAAATATAAACCCGATTTATATAGTTAAAAATGATTGTTGCTCAGAAGAATTGAACATTAGCTAACAAGTTCTAATGGTATCACCCCAACCATCATACCAATGACTTATTTGGTTAAGAAACTTTAATTAATCTTTTATGGCACAAACCTTGATAAAGCTATGCGACAAACTTTGCAGAACTTACTCGCCATTTGCTAAAATTTCTCTTGACAAATTGTGCCCTAATGGGGTTAGCTGACAATGCTCTCGGAATTAACTCATTATACCTTTTTCTTTAAAGATCCTCTGTACGAGATGTGCCCCAATGGGGTTGATTGACAATATTTTTGGAATTAATTCATCCCGCCTTTTTTTATTTAAAGGCACTCTACACGAGGAGTGCCCTAGTAGGGTTGATTGACAATATTCTTTGAATTAATTATCCCGCCATCTTCATTAAAGGCGTTCTGAATGAGGTGTGCCCTAGTGGAGTTGTTTGACAATGTTTTCAGAATTAATTCATCCCTCCTTTTCATTAAAGGCCCTCTGAACAAGGTGTGCCCTAGTGGGGTTGATTAATAATGTTCTCAAAATTAATTTATCTCACCTTTTTCATTAAAAGGCCCTCTAAACGAGGTGTGCCCCAGTGGGGTTGATTGATAATGTTCTCGGAATTAATTCATCTCGCATTTTTCATTAAAAGGCCTTATGAACAAGGTGTCCCCCAGTAGGGTTGATTGACAATGTTCTCAGAATTAATTCATCCTATATTTTTCATTAAAGGTCCTTTAAATGAGGTGTGCCCTCAGTGAGGTTGTTTGACAATGTTCTCGGAATTAATTTATTTCGCATTTTCATTAAAGGCCCTCTGAACGAGGTGTGCCCCAGTGGGGTTGATTGACAATATTCTATGAATTAATTCATCATACCTTTTTCATTAAAGACCCTCTGAACAAGGTGTGCCCTAGTGGGGTTGATTGATAATGTTCTCGGAATTAATTCATCTTGCATTATCATTAAAAGCCCTCTGAACGAAGTGTGTCACAATAGAGTTGTTTGACAATGTTCTCAAAATTAATTCATCCTGCATTATCATTAAAAGCCCTCTGAACAACGTGTGTCACAATAGAGTTGTTTGACGATGTTCTCGGAATTAATTCATCCCGTCTTTTTTATTAAAGGCCCTTTGAACGAGGTGTGCCCCAATGGAGTTGATCGATAATGTTTTCTCGAAATTAATTTATCCTGCCTTTTTCATTAAAGGCCATTTGATCGAGGTATGCTCCAATGAGGTCGATTGTTCATTTTTTGTTTTGATTATACCAATCAACTTCAAAGCAAAAAGGGCTTTATTGATGTTCAAGTAGTAATAAAGGCTATTTGAAAGAGCCTTTAAGTTATAGTTCTAAAGCTCGACATTAAACTAAATTTTAGCTGAAACTAATAAAGTAAATGCAATTATGAAAAATCTTACTGATAATATTTCCTCAGATGTTTGGCATTCCAAGGATGGGTCAACTGTTTTCCTTACAATGTTTCTAACCAGTATGCCCCCTGTCATTGAGTTCAGATGACTCTGCAAGGGTCCTCCCAGTTAGGAGCTAGTTTCCCGTTGCCTGGGGGTTTGGTCGCCTGAGTTATTTCACGGAAGACTAGGTTTTCAAGTTGAAAACTCCCCTATTTGACTCGGGTGTTATAGTACCAGAACATGGCTTGCTGATATGCCCCCACCTGTACTCGGGTCCGTCTTTCTATCATCATCTCTTTTTTTGTTCTACGCATCTAGAACATCCTCAACATTCATATATTTTTGGGCCTTCATAGTATCTCTAACATACTTTTTGGTGGATGTTTAGAGATTGTATATAAGAACTTTAAAGGCTGCAGGCCTCCCATGAACGCGGTCACTGTTGCCTTGTCGTCTAAAGCGTCAACCTGCAATATCTCTTTGTTGAACAAGTTGATGTAATCTTCCAGCGATTCTCCCTTGCTTTGTTTTACGTTCAGGAGATAAGTTGCAGGTTTCTTGTGTCTACAGGATTCAATAAAATTACTCACAAACAATCGGCTCAATTCTTTGAAAGAATGCACTAAAGCAAGTTTCAGGCTATTGAACCATGCCCAGGCAGAACCTTTTAAAGTAGTGGAAAAAGCTGTACATATGATCTCATCTGGTATTCCTTGGAGGTACATTAGAGTCTTGTAGGTTTCAAGATGATTTAGTGGGTCCTTGGTCCCGTCAAAGTTTTTAAGGGTTGACATTTTGAATTTGTTGGGCAAATGACAACTCTTATTTCACTTTCACTTTCACTAACCTTTTGAACTGGGCACCATTTATATTTTAATTCTCACATGTTATATGTGGTACGAATTTTCATTTATTTAAGTCTTAAAATTATTATTTATTAATTTAGTAAAATGTATGATTATTAAATAAAAATTATTATTTTTTGGAGTCCAATGAAGGACTCGATTGACAAAAATCTAAAAATTCCAAAATGCTGACCTTTTGATGTTTCTCTTCAGAATTGTGATGTCACAAATTTGAAGATACACTCGTGAAGAGTATGAAAATGGGGTTTGCTTTCTTTTCTTGATTAACCACTAAAGTTGAAAATACTAATGATGGAATATTTTGGTAAATATTGTTGTTTTAAATGAGCTGAAACAAAAGTTTTATTTATTTATTTTCTTAATTAACAGTTAAGATAGAATATTGATAGAGTGAGGCAAAACGGGACGGAAATTATATTAAACGCGAATAGTGATGGAAAGGGCCCCAAATAGGGATGGCAATTTTGTCCGCCCCGTCCCGCCCCATTTAGGGCGGGTATGGGAGCCATTTTTTTTCTGTAGGGGAGGGTTTGGGAAAAAAAACCAAAACCCGTCGCGGGTTCGAGATTCTCTAATAACCCGCCCAGCCTATATATTTTATTATTATAAATATATTTATATGTGTATATATATATATATATATATACAATTTATAATTTTACTTTTGTTGTATTAAGACTTATGTTTTCATTTTATCTTTTTGTTGTATTAACACTTCTTTAATTGTTGTATCAAATTTGTTACTAAGTTATTTTGTTGTGAAATATATTTTCTGTAATAGACTATTTAATTGTAGAATCTTGTCATTTTACTTCTTAAACAGGGGTTATATTATTTTGAATTTAATAGTATCAAACTTGGTACTATCCACTAGGCTTGTATTTTTTGAAAAAATTAATTTTTATTGATGTTTGATGTGGTTACAATTTTGTGGGGAGGGGCCCCGTCTTGTCCCCCCCTTTTGAAATTTTAAACGGGGCGGGGACGGGGTGGGATTTCTCCCAGCGGGGTGGGGATGGGTTTTGAAATTTCATTCCGTTTCAAACCCGCGACGGGTTTGGTAATAGTGTTGAAAGCAGCGGGGTGGGGACAGGTTTAGACAAACCCGTGCCGTACCTGCCCCGTTGCCATCCCTAGCCCCAAAGCGATGAAAAAGGCTTAAACTGAACCAATTTAAATTGTACAAGAACTCTGAAGTTACCTACTCTAGTGCATTCATAGTTTTCTTGAATATCTAGTGGACTAAAGTAATATGCGACCCAAAAGTCTAAGAGGCCACTCTGCCTACTCATACAAGTAATAGGGAGAGGACCTGGTGAGTATTCGGTCCCGACTTTATTCGAATGAACGTTAGGTTTGACACTGAATGAAAGATTGAATCTGATTCTCATATCAACGGTAACGAATCTAACACTTACAAATAACTCAAAAACTTAAATTATTGAATAATATTGTCTCAGTTACTTTTTTATTCAAATTTGATCTAAAACAAAACAAAACACTCTAACACTAGACTCATCAAGTGGACCTCACATCATGACTTGTAAATCATGCCGGCTGTGATCAACTAGTGTAATTTGATGAGGCCATGAAGGCGCCCAGAATGATTGTGATGGGGCAAACACGCGGGATAGCGTGTTTATTTCCTACTTTTGTACTACCATAACGTGGCATCAAAATCTGGTAGCCATTACTAGTAGTTATCATCATTTTGATATTGTCCTGTTATTTTATTTTAATACTTATGTGCAACATCGGATCATTACAATATTATATCAAATTTGTATTCTTTCACCGAAAATAAAAATAAAAATAATAACTTTGATCAATTCACTTATAAGTTATTAAATGTCAGAAAATAAGTTAATTACCATTTACACATCTCTGTAGAGACAATATCCGAAAAACATCGTATGATTCAAATTACACTCTCTGTCATCGTCAATTACGTCCCCCGGGTTTGGTAACGTATTTATATTGATTTTATGATTTTATCTATAATTATTATATTAAATTTAATTGATAAAAATTAGTAAGAAGGACAAAAATAACCATTTTTATATTTTTCTACTACTGATAGCAGAATCTATTTGTCTACTCACCTTGCACTAATAAAAAAGAAAATCGATACATTAATTCAAAATTTAAGAATGTAATCGAAAATAATGAAATCTGAATATTGTCTAAACTAAGAGATCTAAATGGTAATTCCAAGAAAATAATATCAAAGGATCAGTGTTACCTTCATTCATTTTTCTCAAAATAAACTAAACTCTACAACAATTTTTTTATTTTTATTAATCTCCTCTTTAAATTCATAAAAATTGCATTACAAAATAATACAAATTATTACTCCTACTTAATGGTTCATGAGGTAGACAAGCGACGTGGCCATTCGACCTCCTGCTTTATTATTTTTGTCGGGTGTTTTGAGTTGCGGTTAATGTATTGTAGGGAAATAAAATATCGCAATACGTTTGATAACGGGTTATTTAATATTCTATATTTAATATTACATTACCAAACATATTTTTATACTCTAATGAACACACTTCAAAAAAAAAACAAAAAAAACATTGTTTTATTTTTTCAATAAAAACAAAAATGCAAATCAACAAGGATAGTCAACGGAAGCCTTAGGAAGGAGACATCGTATTGAACTAAACGTTTGATAGCTCACTCTAATTTCAGTTTTTGAAAAACAACATTGAAGTTTTCTTCAGTAAACAGTAAACACATGCACACGGCACACACAAATATATATATATAAATATATATATATATATTAGTATATGTTTGTGCTTACAGTATTATCGCCTACTCATTATAATGACCGTTAGATAAAATAATTATAAGTCGTTGATAACTTGACATATTTATCAAACTTAAATGTATTATAAATATTTGTGAAAAAATATTGGTGATACCAAATTTTTGACATTTGCTAAATTATTAGGACCACTGTTTTTCTTGTTACTATCATCTACTAAATTCAACAACAATAGTAATAGTACCATTGAAGTAGTAGTGGGTATGGTATAATTAGTCCCTACCACCATCAGACTTTGTGTCAGTGCCACCAGTCACCACCATATATCATATATGATATATGTATAGCACTACTCTCGAGTAAAATGCAAAACTGCTATAGGAGTATGTCCTTTCATTGTACCAACTTCCAACTCACTATGACTTGTTCCATCAAATGCAATTCAAGATATTTTCAAAATCATTTTCCTTTTTCAAATCCAATTACTAGTTAGGTTCGAATTTCTCATTGAAATGATATTTACAATACGAGGGTTTCAATAACTCCTCAGTTGTGCGAAAAAAGAAAATAATAATAAATAAATAGAGCACGCACATACATATATCTATATAATATAATATAAAATTTTGGTATAATAAGGACAAAAAATTTAATCTTTATTTTTATAATTTAAATTATTTTTTTTGTTATTTATAGTCTAAAATTATTTTATTTAACGATATGATTACAAATACGTGATATTGCCGTAAATGTATATGTGTGTGTATATATATATATATAATATAATTATTTGGAGTAATGAGCAGTAAGAATTTAGTATTGGGATGTTTTTGAATTGATGTGAGGGAGGTGAAGTTATAGTGACGTTTCACACTAATTTATTCTCCAAAAGTGACAAATAAATGGAAGTGAAAGAGGATTACACGACAAATCTTCTCATCACATGGGAATGTTGGGATATATTTCTTTTAGGAAATTGTTGCCAAATTCACGAAAAGCATTATTAGTTGGAAATGATACTATCCTTTACAAAAATAATTTATATATAATTTTAAAACTTTGAATATATGATTCATTTACCCTTATCCCATTTGTTCCATAAATTGAGATTGTGCTTATCAGTTTATTATCTTAATGAATTTTTAAGTGATTCTAAACTCTTAAATCTTAATGATAGAATTGAAGTCAAACTGTATATTATGAAAATTTAAAAAAAAAACTTGATGACAAGTGACAGACCCAAAAAATTGTGGGTAACAAAAAAAATTATATAATGGGTTTCTTTTCTATAATTTCAGTGGTGACATTTTAATTTTTTTTAAAAAACTTTATATGTATATCTTACAAGAAAAAAAAATGGGAGTAAGTATCACTACTATGCCTTTAACAGGTCTGTGCCTGTTGAAGACTAGTAATTTGCGCAGAGTTTTTTCAATTT
The DNA here is from genome assembly GCA_026545225.1 of Cornus controversa. Taxonomy (NCBI): domain Eukaryota; kingdom Viridiplantae; phylum Streptophyta; class Magnoliopsida; order Cornales; family Cornaceae; genus Cornus; species Cornus controversa. The sequence goes on from CM048851.1 coordinate 35,102,885, forward strand.
ACAATATTTATTTGGTGTGACAAGGTTAGATAGGTCCAAATGAATTTTTAATGTGACAAGGCTCGATAGGTCCAAATAAATTTTCATGTTGTGACTGCTCGTTTTAGTTTAATGCATTTAAAGAAAAATAGAAGGAAATAGATTAAAATAATTAGAGAAGTTAGAAACCTAATTGTTTATCTCGTGTAAATTTGAACCTTGTGTGTTATATACGTGCGGTAGAATCTATCCCGCATGCTATGCATGCACGATCTATATTCACTATTTACACCAGGTATGTTGTACATCTTCTCCAAAAGAGGTAAATGAAAAGGCGATAAATGGGTTATACGTGGATATAAGGGAAAGAAAGTACATGGGCCTGGAATTGGATTAAGCATGTAGGCCTTTACGTCGGCCCGGTCAGAATCTGAAAAGTAACTGTGTGGATATGGACCTAGGCCTTATCCAACTCGAGTAGGCCCATTTAACAGTCCCAAAAGGCCTGGTTCACTGGTTAAGGTTTACACTTTACAGTTACACCAGCTCAAATTTTATGCATATTAGTGTTGTGTGTGATGCAGAAAGGTAAAAATTCTGAAAGAGACCATTTTCGATCTTAATATATTCGCATAAATATAATTGGAGCAGGCTTTGATTGATATTTATTTTAATGAATCTGATTTATTTAGTGTTTTACATACATATATGTAACATTTAATGACTGACATTTATTTTCGATTTATTTATGAGATGAATTAATTTGTCCTTTGACTATATAATATGATTTATATGCATAGAGAGAGTTTCATGCATTAGAGATATAAATTATTAAGTTAGATTATCATAAATTAGTTCCCATTCAGTTATAGAACTCTTGTCTTTGTTAGTGATTGCATTGATTTACTTTGGTACACCCAAGTGTCTAAAATCTAGGTATTTTTAGTAATAATTAATTATTGGAACATGTATTTTCAATATGGTATTTATGCAGCTTATTTATTTTGACTTGATTTGTTTGGTGACAGAAAACTAGATCTAGTGGTTTTGATAAAATGGTTTTAATTTATTTATTTATTAAATATATTATTTTTTCATAATAAATTTTATATGATTAAACGGAATAAATCAATAAGTCAAAATAAGGGTAAATTAATAATTGGATTAATGTATTTACTATTTACATTATTTGTATCTGTATGTAATAATTAAGAGTCTATATATATATATATATATAATATACATGTCTATATATTCTTTTCATCCTTTTAAAATTTAAAAATTTATAACTTTTTCACCTTAAATAAAAAAATAGTGATATTCGTACTCAAATTAAAGCTCTCAAAATTTTCTTTCTAATGAAATTTGTTTTATCAAAAAATTTCATGGTTAACTACCTTAAAATGGGAGGAAATTGTTAAAAATAAAAAACTTTTAAAATGCTGCGTGATTACCTTGTTAAAATAGAGTTGTAAGTCTATTTTGGAAGGTTTGCTAGCATGAATATAGAAGAAATATTTCAAAAAATGAAGGATATTTTGCCTTCTTGAGAGAATTGTACATCCGTTTCTTTTAAATGTAATAATTGAAACTGATCTAGAATAAAAAAAGAAACACACGTTCTAATTTTGGTCAATGAAACTGCAACGGCTAAGCAACAGTCCGGAAAAAGAAAGAAATCATTTTGTAAAAGGGAGATAAATGATAATAAATGAACTTCTCTTTTAACCAAAAGCATTTTTTATTCTTCTTGTTTTTTATTTTTTTAACATAAATAAGTAACCTGTTAGTTATTTTATGTTAAAAAATAATAATAAATAAATAAATAAATAACATCCTCTTAACATTGATTTCCTTATTTACTAGTTAGGAACACTTTTTATTATAAATGACTGTAAAAAGTGAAGTAGCAGTACATTTGATAAAATAGAAAATGCAAAAACAGACTCCCTTGATAAAATAGTTTTATAACATAACATAACAATTTTAAGGACCTGGCTCTTTTCCATTGTTCTTCTCTTCTCTCTGGGTTTAATTAAATCTTAGTGATGGAAACAACCAAATTAATATACTTGGTCCTGCTTTTGGACAAGTGATCATCCACAATGTCACTGTATCTCCGAAACAAATCATCCATGATGTCACTTCCAAAATGACATTCGATCATGGACTCAACCACGGCTCTGATTGTCTTGGCCACCCTCTCACCACTTGTGTGTTGCTGGTCTTGGGCACCACCACCATCCCAATCAATTTCAAACCACTCCAGCCGATCTATGATGAATGACCCTTCTCGTTGGACCTCAGATTTCAGTTCTTCTATGCTTGGTGCATAGTAGGGGGCGTTGAAGGAATCAACCTTCTCCTCTTCAACAAGACCCTACAATTACATTTCTCAGCAATTATTTGGTGTGTGACATCGTGTTATCACTACACGAGCATATGGAGCTGCTTGTCTAAGCTAACCTTAATGATAAGTTACACTTGGAGTAAATATATCTTTGTGATTAAGGCAAAAATCTATTGTCACTTATATATATATATATATAGAAAAAAAGTAAGCGATTAGGGTTGGTGAGATATTGTACTAGTGAAACCATGGTCATTAGAGCTTGGGCTAAGAGCTCCCAGTGGTAGCAACTCTCTACAGTTGAGGGGTCTGCTGATGTTCTGCCCATGAATGACAAGACCATTCGTCCTCCCGGAACCATTTCTTCCGAACGTGACTTGAGAAAGAGTGAGAAATCCTTTTGGAATTGTGAAAAATATGCCTCCAATACGCTGGCTGGGCTTGTCTTAGATATATAGATCTTTCCCTTGTTCAGAGGCATGCTGACCTCCTTGTCCAGAGCTGGTGGAACCTGTTCATAGTACTCAATTCTTTGTCAGGATTGCATGTAAGCTACAAAAATTGACAAGTTTTTATCTTCACATACTTGCATTTGGTTGGGTGATATACATATACACTCCCATTTCTGCTGTGCTCTCTATTCCCTTTTTTTCAAATTCGGAGAAAATATCATTTCTTTGCAAAAGAATCTCTGAATCTAAATGATATCGTTTTGGTGGACAATATCGACAATACGTGCTCCATATTATAACTCGGTTGTTTTGAGTGCAAGACCTACCACTATACCTATATCTGTAATTTTTTCAATGCACCGAAAGAAAACAGTCAAGACGGATTGACATTGAATTCCGTGTCTCTAAATTAAACGTGGTGCACATGTCCCCTCAACCTTAATTATTGATCAATAGAAAACAACCAAAATTTTAACCGTCCAAATAAAAGTTATGAATAACTTCTCACATTGTGGTGGAAAATGGGAGGTATGCTAGCCTAAGTGGTCCATAATTTACCAACCCCCCCCCCCCCCCCCCCCCCCCCCCCCCCCCCATCAGAGGGCCTAAGTCAAATAAAATTGATACTTGGGGCAAGTATTCAACTTCACATGGGACCATTAATTGAGACCCCACCCCCCCGATCAGAGGGCCTAAGTCAATAAAATTGATACTTGGGGCCAAGTATTCAACTTCATATGGGACCATTACTACTTGTCTGGCTAGATATTATCATCTCATCTACCATCTTTGCTCTTAATTTATCTTTTAAAACAATTGACTTGCCAACTAAATTTGTCCTCCTAAGATTAAAATAGAGACAAATGAGTGTTTGCTATTTGTCAAGAGGTCCCAATCCTCTAGGGGTCCGTTTTAGAAAAAAAAATCCAATGCAATGGGGCGGAAGAGTTCATGTATTTAATAGTAGATTCTGATTATTTTAAAACATCTGACACCACAATCGTTAAGAACAATTAATATTTAAAGTTCAAGGATAACATAAAACTTATCATTAACGTCATCTAATGAATGTCATTTTTTAAAAAATAGAGTGTAATTTGGCAAAAGAAAACCTTTTAAAAAAAGATAAAATATATTCACACCTTCTGAGGTTTGTTTTAAAGACACTGCATAATTTGCTTAAACTTAAACTTACACCCCTTGTCAGTATTGTGCCACCAACTAACATGTGAAATTACAAAGCTACCCATCCATATAATAACTATATTATATTTAAAAAATTAAATAAAATTAAAAGATCAAATTGACCTTTAAATAAGGATAATAATGACAATGTACCATGTTCATATTTCTCCTATTCTCAAACTATTTATTGTATTAATTTAAGAAGTTGTAAATGAAACATATTTTTATTAATAAGGATCAATGTCAGAATTGTATATTGGACTGAACGCGTATTAGAAATTTAATTTCCTGGATATTGAATTAGTACGCTCAATAGTTGTTACTTGAAATCGAATAGTGTAAAATTTTTAGAAAGACTTCAGCCCTGTTTGGATTGACTTTTGAAAAGCGGCTTTTGGTTTTCAAGCTCAAAAGTCGTTTTGAAGAGTGTTTGGATTGGTAAGGCGGAAGAGATTCGGAGTCCAAAAAGAGCATTTAAAGGAATCTGGTGGATTCCAGCTTCCTGATTTAGCTTCTGCTTAAAAGCTGAAGCAAAAGCTCTGCCAAACAGGCCTTAGGCTTCGCCTTTGGTGCATAAAGACTTAAATTTTTTATCCATCTTTAACTTCCATCCAACTATGTGCATAGATTTATTTTTTTTTATTTTGGTTGAAGGTGTTGCTTTTTAATATATATATATATATATATATATATATATATATTAGCTAGGCATATCCCTTAAAATTTTTGTTCTTTACATTCTTCAACTATAGATGCTCTAGTGCAAATTTTTTAGGTGTGCTCTTTTTAAAATAGTTTGTCTCCTTGGTAGGTTTTTTTTTATTTTTTTTATTATTGTTTATTATTCTATATTATTGTGAATGCCATATTATGAATTTTTTCTTTTAGATCCTATTTAAAGTTGCATTTTTCGTTAAAAAAAAGTTCGTTCTAAATAAAATGCTAGAAATTAAAATACTAGAAATTATTTAGATGCTAGAAATTAAAGAAAGAAAATATATCTTAATGAAAGCATTTTTTTGAATTCTTATCTTCAATTCTTTTTGGGTCTCAGTGACTACATAATTTTAATGAATGTTAAAATTGAAGCAAATGTAGTTTTGTAAAAGTGAAAATGTAAAATTGGGGGCAATATGGTCTTTTTAGTTAGTGGAGGGGTAAAAAAGACATTTTGCACGATGTCAATGTATTTTTTAACGGATGAATGGTGGTTGGGGGTTGTGTGCATTCACACCTCAAACCTCAAGGAGTGTGAATGTAGGTTTAAGCAAATTATGTATAAGAGTGTCTTTAGGGCAAATCTCAGAAGGTGTGAGTGCATTTTACCTTTTAAAAAAATAATTGGGTTGGACGAAGGATTAAGCTTTCCACGAAAAATGAGCCAATTGGCAGAAAAATAGAATAAAGACATATATGGTAGAATATGTATTTGTGCATTAATAAAACGAACACTTTGAATGGAATATATATCAAGTTTCATTCAAGTGTCAAAATGACTCCAACCCCTCTAAAGACCTAAATAGTGGCACTTCTCTCCTTTCATTATGTGATAAATGGTAAATTCCAAAATGACAAAAACACCCCTATGATCTGGCAATGAATTGTACACTCTTTTTCTTTCCAAGTGTAACAGATGTGGAATGAAAAACTAACCTGAGAAAGCCAATGGAGACTAGAAGAAGAGTGCACAAAATGCAGACTCTTTCTCGGAAACAGCCTCCCGTAGAAAGAACCGGGCACACCGGATATAAAACAGTGCTCGAATCCTCCACCTTTCACTTCATCGAGTTTGTTGTAGAATGCTGGCAGTGACTCAAATATGTCATTGAAGTCATTGCCCGGAAGATCATTCAAGGACACCCTTAACTCTGACAAAGGACGGCCCATATTGCGGCACGTGGCCGATACGATACCCATTATCTCGGAGATCACTATCAAAGTGTTGGGTCCTGATGAGCAGCCCAGATCAGCAATGCCCATGCTCTCCGGAAAATTGTTGCACAAAATTTCTAGTACAGCTTCCTTGATTATTGAGTTACCCACTGATATAACCTTCCTCTGCAAAAGCTAATATGAGAATCAGAAAATGGAACATGCAATGAGATCATACAAAAAAGTGTGTAACACACACACACACACACACACACATATATATATATATATATATGATAATGAGAGGATAGGTCCGACCTGAACTGTTGAGTTTTTTGCATAGCTAGTTTCTCCCTCCCCTTTGTTCATGTGAAGTACTTGCATGGTTTTCATCTCTCTCTCTCTCTCTGTGACACTCAAAATAAGAACTTTAATTGAAGAACAAAGAGATTGTGCTGCATATAAATAGACCCTGTAATTAGCTCGTGAGGTTGCAAAAAAATACACGTGTGGTTGGATAAAATCAGGAAAATAAAAGGGCTTATAAACATGTGGTGTGCAAATATTCTGTAATAGAACAACATCTATATATATATATATATATATATATACACATACATACATACATGGTTTATGGGACAACTTGTACAATATTGGGATTAGTGGATTCTTCAAATCACTGATGAAGACTGATTACTAATGATGTGTATGCAGTACTACAATTAGTTGTATGAACCCCGTAATATGCGGCTATCGGCTCGTACAATACGTGAAAAGGGGCTCAAAAGTTTGTTAGCCAGACGCCTGAACCTAGTAACCTTACACAGTACATCACCGGCACAGTCCGTTAAATAAAAGTTCTCTAAAGTCTTGTCGGTAGTCAGTACACCCTCTTTGGTGACACGTGTAAAACTAAAATCTAAAATTTGAATTTAAAAGAGTAAGACTTTGTTTGGATAAACAAGAAAGAAAAAAAAGAAGGATAACATTATTTATGAGAGAAAAAAAAAGAGAAAAAACGATAGCAAAAATTTGTATTTATGTTTAGATAAATTATGAAAGAAAATAAAGAAATTATAACATTCTTGTTTGAAAAACTAGAGGAGAAAAAGAAAAAAAATATTTTAACCAACTACTATTATATCTTTTTTTATTTACTATTATGTCCATTTGTCTTTTAAAATGTTAGAGTTAGTTTTGGTATTAAGAAAGTTTTACTTAAACCTTATCATTTCTCTCCAAATTTTTTCACTTTTAAGAGAATAGCATATTAGAGATTTAAAGAAATAAGTTATCCCTTCAAATCACTCATAGTTCTTTTTTTCTCTCCTTTTTAACAAACCAAACATAATGAACACTATTTTTTTTTTCTTTCCAATTCCATCAATCCAAACCAGCCTTAAAGCATATATATATATAGGACAATACTTACCTACTCACTAGTGCGTAGGTGAGCCCTCCTACCGCTGATGTGTTCCAATAAAAAATGAACACGTCAACTTTAATTACAAAATTAAATTTAAAATGTAATAAATAAGTATAATAAATGAGGTTTAAAATACAATAAATAAGTATAATACTTATTTATTGTATTTTAAACTTCATTTATTATACTTATTTATTGCATTTTAAATAAACTGACGTGTTCATTTTTTATTAGAACACATCAGCAGTCAAGAAGGCTCACCTACACACTAGTGAGTAGGTAAATATTGTCCATATAAATATATATAAGGAGGGCTAGGTTTCACAATCGCTCTGTTCATTGGTGAAAATCAATTAGAGTAATTAATGTTTTTTTGTGTAATAAATGCACTATTTTTTCATCCAAAAATATGCCCTTCAAGTTTTAAGATATTTACACTAGTGTCATCAATAAATAAATAAAATTATAGTGGTTATAAAGTGATTCTTCAATTTTAAAAGAAAAATATATTCTTTAACTAAATTAGAAACCAAGATTCATAAAGTATTTTTATATACTAATTAATTACAAATTAAAAAATATATATATAGGAAATGATTATAATAAGTATATAGATTAATATAAAAAATTATTATTAATTTTTTTTTGGTTACAATAGTTTTATTTGTTTGTTGATGACACTGGTGTAAATATCTTAAAATTGAAAAGGTATATTTTTGAGTGAAAAAGTAGAATATTTATTACCCAAAAAAATATTAATTACTCTTTTTGGTTTCACCAATAAATATAGCAACTTGAAAGGCAGTTACTGTAGTGCAAATGATGGCAAAAAAATTCAGGAACTTCATAAAATATGATGGTCATGCAATTTTCTATGAACCACCGGGTTTATTGACAGGCTCTATATTATTAATAGGCTCGGTACGTGGGCTAATTAAGTGAGTACTTCACTTATTGGGCTAATTTCTGGTTGTTTTACAGTTGTTATGATGGTGAGTGTGTGCACTCGTATTAATCTGATTGTATTGATTGATGAGAGCAACAATGACCCTCTCTCAGGTTTGTACTCCTTTGACCTTAACAAAAGGTCTCTATTAAGCCGAAAATGTGTTTGATGATAGAAATGGACGTAAACCACAAGTAAGAAGAAAAAAATACCTGTTAAGAAAGATGCAACGTTCTCTTCATTAACTTTAGGCAATACAATGAGAATCAATTACAAGTTCTTGGACGGTATAATGCAGAAAGACCTAGTTACATGCTAAAGGGTTCACTAGTTGAACCATTGATTACTTAGTACAAGCTTGAAATATAAAGTGAAAGCTAAGACCTACACTACTGAAAGCAAGTAAAGGTAAAACAATATAAACCCAAAATTAAGGTTACATTACAGAATGTAATGGTATGAAAGTGAAGAGTTAAGCTAACACGAGACTGCAAAGCTAAGTCTAAAGTCTAGCGCATGGCCGAATAGATGTATTAAAAAAAATTGTGTTTATGCATAACCTTGATTCCATCATAAATGAGTTCTATTTATAGTGTTTGAAATATTTGGTCTGTGGTTGGATGCATGTGTGCCACGTGGACGGTCATGATGATCTCTTTGTAAAGGTTACCATCTTTTGACTAACACGGAAGTGACTTCTTAGGTTCACATGTCGCTGTTGTGATGGAATTGTATACTTATCTTCATGCAGACACTCGAGTGTTTGTTTTATTTCGGTCATTTCTTTAAGTACCTTTACCTGCTGATGGGACAGAAGTAGGTGACCCCGTTCATTGCTAGTCATCTACCTTTCTTGGCCCTCACTTTTTCTTATTTACTACCCCTAACTAAAGGAACCAAGGTAATAGCAATTTATTTGAAAGAATGAGTTTATTGTGATTGTAGGTTGGACATAGCTTTGAAGACTACTAATGTGGCTCGGAGTGGAACTCAGTCATGTTTCTTCCACCTTTTTGCTGACCTGAATCCTATTCTCTATCGCACCACACCTAAGCGAACCAAATGCCCAATTTGCGTGCAAACACCTTAATGAAATATTTTGGGATGTTGACTATAGAGGTATGGAACAGGACACTCCTATCCCAAACCCCTTAAACCAAGAAAAATGCATTCCCAAATCCACTCCTCGGACAAGTTTGAGGTTCCCCATTATACATAATTTGAAAATTAAATGCAATTTTAAACAAATTCAATATAGAAATTATTCATAAAAAATATATAAATAAATATTTAACAATTATATATAATAATTAATTTTGTTAACTTTGGTAAATAGAACTCTATAATAACGTGAAAAATAATTAAAAAAATCATATAACAAAATATGTATTCATCTATATGATGAATTTTGACTTATTTTGAAGTTCGCCTCTAACTTAATTAGAATAAATTTCGAACATGATCAATAAGTCTTCTAATGGCCCACCTAGTTAAGGAGTCCCTTCTAGGATCTTCCATATTGGTAAATTTTTATATTGTATGGTATACAGACCTCATTTTTTTCTTTTGTTTTATTGTTCTCAAATATATGTGTGTATGCCTAATAATAAACATGGTATCACTGAATGACCTAAATATTAAGCCAAATGATAGTCAAAAATTGAAAAGTAAAAAAATCAAATGTCTACATTACCCTCCCTTTAGTTTGCATTGAATTATTGGCCCCATAGATAGTAAAATATGGCACGGGGAAAAAAGGGATACGTATACATACAACTATAATTCATTTTTTCCTGAAAATTTTGCTAAAAAATTCAGAATAAAAATGGAAAACAAAAAAAATACAAGATTGGATATGTTCACATATAATACGATTTTTGGTTTAAAATTCGAGACTAAAAATTCGGCTATTATATGTATTATTTTGTTTTCAAATTAAATGTTGTAGGGGTTTTGTTATCAGGATACTATAAAATAGGTAATAAATAAGGTATCAAACACAACTGTGAGGGACCTAGAGATTAATGGTGATTGTAATGATGTTTGTCCTTATGACTAGCCCTTTTTAGCTTGTTTTTTTTTTCTCAAGTCTATCGGACATTATCTAAGAGGTATTTGACTTGCCTTTGTCTTTAGTCAGTACCTAAGATCATAGGTCATGATTTTTCTAGATACCTAAAACGTCAAGTCTTTCTATTCACCATGCCTTAAGGTGATATCGCATGCTAGGTTTTAATGCAGGCATTAAATGTATTCGGCTAGGCAATAACGACAATAGTTAAAACATTAATGACTCTAAGCAAAGTATTAATAGTGATTGTAGGGATCTTTATCATAGCGTATGTTCGCTATCCCTTGAGCTAGGCTTGTGATTTATATTAGGCATCCTCTAACTTCTTATCCACCAATTAAAATTCCCTCTAAGTGTCCTAAAAGGGTAGTTGTATGCTTCTGAGGATACCCTACCTTGTCTTGCTTTGTGCTTAGTAACCTTGTGTGATGTGAGGGCCTAACTTGTGCTCTAAAGGCATGTTTTTGAGGCTTTGGTGACCTGGCAAGACGTTATGGTTTTACTTGTGGTCAAGAGGCATGCTTTCGAGGCTTTGGTAACCTGGCATGACGTCAGGGTTTTACTTGTGCTCGAGAGGCATGCTTTCGAGACTTTGGTGACCTAGCATGATATCGGGGTTTTACTTGTACTCTCGAGGCTTTGGTGATCTGACATGATGTTAGAATTTTACTTGTTTTTTCGAGAGGCATGCTCTTGAGGTTTTGGTGACCTAGCATGACATTATGATTTTGTTTTTTGCTCAAGATGCATGCTCTCAAGGTTTTGGTGACTTCAGGGTTTTGCTTGTTACTCAAGAGGCATACTCTTGATACCTTCGTGACCTGGCATAACGTCAAGGTTTCGCTTGTTGCTCGAGAGACATGCTTTCGGGGCTTTGGTAACTTGATATGACGTCAATTTTTTTGTTTGTTATTCAAGAGGCATGCTCTCGAAGCCTTGATGACTTGCCATGACATTAGGGTTTTGCTTTGTTGCTTGAGAGGCATGCTCTTGAGGCCATGGTGACCTAACATGATGTCAGGGTTTTGCTTGTTGCTCAAAAGGGTCATGTGGATGCTACGTTAATTATTTTTGTTTGACCTTCCAACTAGCCATGTGTGGAACATTAACCAACCTTTTTTTTACTTTTCAACGAGCCACATGCATCTTGCTACGACTTTTCAACAAGCCATGAGAGAAGTACATGCTATCTACAAATGTCATACTTTTTTTTTGGTGGTAAATGTCAGGTGTATAAAAAAATAAAAAATAAAAAGATGTACAAGAAACTCTAAATGAGCAACAAGCAGGGGCGGCTTAACATAATTTGAGGTCTTAGGCAAAAATTATAAAAGTGGTCTTTTAATATTTATCACACATTTGATTATCATTATGAAGCAAGTCACTAATATATATATTTTTTAATTATTGTATAATCTTCTAATTCTATTAGATGACTTTGTTGTTCTTTTGTAGAATTTTCATCTAAATTTTTTGTTGTTTGATTATTAGAGTTAACAAATTTATCAAGAGCTCATTTTTTAGATTGAATTAGTTTATCTATTCTTCTTTCTTTTCTTTTTTATTTTTTATTTTTCATTCATACTTTCTAGTAGACATATTATGATATTCAATAATATAAATAACAATAATTACAAACAAAATATACAATTTTATGAGAACAAAATACAATAAGACTACAAAAATTAAAGAACAATAGAACCTTATGTTAGGAAATCCGATCTAATACTCCAAAAATTCTTCAATTATTTTGTAGTTAGTAGTTTGAAAGCTTTCAATAAATTTATGGTTGTAATGAGTGGAGAAGAAAAATATGTTGTAATGAGAGACTATGAGAGGAGAGAGATGGAGATTGGAAAGTTTGTGAGAGAATAAAAGAGATAAAGTTACAATGACAAAGGAGGAAAAAAGTAAAAAATATGTGGGGTAAGGGAAAAAGAAATAAAAGTTAATAGGAGTTAAAAAGTTTTACAATTTTTAATTTACTAAAATTATCGATTAATGTGATGAGCATTACAACATTAAAAGTTAGTATATATTAAATACAATATATCGGCTCTTGTAATGAGGAGAGAGAGAGAATCTTTTTAGAAAATTGTCAAATTAGTTGGGTCTAATAATAAAAGGAATTTTTATTTTTTAAAAGTCTTATAGTAGTGATTAAATTTTTTTTAGAAAGTTTTATAGTATAAGGAAAAATATATTTTTTGAAGGCCTTCTATTGGCTTGGGCTTTAGTCAACCGTCTAAGTCGCCTTAGGCTCCAGCTGGCCCTGGCAACAAACTGCGCAGTAACAACAGAGTTAAGCCTAACAAGAAGCATGTATGTTTTCATTCCAATAAGCAGAGTGCTAGGAACAGTCGCTTCTATTAATTGGTGGAAACTAATCAGAGTAATTAATATTTTTTTGTGTAGTAAATGTACTACTTTTTCATCCAAGAATATGCCATTCAAGTTTTAAGATATTTATACTAGTGCCATCAACAAATAAATAAAACTATAGTGATCATAAAGTGGTTCTTCAATTTTAAAAGAAAAATATATTCTTTAATTAAATTAGGAACCAAGATTCATAAAGTATTTTTATATACTAATTAATTACAAATTTAAAAAAATTATATAGGAGATTATTATAATAAGTATATAGATTAATATAAAAAATTATTATTAATTTTATTTTTGGTTACAATACCTTTATTTGTTTGTTGATGACACTAGTGTAAATATCTTAAAACTAGAATGACATATTATTAGATGAAAAAGTAGAACATTTACTACAAAAAAAAAAATATTAATTACTCTAATTAGTTTTCACCAATAAATAGAGCCATAGTAGAAGTACTCCTCTGGTTTATAATTCACCTTTTTAGGTGTCTCATAACACGTACACAAGTTTTATCCAACACAAAAAATAAATAAATAAAGTGTCCGCAAGTATACGAGTCAACTAGACATGTGGAGGCTTCCTTCTTTCTGGGGGATAAAACAGATAGCAGCATTTTAGTGAGGGTTGCGTTATTGAATGAGAATCATTTCATTTGCATATATCACACAAGCAAGTGATTATTTTCACTACTTTTAACTTTGAATATAAGACTTTAGAACCAAGCACCATATTTTATTGTCAATGTGTCACATTAACTATTTTAGAAAAAGACACAAATGCACATGATTCATGTTTAATTAAGCAGCATCAATGCAAGTCAACATGTTCGCGTGTATATATATATATATATATATATATATGCCGTGTGATACATCCAGTTCCAAATTTTTGTAATCAAAATGTGCTATATATATTCCTTTCGTCACAAGATGCAGATTGCTTGAGAAGATGCTTAAAAGTCTGAATCGGTTCAGTTTTGGTGCCATAGTGATGCGAGATAAGATATTCGGTACATTGAACGCATGGTGCACCGGGTGTATCACAATTCTACGTACACAACACGCACGGTTAGGTATATCGACTTTTTTTGGAATTAGATCGAACACATTGTTTTGACTCAATGAGAATCATTTTTTTATTAGAAACAATCTAATATGCAAAACCAAGTAGCTCTCGTGCCCTTTTTTTGGCCAAAGCCAAACTCAGTTGGAATTTTTGTTCGGGCCCAAACGAAGGAATGAAATTTTATATTTAGTAGTTTTTCATTATTAGGATTCTTAATTTATTTCTTTCAGAATTTATAGTTTAATTTTTAGAACTTTCCATGTGCTATTAGTTTTCTTTTGTTTTTAGGTTTCTTAAGCTATTAAGTTTCTTGGTGATTAAGTTTTTATTCTATTATACATATATATGTGTGTGTGTATTGCTGGAGAGAAGAAATTAACTCATTCAATTATTAATAAAATATTTATTTGCAACTTGTGTTATAATTTATCCTAATGTTGTGAATTTAGAGTTGTTCTTATTCATTCGCCAACATTTATACCTTCGCTCCCGCACATGTAAAACATTTTTAATTTTTTAGACTAGTGTCAAACTTGTTTAGGGATGACAATTTTGTCCGCCCCGTCCCGTCCCGTTTAGGACCGGTATGGGAGCCATTTTTTTTCCGTAAGGGCGGGTTTGGGAAAAAAAATCAAAACCCGTCGCGGGTTTGGGACTCTATAATAACCCGCCCCGCCCCGCCTATATATTTTATTATTATAAATATATTTATATGTGTGTGTGTGTATATATATATACAAATTATAATTTTACTTTTGGTTGTTTTAAGACTTATGTTTTCATTTTATCTTTTTGTTGTATTAACACTTCTTTAATTGTTGGATCAAATTTGTTACTAAGTTATTTAGTTGTGAAATATATTTTCTGTAATAGGCTATTTAATTGTGAAATCTTATCATTTTACTTCTTAAATAGGGGTTATATTATTTTGAATTTAATAGTATCAAACTTGGTACTATCCACTAGGCTCGTATTTTTTGAAAAAATTAATTTTTATTAATGTTTGATGTGGTTACAATTTTGTGGGGAGGGGCCCCGCCTCGCCCTGTCTCGTCCCACCCCTTTTGAAATTTTAAACGAGGCAGGGCGGGGCGGGGACGGGGTGGGGTTTCTCCCAACGGGGAGGGGATGGGTTTTGAAATTCAGTCCCGTTTCAAACCCACCGCGGGTTTGGTAATAGTATTAAAAGTAGCGGGGGATGGGAATGGTTTAGGCAAACCCGTGTCGTACCCGCCCCGTTGCCATCCCTAAACTTGTTGAAGCTTCATCACCAACTCTCTCTCTAGAAAGTTCCACCATCTACGACTCTCCCTCTCTCTAGATATTTTTATTTCTAGATATTTCTCTCTCTAAAATTCTCCTTCTCTCCATATATCTCTCCGTCTCTAAAAAGTTCAAAAGAAAAAGAACCGACTTTGTAAGTCGGTGGAGAACCCGTATAAATAGCTATCTTGGGTTCATTTTGTATGTGTAGAGTGGAGACACCAAGCCTTGGTGTGAGTGAGCTAACAAGTGTGATATGCTTTGAGTGTATAAAATGTGAGTGAGTGTGTCTTGTGTGTAAGACTTGTATGTCCAAATACTTGTGTGTTATTGTGTACCAAGTTGTGTATTAATAAAAAATATTGTTCCTAGTATTCAAGTCCACTATTTTTAGATTCAACAATATTTTGGTATCAGAGCCAGACGGTCAAGGATCGCCGCCTAGAAGAAGTACCGCCCAAAGCTAATGTAGTAACCCTTGTGGACGGGTGTGAGTGGGCGGGTGCGAAGACAGACACTGGGCTGAGCTACCACACTGACAGGGTGCAGGGTGCTCAATCCCACATCGCCTGGGTTTGGAAAAGGGGATGTGCTTATATGTAGTATGTTCTCTTCAAATGGTATGAGGCCTTTTGGGGTAAACCCAATAGCAAAACCGTGCGGGCTATGGCCCAAAGCGGACAATATCATACCATGTGTTGGAGCGGAGACAGTCAAGGATCGCCGCCTAGAAGAAGTACCGCCCAAAGCCAGGTTGTCAGAGATAGTCTAGACGAAGTGCTGCCAGAAGATTGGAAGTGGTCAGGGGCCGCTTAGAAGATTGGAAGTGGTCAGGGGCCGCTTAGATGAAGTGCTGCTAGTGGATTGTAAGTACACGCAGTCCGGGATTGCGCAAAGTCGATTGGTCTGGACCAAGCTCGATAAGGTACATGAAGAGTATGCAGACTTGACTAATGTAGCTAGTGGGATTACAAAGCTGAATCACACCAATTACGAAATATGGAGCACTTGTCTAGTGTCCTATTTTGAAGGATAAGATTTGTAGGAGATAGTTGGTGATAGTGACACCACACCACCTCCTAGTGAGAATGCTGAGGGATTGCGAAAATAGAAAATCAAATCGGGAAAGGCTATGTATGCACTCAAGATATCAGTGGATCCTAAATTATTGGGATACATTACGGATGCAAGGACGCCAAAGGACGCGTGGGACACTCTCGCCTCACTCTTCTCAAATACAAATGATGATCGTCTTCAAATGCTAGAGAACGAGTTAATGACTACCACACAACAAGGTATGTCAATTACTCAATATTTTAAGAAAATAAAAGATTTATGCCACGAAATATCATTATTGGATCCTGAATAAAAAATTACCAAACAAAGGATGAGAAGGATAACTAGGCAGCCCGAATATAATGGATTTATTATGGCGATACATGAGTTGCCAACTCAACCCACTTTCATTGAGTTTGAAAACTTGTTAGCCAACCAGGAGACCCTAAACAAACAGATAAGTGGGGTCTTGATAAAGGATGACGAGGAAGCACCCTTTAGCAATAATACAAGAGGGAGAGCTAGAGGACAAAATGAAGCAAAAAGCTCACATAAAGAGAAGAAAAGCTTTCGCGCAGGGGGAGCTAAACCGAAAGACAAAAAGATGGGCAATGCTATGAAGATTTCAGACGACGTAACGTCGAGTGCTTCAACTGTGGCAAGAAGGGCCATTATGCTCGAGATTGCTAGAAGAAGTCAGTAGAAGGAAACCTGGTGACATCTAATAGCCAAGAAATTAACTATAAAGAAGAATGGGACTTCGAAGCATCTTTTTCGGTGTTTGAATCCACAGAAGAAAAGTGTGACTTTGAAGCATCTTTTTTAATGACATCTAATAGCTAAGAAATTAACAGTGAAGATGAGTGGGACTTTGAAGAATCTTGTTCGGTATTTGAGCACACTAAAGCCGATTATTGGGAAGAAGGGACTCAAGAGATGAAGCCCAAACTTCTTGTTGAGGAAATCAAAGAAGAAACACAGGATGAAGAGGTAGTGGTTGTACTACCAACCATATAATCGGTGATTGAAGAACCAAAGGAAGTAGCAACTGAGCCTGTAACTACTAATGAACTGATCACTCCTGAAGTCGAAGCTCGAGGCCGTATTGTGACTAAGGAAGCTGTAAAAGAAGCTAAATTGGAGAATGAAGAGCCAATAATAATAAAGCTAGACATAAAAAGAAATTGAAGCACTAACAGAAAATCAGACATGGGATTTTATAATAGCATTGTCGGATACCAAGGACTTCGAAGATAAGAAGATAGGGGAGCAGCTCAGAGAACAAGAATCACTCTTAAGTCCAAAAGTTATTGGTAAGCCAACAGGAGACGAAGAATTGGAGCACAGTCCATCAAGGACACCAAGCCCATGGAAGATTGTTATACATCATAGATCAGTAGAGGAAACATATACTAATGAAGAAAAAATAGAAGAAGCTAACCAAAAATCACAACTTAGAAGCTCGACCAGGCAACGAAAAGTTGACCCGAAATATTCAAATGTTTCATTTGTTGAGAACGTCGAACGAGAAACACCAACATTTGAATAAACTTTTCAGCTCACAAAAGTTCAAGAGTTTCGAGATCAATTTGGCATGATTACCTAAGGAAGCATTTAAAGAAATAGTCAGTGATGAGGGGGACTCTTGAAGTTTCATCACCAACTCTTTCTCTAGAAAGTTCCACCATCTACTCTCCATCTCTCCCTCTCTCTAGATATTTCTATTTCTATATATTTCTCTCTCTAGAATTCTCCTTTTCTTCTCTCCA
This sequence comes from Cornus controversa, assembly GCA_026545225.1. NCBI lineage: Eukaryota > Viridiplantae > Streptophyta > Magnoliopsida > Cornales > Cornaceae > Cornus > Cornus controversa. The sequence goes on from CM048851.1 coordinate 35,120,705, forward strand.
TATATCTCTCTATCTCTAACAAGTTAAAAAAAAAAAGAACTGACTTTCTAAGTCGGTCGTATAAATAGCTATCTTGGGTTCATTTTGTATATGTAGAGTGGAGACACCAAGCCTTGGTGTGAATGAGCTAACAAGTGTGATATGATGTGAGTGTATAAGCTGTGAGTGAGTGTGTCTTGTGTGTAAGACTTGTATACAAAGTATTCAGTCTGAGTGAGTTGTACTAGTGTCCAAATAGTGTGGTATTCAGTCTGAGTGAGTTGTACTAGTGTCCAAATACTTGTGTGTTATTGTGTACCCAAGTTGTGTATTAATAAAAAATATTGTTCTTTGTATTCAAGTCCACTATTTTTAGATTCAACAAAACTCTCATTACCTAGTAGAAGAAACTTCGGGGTAAGTATATATTATCCAATGATTTGAGGCTACGAAATGTTTTGGAGTGCCAACCACATTGTTAGAATCAAATTAATTTAATCGAAATGTATTTAGCTAGCTTGTATATTGTATACTAGAAAGTAAAGGGTCTCATTTAGCATATGATTGAGAAATTATTGAATTGTCAAAATAAACAAAAAAACAGTCATTGCATATACTGATATACACTCAAAAGTAATAGTAAAATCACTATGCCTTTTGACCAAAAGAGAGACACTTATTTTAAAATAAAAGGAATATATATATATATATGTGTGTGTGTGGGTGAGAGAGGAATTATTTATCAAATTAGTATTAATTAGCGATTCCGACTTAGTGAGACTTTTCTAACCTTGATAACAATTGGCACATTTTTTTCTCTGTGGACAGAGGAGAAAGGGAGTTCAGTGTGAAGAGAATTATACCTTGAGAGTAGCAGAAGGTCACACTCTTTCAAATATACAACATGAATTCTCGACGTAACATAGTTGGACTTTAAGAATCCCAAGCTCGGCCATTGTGCTTACGGGCCAGGTTGTGGATTTAAATTTTTTTTTTTTAAGAGTAATGATATAGAGTTCGAATTAGACTAAGTCGAGAATATTTTCAGTAGTCATGTATGTTCGTCATTTCTTTCCCTTCTGTGTCTTTTCTTCCTTCCTATTTCCTTTTTTTTTTTTTGCTTCTCATGTCTGCTCATCATTATCCTAACTCATAATCATGAAGGGTAGGCAATAATCTAGACTATTTAGTATTTATGTACAGTTCACCTTTGGTTCAAGTTAATTTATTAGTGAATGAAAAAGCTAACACAAAGATAACATATTTGCTTTCGTGTCTACTTGTGATTGATTCAGGAACGTGTAATAATTTTTCTAGTACTAGAAGTAAGCAATAATTTCAACAACTTGGTTGATTTGAAATCAAGTATGCCAATTTTGGCAATATATCTATGATTTTGGCTCATAGAATCATTTATTTAATTTGTGTATTGAAGATATAGATGAAATTGAGTACTAGAAAATCTATATTATGAATGTCAATTTAATTGAAAATTTCTGTCATGTGGTAGGGTCTACCACTCCACTCACATAAAACTATTCTCAACCTAATTCGATTTGAACTCTATATCATTGCTCTTGTTATAAAAAACATTAAAACACAAGAACATCATAATATATGGTTCAATGTTGAAGCTTGTAGGTTACTACAATGCAGGGCTGGTGATGAATTTTGGTGGGCAGGCTATAAGGCTGGGCCAAGGACCAGACCCTATACCCAAATCCTATCCATTCTTAGGCTTGACTAGGCTAGCCCCCTCATAGACTCGGGCCAGGCTAAAGCCTGTTGGGCTCAGACCAGCTCATGGGCTTAGGGTCATTTTTGTACCCTTAGGTCCATGGTTGGAAAGAAATGAAAGGAAAAGAAAGAAAAGGATATGAAGGGATATGTTTTTTTGTATTTTGTATAAATTTTTTAATGAAAAAAAAAGGAAATAGAATGATTTGGAGGGATAAATTAAGGATGAATAGTACTTTTGTTATCCTTCCAAAAATGAAAGAAAATGGAAGAAAATGCTAGTATTTTTTAATGAGACTTTGTTAATACCAACTTTGCCCTTATTTTGATAAACGCTAAAATTTGTCTTTTAAATATAAAAAGATATAATGATAAAATTTTTAAGGAAAAATTACACTGATCTCCCCTGTAAATAGGCGAAATAACAGATACCTCTCATATGTTTTCAAAAATAACATTGCCCTCCCTTGTCAGTGTACTTTTTGTAACACTAACCTCCCCTATCAGCTTTGTATGTATGAAAATTGATGATGTAATGATATTTTTTACTTGAAAATTCTAAAATGCCCCTAAAACGTATGAAATTACTAAAATACCCTCTTTTAACATAAATTTTATGGACAATTTTATCTTTTACTCAAGCTTGAACACACTCTCTCTCACTAGACTATTCTGATTCATATTGTATACATTGCCATATATATCATAACTCTCTCTCTTTATATATATGTATATATATATATATATGTATGTACGTATATTTTTTCACAGCACTCAAACCTTCAAATCTCACATGCACCACCACCACCACCTCCCTCCTTCGACCCTACCAAACCCATCACTGATCAAAATCCAACATCCCCAACACTCCTACCTCAACAATCAACCCATCACAAGGATGTCAAAGATCCATATTGAACCCCACCCATCGTTACATCTACGATTGTGGTTATGGCTCTCCTCGAGACAGTGATCAGTCAACTGGTGTTCGGACGACTCGGTGATCATATCGGTAGACAGAGAGTGTACGGCCTCACTCTTCTTGGGAGAGTAATCAATTAACTGGTGTTCGGACGACTCGGTGATCGCATCGGTAAACGGCGAGTGTATGGCCTCGCATTGATGCTGATGGTGGTGAACTCTATCGGATGTGGATTCTTTATATGCAGGTCGAGGGTGTGTGTTATGTTAAGTCTAGGGTTTTCTCGATGCAGGGATTTGGGATACTAACAAGTTCGAAGGTCACGTCTGCCATACCTATCGCCCTAAAAATTATCTCTCCAATCCACCTCTCTTTTTCTCTAGTTATTCACATATGGTCTGTTCATAATCCACCCCACTTCGGCACCGACAAAAAATTGAAGCAAATAAGACTGCCAGATCGGCGAGTTAATCACATATGATGGAGTTGTTGATCTTGGCCTTCAAGGCGTCCATGTCGATTGGGTGTTTTTTGCCAACGACGCAGGTGACTATTTGGTTTATCTCTGGTAGGAGGAATAGTCGGTCAACTAGCGTCAATGGCTTGTCCATCTTTGAAGGGTCCACAAAAAAGAGAGTTCAAATGGTTTTATTTTTTCTTGTAGTGATTTATATTATTGTATATTTTTTGATTTAAACATCAATAATTGGTTCAAAGCTGTGTATGTACATGTGTATATATCTGTATGTATGTGTATATATGATACATCGGTTAAAGTGAAAATAGTAGATAGGTCTTTTTACATTTTCAAATAAAAAATATTAAAAAGTACATGGGTAAAATTGTCTTTTCACCAATTTCTTCATCCAACAACATTGACAGAGGAGGTCAGTGTTATTTTTAAAAACACAGGGGCATCTATTATTTAGCCTATTTACAAGGGAGGTTAGTGTAATTTTTTTAATTTTAAAAATAGTTTCATTTCCTTTCTTTTCTCAAACATATTAACTATCATTTTCTTTATTAATCAATCAAACACTGTAAAAGTTTAACACTATCATATCATTTTTCTTTCTTTCTCTTCTTTTCTCTTGTTATTAATGTTATCATTTTTTTTTTTTGTTTTCCAATGGTACCAAAGTAGCCATAATCTCATTCACCAAAAATCTCGTGCTGTTGCGTAGGTATTCCGGTAATTTTATCTTAGTGGCAGGGGCGTTTTAATAATTTAATCATCACAATTTTTTATCCTTTTTTGCGTTTTGTCACCACAATTTAATTCAATTAATTCCTCATGTAAGGCGGTGTCGAAGACGATTCTGGTAGCAGGATTAGAAAGTTCCCGATCTCTCCAAAACTATCGTTATTCGTTACTATCAACAAAAGATCACCATACCAATAATTTTCTTTCCACTTTCTTAGCCGCCAAGCAAACTCTAAACCTAAAACACCACCACTTTTCACTTCAACCAGCAACGTACGTACCAGAAAAACCAAAAAACAAAAAATATGGGTTTCTCATACGAATCCTTACCCTCCTCCCAAACAGTCCTCTCCGCCGCCGCTTCCCTCACAGCCACGGCGGTTCTCTTCCGAACGGTCGCCTCCGACCTCATCCCCGACAAAGTCCACTGCTACTTCCTCTCCTCCCTTCGAAAACTCACCAGCCGCTTGTCGTCCCAACTGACCGTCGTCATAGAGGAATACGACGGCCTCACTGCAAACCACATGTTCGACGCTGTGAATGTGTATTTGGGCACAAAGATTTCACCTTTAACCGAAAGAATCAAAGTGAACAAAGTCGAAAAATACGACGAACTCCTGTTCACCGTCGACAAAGATCAAGAAATAATCGATTCCTTCCACGGCGTGAAGTTCAAGTGGGTCCTACATTCCGCAGCCATCAAACACCCAGCAAAAGACAATCGCAGCTCAAATCCCAGATCAGAAATTAGACAATTTGAATTCAGTTTTCGCAGGAAACAAAAGGACTTGGTTTTGGAAGCTTACTTGAGGCATATACTACAGAGAGCCAAGGCAATAAAAGAAGAGAGAAAGGCATTGAAGCTTCACACAGTGGATTACAATGGTACAGACTATTGGGGTTCGGTGCTTCTCAATCATCCGGCGACATTCGATACAATGGCGATGGATTCAGAGACGAAGAAGGAGCTGATTGAAGATGTTGATAGGTTCATAAATGGGAAGGAATTTTATAGAAGAGTTGGGAAAGCTTGGAAGCGTGGGTATTTGTTGTATGGACCTCCCGGTACAGGAAAGTCGAGTTTGGTTGCAGCCATGGCTAATTACTTGAAGTTTGATGTGTATGACTTGGACCTGAAGGAGGTTCAGTGCAATTCTGATTTGAGGAGGTTGTTGATCGGTACCTCAAACCGGTCCATACTGGTGATCGAAGACATTGACTGCAATGTTGGGGTGCAGAATCGAGAGTCTGAGAATGGAGGTCAGGATGATAAGGTTTGTTTCAAGTTCCAATCAACAAGAATGTCTTTTACTTGCAACATTTTCACACCTAATAACTAGGATATGCTTGATACAGTTTTCTCATAACATTTTTTTGTTTTTAAATTAGAAAATTGTACAAAAACTCTGCTTGATTTTAGTTTTCTAAAAATGCAATTTATGATTTCATTTGGAATTTTCTGAGATACTGGGAACTGTTTCAAAATTTTGAACCAAACTCTTTTTTCTGAAAACATTTTTTTGATTTAGTTTTCTGAAGATAAAAAAACTATACATACATATGTTGGTTGACAAAATTCAGTAATAAAAATAGTTTATACTGAAAACAGTTTTCTAAATACATGTTTTCAAAGAAGTGTGTTTTATATTTAAACTTATTGGTGACTCCAATAACAGATTACGTTGTCCGGGTTACTCAACTTCATTGACGGATTGTGGTCGAGCTGTGGAGACGAGCGAATCATAGTGTTCACGACGAATCACAAAGACCGTCTTGATCCGGCATTGTTGCGACCGGGTCGGATGGATGTCCACCTCCATATGTCGTACTGCACACCGAGTGGCTTGAGGATACTGGCACGTAATTATCTGGGAATAGAGAAGGACGGGCTGTTCGGAGAGGTGGAGGAGCTGTTGGGGAAAGTTCAGGTAACACCAGCTGAAGTTGCAGGAGAGCTAATGAGGAGTGACAGTGCTGAAATTGCACTTCAAGGCCTTATCAAATTCCTTCAAAGCAAGGAAAACATAGCGTGACCTAGGCCACTCGTAACGTTGTAGAGGGACACTATATGTTTCAGATTTTTCAAGAGAGGGTGTTTCGAAAGACAATTTTTTAAATAACAGAAATTCATGAATTTTTATGAATTTAAGTAAAATTCATGGATAGAAATTTGTATAAACTTTTATTATCGACTTTCATGGATTTCTATAGACTTTTATTACATACTTTTATGAATTTGTGATGAATTTTTATAAACTTGTAATGATTTCTTTAATATTTGTGTACAAGTAAACCAATGATTCAAGGGATAGGTATAATGCAAAATGGATAAGCTATCATTGCAACTATTTAGAATTATTCAATAGAATTATTAAAACATATACAAAGTTACATATATTCCTCTTCATAACAGTGTCAAGAATGATTAAACAATATATTTCAAAATGAAAGTTGAGCGTGTGATTTGGATTGGATTGAATCATGTTCTTACTTTTGTTATTTTATTCGTATTATATGTTAAGCTAATGACAAAAAAGTTATACTCATGGTAAATGGAATATTTTCATATTTTTTAATTTTTGCCTCATTATATTAGATAGATAGGATATATAAACAAGTATATATAGACATGTTTTTTTAAAAATAAAAAAGAAAAAAAAATTATGCTAGCAAAATTTAAATAAAAATATTTAACATTCATTATTCAATATCTTCTCACTCTTATCATTGTGCCTGACATCTCTTCACATATTCAAAACTATACTAACTCCCCATTCATTAGCATTAGCATTATTTTTGGATAAATACCACTTACACCCCCTTAGTTTAGGCAATATTCCAACTAGACTCCCTCTAGTTTCGATATTTTCAATTACATCCCCTGAATTCTGGATTTGTGTATTAATTTCCCCCTTCCATTAGTGTCACACCAACAAACAAATGGAATTTGTTGACGTCAGCAAGAGAGAAAAATTGGCAGACGTTACTGATATGAGGTGTAGTTGAGAATATTGAAACTAGAGGGGGTCTGATCGGGATATTGCCTAATCTGAGGGAGTGTAAGTGGTATTTACCCTTTTTTTGTAACTGAATTTTTAGAAAACAATTTTCATAAAACTTACAACAAAACAATTTTTTTGTACAACTTTCTGGGTTTTCATTTATCTAAAACATAAAACTGTTTTTAAAAAATTAAACCAAAGAGATTCTAAATATCTACTTTTAATGTCCCATAAAATATTTTTCATATAAAATTCTTTATAAAAAATCATTTTTCTTTTTATTTTGTATATTTAAAAAGTATTTAGACATTTGTTTTATTGTATGTAAGACTTGTTAAATGAGTATACATATGAGTATAAATATGTACAAGTGTGTATAAACATTGTAGGATGTTAAATGGGTATCTATATGAGAGTAAATCCGTACAAATATATTTGCATTGATATATAATAAACTGTAAATTCGTACAATTTTTGAATAAACTGTTTTTATATTAAAGACAAACCCTATTTTGTGTATATATATATATTATTTTAAGAATTGATATCTTTGTTTATAGATCAAAGGTCCACTGCACCCTCTGAAATTCGATTCTTGATTTTGGAGTTGCAATACAAATTAGACTATATACCGAACTGAGTTTTGGCATTAATGATCTTTGATATATTTATTGTTTTGTTTGTACTATAACTTTTAAAAATTTTAATTGAATCGGAAAAAAAGAAAACTAAGAAAAGAGAAAAAAATGAGTGTACCTTAAGATGGAAAAAGATTGTTCATATTCTACAAAAAAAAAAAAACCCACCAAAATATGTGAAAAAAAGGTTAAACTTGTTATAAGTTTCGATATTTATAACTTCTACTCTCAAATTCACCAAAATCCACCACTTAATAAAAATTTTCTAGTACACTTAAACTTTAATAACCTTTTTTAAAATCCTAATTAAATACCTTCAGATTTGTATGAACATCCTAATTGAATGCCCCCCTTAGATTATGGAGGATTTTGAATTTATCACAACGTTGTAGACTTTGATAAGATTTGGCAGAATAGAGGGCTCCGATAATGAATAGTCCTTGCATCCATTAATATATATATATACACTACCATATTGTGGTCTATATATATATACACTACCATATTGTGGTCTAATCTTACAATACCTATGGAGGCGCTAGTGGAACTATTTAGTCAAATTTTATAATGTTTCAAATCAACTCATGAGCAGTTCGCATGAAAAGTTCATTTCCTTTTGGAATTCCCAGTTGTTATAATGTCATCCTTTCGTGTACATGTATAGTAAATGTACGTATATATAATAAGAGCTCTAAAGACTTTTGAGTGACTTTGATTGCTGTCCCACTCCAATGGAGAGAGTTTACTTTCTTGAGGAGGTAATACTTGGGTCTTGGCAGGATTTATATATATATATACTATGAAAGAACAAAAACCACTAACAAGTTTATGCTCACAGCCTCGGATACTGAATAAATAGTAAAATATAAAATAGTAACAATTGCTTGCCAAGATTGCAGCAGGAAAGGGGTAAGAGATTCGAAATGATCAATCTATCAGAGGTCTCTCATATAATGCATACCAGGTAACCTTGTAGAGCATTTCGAAAGGCTTAGCAACTGCTAACATATCTATTCTCAAATTCTAACACGAGCAGACAGGTTCACAAAAGCAAGTGCCACATCTACATAATTTGAACAGAAAATAACCTATTATCCAAATTAGTTATTACAACCTCAGCATCTATAAGAGCACCATGCAACCAGAGCGAGAGGGAGAGGGAGAGAGAGAGTGGCTTGGACAATCCTAGATCCTGAATACCTTAAAACCGGGTCGTCTTGCTCTTCAACTAGAGAAGGTTACTGCATCATACAAATGATACTCGAGAAAACCAACTACAGGTTGTAGTTCAAATCCTGATGTCATAACCTGCATAGATAAGCAGCAAGAACTACCCAGGTCTTTAAGCAGACAAAGCAATTTAATATCATAGCATTAGAACAGTACATCAGATAATTGACGGGACCAAATAAGAGAAAAAAATCCCTGAGAAAGACAACCAACTGAAAAATGATTATAAACCAGGTAGTCAATATTACCTCAAAAAACTGACAGAAGGAAGAAAAGCAGTCCGAGTTTTCTTTATTATCATTCTAAAGCTCTATACCGACATTTTCATTTCTATCTTCTGGTGAGGATCATAACCTATAAGTTTGAAATCAGCAGCCACAAATGAATCGATGTCCTTCTTCTCTGAATTGATTCTCAAAATCTGTTTTGCAACAAGGGGAAAAAATTATGGAAGTTCAAGAAATGTAAAGGAAAGAAATAGCTGCTCTTGACAAATTATGGCAGGCAATTAGCTTGGACCCACACCCTAGTTTAGAATAAAAATTTCATGTGCCGTCATGTTCGTTGAATCACATGGACTCAATTTATTTAAAAGTTAAGTATTACTGGAAGTGTTCAAGTATTTTAACTTTAGGTCAAATAACTCACATCCTTTGTTATTCTAACCCAGGCCCTTGGCCTGGGTGGTATGACCTCCACCTCCCCAAAGGAAAGGTCTATGCTTCAAGCCCCAAGAGGGGGCCAATGAATGTGTGCATTGCTTTACCCAAAAAAAATATCTCACATCCTTTTTTATTTTATTGTACTTACAGGAAAAGGTTTGGGTAGTTTCTGAAGCTGCTCTTGTAGAGGCCTGATATGGGTTCTATAAACATGAGCATCCCCAATAACATGGATGAAATCCCCAGGAACAAGATCTGTGCAGGCAAAGTTGGTTAAATGGCATTCTTTGCAAAGTCACACAAATTAGATAACTACTATCAGATCAAGCTAGTGATTAGAGCTAAGGAGACATTGGGCGTTTTCACAATTTCAATTTTTGACTGGAATAAATGCTTACCGCAAACATGAGCTATCATGCATGTCAATAAAGCATAAGATGCAATGTTAAATGGCACGCCAAGACCCATGTCAGCTGAACGCTGATACATTTGACAAGATAACTCGCCATTGGCAACGTAGAACTGCAATAAATTAATAACTTACAAAGTAGTAAATTAAAAAAAATCAAAATGCAATGATAAAAATAAACTTCAAAGAAAATTAACATGTTGCAAACCTGTGCAAACATGTGGCAAGGCGGCAGAGCCATCAACTGAAGATCAGATGGATTCCAAGCTGAAAGAATAATCCGCCGGTCATCTGGCTTATTCTTGACCTTGTATATAACATCTAACAACTGGTCAAATCCTTGGCCTGTGTAGTCAGCATGCATGTTGATGTATCTGTTAAAAACAACCTTTAGATGGGAACTCCAAAGCTGAAATATATATTTTGCTTCCAGCAAGTCAACTGCTAACCACTAACCGGGCACCAAAGTGTCTCCACTGGAACCCATATATGGGTCCTAAGTCACCTTCTTCCCTGTCTGTCAAACCAATACTGAAAAAAAGATTACAGGTATACATCAGATGGATCCATGGGATCAAAATAGACTTGATTCTGATAGCTAAGTAGTTGCCTGTCAAGGTAGTCCCTAGATGCATTGCCGTCCCATATATGAACGTCTTTCTCCTGTAGAACCTATTAGCAGCAAAATCTTTTACAATCAACTTTTACCTTAATTGAAAATTAGCAATTTGTAAAAGACTTAAATCAGTAGATTAAAGTTGGTCTAACAATATATATATATATATACATACATATACATATACATATAACATCCACTGTTTGATATTTAAAAGAATAAATAAAAGGCAACTACTGAAAACACAATATAATAAAAACCTTTGAAAATTTCACTAAATGAGCTGTTTTATAAAGTTCCAACCTGGAAGTGAAACCTCCATCTGAAATCAATAAACATTCTGTAAAAAGGATGACCTTCCAAAAAGTGAGATTGTGTCAATAAGTAACTTCTATCACCTTTTGTTCAAATTAAAATCCAGACATTCCAGTAGGAACGTTTTTTTATATGCTTACTAGATAAAAATTCTGCTGGGAGTTTTGGGTATAATACCGATACTTTAGCAACAATTTAATAAATCTGAGTGTAGTACTTGGTGTATTGATCTTTTTTGGAAAGAGAATCTGTGATTATATGAAAATCACCAAGACTCACAAGCCCCAGTATCTTCTAAAGCTTCACTTTGATCAAATCTATCCGCCTTATAATATAAGATCATGTCAATAAAAGAATTCAATTGAAATTTTGAATTTCATAAAACTACATAAACAAATGTGCTATGCAAGTCAATATATGAACTTTGAACTCAGTTCAGCCAACTGAGATTTACGTGGACACCAGCTTCTCAGGGAAATTTAGTCGGTCATCCATTTTCAAATTTTTTAAATATAGATTGAGACACTTAAACTGAAAGTATATAAGAACAAATCAGTGGCAGTGTGGCACTTACTGATTATAAAATATTGCTTAGAAGACAGTATCGACAAGTTCATACTCTACCAATTTAGGGATATTCCTTGTATTGTCAGAAAATGTTTATGCAACTCTTGCATATGATTAATTATTTAATTTCTATCCCACTGTGAAAAGTGTTGTCCCTATAGTGATTTCTTGTAATGTTCTAGAAAACTTGAGATCAGCCAATATATTTTTAGAGTCCTATTATGTTGCTATGACCCTTGAAAGAGCAGAAGGGTAAAATATTATTTCTGTAACCCAACCCAAATAGTTAAATAGTTCAGAAGATGGGATCTAGCATTCATTTTGTATTTCATACACTTGCTTTTTCTGAATAAGATAAAGACAACGGTTGCTAGAGCTGATCAAGAACTCATTTTGTATCTTACACACAAATCATTGTATTTACAAGATAAATTTCACATGCAGTAACCAACACAGAGAATCTCCACCAGGGACAAATATTTTCTATTCTTGTTATAAATCAAAAGATAAAAAATAATGGGACATTATCCAATTTGGTCCTGCCACGGAAGTAGGGATGGCAACGGGGCGGGGTGGGGCGGGCGGGGCTTTGACTTTCCCGTCCCCGCAACCGTTTAACTTTCCCCGTCCCCGCCTTGCAGCCGTGTATAAACGGGGCGGGGCGGGTTTTAACTTCCCTCTCCCCACAACCGTTTAACTTTCCCCACCCCGCCCCGTTTACACTTTTCTTTTTTTTTAATGCAAATTTTTTTATAATAATAAATCTGATATTTTGATACATATACACCAAAAACACACATTTAGGTACATGCAACACAATGGCTAATATTGAGTCATCCATTACTGATATAATAAACTTGCATAGTTGTATGAAATATATAATATTAATATTTCTTTTATATATTATATATATAAGTATAAATATACATATACTTAAACGGGGCAGGGCGGGGCGGGTACCCGTCGGGGTAGGGTCTTACCCTGTCCCCGCCCCGTTTAAGCGCCGGTTATTTTCCCTAACCTCATCCCCACCCCGTTTCCTTAAACGGTTCCGTAAACGGGTTTTAAACAGGGCGGGGCTGGTACCCGACGGAGCGGGGCAAATTGCCATCCCTACACGGAAGGTTTCTAAGGAGGGAGTCGAGACAAACTTAACCTTTGATATTTCACAAAATACCCGCTCTAATGCTCGAACTCACACCAGTGGCACCAATACTCAAGCGTTTAACCATTGCATCAGGCAATGGCCCTCAAAAGATAAAATATAAAATAAGAAAAATATAATAATAACAACTCTATAATAGGTAAGAAGCCCATCAACAACAATGTGGCGACACGATTTAGATAACTATGGATGGTATAAATGAAACAACGCAAGGAAAGCCCATTCACTGCTACACTTCCTTTTTCTCTCCTTTTCCTATATATATTTAAACATCAATTTCATACAATTTAGACTACCATCTTAAAATTTTACTGAACAAATTCTATGGTAAAGAGTATGATTAATGTGCATTAACTTGAATAGGCAAGCCATACATCAAAAAACAAAAACAAAATTGCAAAAAGTTATGGTAAATTCTATAAAAGGCTAAGAGCAAGTGAAAACCAGAGGAAAACAAAAACAAGCAACAACACAGTAAAAGTTGAGCCTGAGCCAATTTCAAACACAGATTAATGAGGAACATCGAGAGGAAATCCGTGTGGGGAGCCCCACGAGCCCCACTAACTCCAGGACATGATACAATTAAAGATATGCATGTCAATACTTTGCTCAATTGAGACGTAAAAGGCCATCCAGGATGCATATTTTAGGAGGAAGAAGAAGGAACATGTCATGATTTTATTAAACCAAAAAGCCATAAATATTCTATAACTAAATTATAATCACACCACCTGCTGCAAAGTATTTACAAGTGCACCTAAAGTGTAACATGTCCAGACTGAATACAATCATGAATCGAACATGCCTGGACACATGTAATAGCTATGCCCTATGGCACATCTAAAATTAACTAAACTTTAAATTTAAGTTATTGGGCATCACAAAATGGACATGAAAAACATCTTATTTCTTATTTATTTATTTATTTATTTATTAGAAGAGGGGACTATTAGGTCAGAAGAAATGAGGATTGATGAAGACCAAAGAGGAAAAAAAGGTTTGGCAGGACATTTTTATGCATTTCTTCAATCAATGGCCTAGGTCAATTCTCTAGAATAATCCTACAAAATATGTAAGATATTTATACATTTCTTTAGAACTCAATAATAATATAGAACATGCTGCTCCTCTTCTAGATGACCCTATATGAGTCCACTACATTCTGGAATACTCCACATAACCCTACACAATTCTACACAATTATAGAAGGATCTCTAAACAAATAGACTCGAGCATCCATGCAGACACCATAAGTGTCTTGTAAGCCCACACATGGCGCCTGTGTGGCCTACCATTCACTTAATTTGGACGCGTTGTGACTATATGTTGGCTTTCATTCATTTCACCTTGGGTTTGTCATTACATTAATAAGGAAAATAAAGAATATGGAAACTATGGCAATCATGAAGTATGATTACCTTTGCATTTGTTGAACCACTAATGAACCATAGAAGTTCTTCAACAACACCTTGCCAAAAAACTCTCTGTATAATAGAAACACCATCAGTAACACCCTAGAAATTATAGATGAAAGGACATTACCATTCCATACACAGTTGCAAGAAGCTCTTACTGACAAGGAGGAAATACATAAAAGACATACTAGTCTAGAAGCCCAATATGCATTGATATCATGATGGTAATAGATATATAATTGTAAATCCATATTAACATGAACAATAAGAATTATGACATACGAAATGTAACAACACACTTAAATTGCAAAGAACTTTAAGAAAGAATAGATACCTTAGTTGTAAGAAGCGGAAAAGATTTGCGCAGATTAAACCGCATCTATTAATTGTACAAGAATTATAAGTGAAATACAGAAATACTTATAATTTTTACTGCATGAATAGAGGAAAAAATGTGAAACAAGAAAAAAAATTAATAAACAAAAACAAAAGGTGAACATAAAAAACCTATGTTTTTTATACCTGGCAACCAAATCTTGAAACAGTACCAGTCCCTGTCCTGTCATCTTTTTGGGCACCACTTGAGATAATATCTTGAATCAGCTTCAGATACATATACTCGTCATGCCTCTGAAAAATCATCTCGGGCAGGAAGTCAAAACTCTTAACCTCAAACTTATTGGAATCTGAATTACCATTACACTTTACCCCACCATTAGAAATGATAGAATCAGTTGCAGAACTCCTCACACGTACATAGGTCACAGAACAGTAACAAATATTGTTTTCCACCAATGGGAGAGATGAGTACCATGGCTGAAACACAGAGACGTCAACAGGAGGAATAAAAGTATCACATTCAATGTTGGTCTCAATCTCAGTCATGTGGATGGCATCACATCCTGGAGCATTCAGTGCTTCCCTGTGCCAAAAATCATCAGTGCCTTTCAACATTTAACAGTTTATACATAATTAATGAAGCAACAGTATCGTTACCTTAGTATCTGGCCACCTCCTATAACAAACACCTTCTCTATTGAAAAACAATACGGAGATTCTGCTAATAATTCCAAAGCAGATGCTATGCTCCCACATATGACAACATTCTCGGCAGTAGCAATATCAAAACTCCCAGAACGGGTCAGCACAACATTGAGACGACCAGGTAGAGGTCGATGCTCAAGCGGAATACTTTCCCATGTTTTCCTCCCCATTACAATCGCATTCTTCTTCCCAGGATCGGATGTAGTCCTCGTTATCTCCTTGAAAAACTTAAGATCAGAAGGCAACCTCCATGGTAGCTTCCCATCTTTCCCGATGCCCATATCATGAGTTGCAGCCACCACAACTTGATAGGTCCTCTGGACATCAGGCTGCTTGCTCGCATCATCATCTGAAAGGCTCACAAGGGAGTCCCCTCCCATAGTTGAGTATATTCTGTGCTTTGCAATAATGTTAAGAACTCCAAATAAATGTGAGTATAGTGAAACCGAACGGGTTCTGAGAAGGCTACTTCTGCAAGAGCTCAATAGAACCTAAAAGTGATAATGTTACAAGATTATTATACTCGTAATTCAGAGAAATAGAAAAAAAAATCTCTGAAAGCCTATTCAGTATCATTGAGCCTGGGGTATGTATTTTCTAAAAGTTACTAGAACTAGAAGGCAGTCCGTCATTGAATTTTCAAACAAGTCATAAAGAGAACTTCATAAATTTAGTTAAAGAAGTTGAACTATAGAAACTTTTTCCTTCTGTTTGTTTTTACAACCGTGCTTTACCTGCTACAACGGACTGTCATACTAGAATCATACCCTAGATAAAAGCATGTGGAAAGACATTATACTTGAGACATGACGTATATAATTCTGTAGAAACCTTGCAAAAAGGTATGTTCCTTGACCACGATCGCGTGTTAATGTCTGCCAAGAGCTACTCAGACTCCCTCATCTATGCCAAAAGCAATAAGATCATTCTCAATGAAACACAAACAATAAATCTGAAAGAAATAAATAAACAAACAAATAGAAGTGCCAAATGTAAATGCCACCAGGAGTAAAGTGATAAAGCATGACATCTGCTACTCATAATAAAACTACAAACTTAGTATTTTAGAAGCAATAAGTGCCAAATACAGAGATCATTAAGTAATTCTCACAGAGGTCTACCTAACTGAACTCTTATCACAGAGTAACCTGTTTAACAGAGTGGTTTGCTGGCTTTCATAAGCTAAAAATGTATAACTTAAGATATAAAGGAACCATTTTGGCATATTCATGGCTTATCATGAAACAAAAAGTAAAGGAAAAATACCAAATTTTATTATGCCGATGAAACACAAGGAACCAAAATTTGGTTAGACATGATAATGTGCCATAGAATACATTCAAGTGCAAAAACAATCATAATGGAAGGATTTTGACCCTCCTTTTCAGTGGGCATCTCCAATTCAAAATTAAGATCCATATGTCATGATCATCTTATTCTATGTTCTTATTCTGTGTTCTTGCTTGTTTTATCAAGTTAATATTCACAGTCAGCCTGGATACATGTGTTCCCACTCAAAAGTGTAAATCAGCAAACCCATACGACAATAACAAATAAGATCCAACAATCACAATTGGAGAGCCTTACCGAAATCAACAATGGACACAGAATTACTCGAGGTGGTATCACTAATGATCCTCATAATGTTGTAAAGAAATAATACTGTAGTAATCTTTAAAGAACCCCAAAATATAACTAACTGGGCCTCAACCCAGAACCAAAAATTTTAAAAAGAAAATTTGAAAAAAAAAAAGGAACTTCCATTTAGAGAAAATCCATTAATGGGATCAAAACAGATCAGCAAACAAAAAGAACTAAACATTCATGTTGACAGAGTAGGAAGTATATATCAGAAGAAAGAGGCATTTAGAAAAAGTAATCAGAACTTCTAGTGAAATCCAAAATTACGTAAATTAATAGGTAAATAGCCCAAAATATGCTACGAATTAAGTTAGAATTAAGAGTGCAACCAGGCATGTTCAAGAGTTCCTCTAGCGAGGTGAAGCAAAGCTAAACTGAAATTATGACATGAATCAGAGTAGAAGGCAAATGCAGACACAAAAACACTTGAAAAGAAAGAAAGGGTCGCTGAAATAAAGTTGTTTCTAAATTCTGTTAACGGCTTTCTTCCTTGAGCATTTTCTAGGTCTGTACTTAATTTTCTCTCGGTCTCACGAGAACCAAACAGGAAGTCACAAAGATGAGAAAAAATATACAGACCTTCAAAATAACGCAGTCTCTAATTTCTGCTTCGCGAACTTTGATTACTGCGACAAGACTTCAAGTGAGAGTTAGGGTAGTTTTATGGGACTGGAACTGCTTTATTTCTCTTCCTCTTTCCTCTCCTGAATTTCGATGGAAAAGACAGGGAAGGGGAATGAAGAGAGAGGTTTTAAAAATTAGAGAAAAACTCGCAGAATATCCAAGAGCGCGTTTGACGGGAAGTGCCGTCAAGTGTTTATACTGGGGAACAATTGTTATTATTTTACCGTTATACCCCTAACCCGTTCCTAAATTCACAAAGAACTCCCTTTTGTGTTGTCGGTTGTTTTCTATTATAATCGTGACAACCACGGGCTTAGGCTTCATTTGAATAAATGGCAGAAAAAAAAAATATAACATTAATTATGAGCTAAGAAGTACGGACACCGGATACGGGTACAATACGATACAGATATGGTGATACAGGAAATCTCAAAAAAGTAGGATACGTCAAATAAATAAAAATATAATATTATACATAAAATATTAAGTGTTATTCTTCAACCATAAAATAAATATATTTAAAACTATTTTTGATTTATTATAAAATAATTCTTATTTTCTAACCTATAAAGTTTTTAATATTACATCTCAATCCCATTTTATATAACAAAAAATTACAAATTTGCCCCAAAAAGTATCATAAACGTATCATTCTCGTATTCTGGCATATCCCACGTATCCTAGCTGTATCCCTCCCGTATCCCAGCCGTATCCAATATTCAAAAAATAATTTTAAAAAATTGGATACTTTTTAGCCGTATCAAACATGTATCCGACCGTATCCATATCGGATACGTGTCCAATACAGCCATGGCTTTACAAGAGCCGTATCTATGCTTCCTTGGTTATGAGAAAAAAATAATAATAATATGTATTTGTGTTTGAATAAATTATGATAGAAAAGAAAAAAAATGATAGCACTCTTGTTTGAAAAAAGTAAAGGAGATAAAAGAAAAGAAACAATTTTAATTAATTTACTATTATATTCTTTTGTGTTTATATTTTAAGATAGACTCAAATGTCTTTTAAATTTTGTTCTTAAAATGTTAGCGTTATTTTTTATATTATAAAATTTTCATTTATTTTCAAATCTTCTCACTTTTAGGAGTATAGCATATGAGAGATTTGGAGAGATAAGTTATCCATCCAAATCACTCATAATCCTTTTTTTTCTCTTACTAATGACAATCCAAACACAAAAAATACTATTATTTCCTTTATTTTCTTTTCCTTCCAATTTCATCAATCCAAACAAGCCCTTAATCTCACACGAATCCGATCGGCCGCATAAATTTACTTTCTAAATTTTTTATCATATTTTAGGCAAAAGGGTTCAAAACCCGAATTTAAAAATGTACGATAAATCATCCCTGTACAAGAAGATCATCAATTTAAATCATCATGAAATGATTATACATAAAAAAATAATATAAAAAGACCAAAATGTTTATATATACACATACTAAATACACAATCTATTTATAGGAGTTTTAGGCACTTTACCCTACATTATATTACAGTTAAGAAGCGTACATTAACATGCACGGGTGGCCTAAGTAAACAAGAGGTGTCCGTGTGTCAAGCCGTAGACATTTTCGATTCTTCCAAGTCCAAAGGCACATGCTTATTATTGATCCCAAAAAGCAGGTAATGATCTGTCAGACTCACGGTTGTGTAAGTTTTACATGAGATGTGTAGCAGATGATGTTGAACTTTTTAAGTGGCTGTAAAAATTCCACAAACAACTTATCCTTTTGAATGTAAAATCACACTCAGCTTGAAAGTAGTTGAACAACTGTTGGAAATCCATGTGAACGGGGATCCTGCAAGGAACTAAATTTCAACAATTTTATTGAATGGTATCTATCAAAACAACAGTTGAGATAAGTTTGATTCTGACCATATCTACGATCTTGTTTGTGTCCATTTCAGATCGAAATTATGCTTTTTGACCACAATCAAAATGATGAGAATTGATTAGTTGGCTGCTACAACGTTAGGGGGATTTTTTTTAAGGGCACCCTTAAAATTACAAAATTTGTTTTTTTACCTTATATATAAATTACTTCTTCAATGTTTGATCTAATTACTTTCAAATTAAAATTTTTATAAAATTATTAAATAAAATCATATCTAATATACAATTATAAGACACCCTCAAATTATAAAACTTTTATGCAAAAAATTAACTTCAATTTTTAATTATTTGACTAAGATTAATATGTTCTATATATACATATTCTCTTATTAATGTCACACCAACACTACCGCCATTGAAAGTAATTTTGACATTTTAAATTTTTTATATTAATTGATTTCAAATGTCTGTCAATTCACAAGAGGTCTGAGTAATTTACCTTTTTTTTTTCCTTAGTTATTCACGTCCCACTTTTTCTTTTATTACTGTTATTATTATTTATTTTTTCCAAATAGTAATTCTTTGAAATGAAACCTATTTAATGATCCATACCGCTCATTTTGGCTTCTTGTGTACCGCTGGATTTTCAAATGAACGGCTATAATAATATAATTAATGTCAAAAAAATAGCATTTCCCTTGTTCTCAAAATTAGATATTTTCCTTAGCATCAATAATTCAAATTTATTATTATATGGAGTTGAAGTTCTGAGTCACTAAAATAGTTCCTAAACAGCTAACGTATCAAGTTTCCAAGTAAATTCAGTGAGCTGAGTTATACTTCTTCAAGAACAACCTAAACAGCTGTAGAGAGAATAATAGTATGCCCCCCATATGAAGGCCAATGCATCTGAGTCTCAACAGTTTATAACAAATGCAGACAATATGAGTGATATTTATGAATCAGCAAAAGAATCGAAGTGTAATGAACTCGACTCCGCGAGACGAATAGCAAGAAATTGCTCTCATGCTGAAATGAATAGGATGAGAATAATGCACGGAACATATATGCAGATTGGGCAAGTTGCACATGTTCAACATTACATTAACAGTGTTTGTACATCTATACAAATATTCACGACTAAATACATACAAGCTGATAAGACACCATTGATTACTGTAAGCCCAGAGATCATCATCATCTTCGTGGCTTTGTCCCCAATTGTTTCTATATACAAATTTCATCCTCGGAACATCTGAAAACGGAAAACAAATATGGAATGGTCAATTTGATTGGATCAGATATGTGAGAGACAGAGAAAGAGTAGCCATGATGCAACTCCAAGTTAATCACACTAGCAATGACGATCGGAGAGATAACACAGGTTTACCTGCTATGTCCAGTTCCTCTGTGACCGAAATTGAGTTAGTTTGTCCCTCCACTGAGCTGTAAACCATAGAACTCAATATTAATGAGGACTAGTCAAATTGGGTTGCAAAAAGTGCACAACTATCAGGGAGAAGGAAAATAATGGAAAAAAAATCAGAATATCATAAACCAGCTTCCTATATTCCATTCCTCCCGCGCAATCCAACGATACTAGGCCATGCTCAAGCTAGAAATGCCTATTTTTGAACTGCCCAAATGTTAATATATCATTTAAATGCACAAGATAATGGAGGAATATGAACCCATGCTGCAATCCCAAACTGCCCTAAATTAAACAAAGGTAAGGTTGGGAAAACAAACAGACTGTTCAAATATTATTGAAAACACAATTGACAAATTCCAATTCATTATACGATTTTGGCAGTGTTATTTGTTGGAATTTATTTTGTTTGTTAAGAAGATTACTGTAATTTTGCTTAATATAAATAGTAGAGGAGGTATAAAAACACTACAACCATTAGATTCTCTCACATTTTTTTCTACTCTCTTCTTCACATCTAACCCTAAAAATACACTCACAAGCTTCAACTTTGTAAAAGAGTCACAAAACAAAGCCCAGAACACATACGGCGATTTGTGTACCAAGCTTCTTCTCATCTAACCCTAGAAATACACTATCACCAGCTTTAACAAGTAGAATGTTCAATTTTGAAGGATTGTCAAGCCCCACATATGAATGGAGAAATTTTGAAGAATCAATAGCTTGGAGGCAAAAGAAAAATCAACTAAAGATTAAAATTTTCAAGAGGTGTACTACAGAGATTGAGTACCCTGATGTGAAATTGAGGACATTGGTTTTATTAAGTTAATGGATGAAGTAAGAAGAAGGTGGTCAAAAGAATTTCCAAAATATAAAATCCATGGAAAACATGGAAAATGAAATGTTTCAGGTTGAGCAATTTGTAACAAACTGAAAAATGTATGTTCCATGCAGTTCACCAACTTAGCAGGACAAATAGGAGAAGAAATTTAAAATATATTTGATCGCGATGTCCAAGGACACTATCTTTTTCATTGGCACTATATTTTATGAAAAAGTCGTGTAAATAAGCAGAACCTTATCTACACCATTAATAGTACAAAACCTTTTTGTTTCATCGATTTTGTCAAGATCCTCCTTTTCTTCCAAATGAGTACTTTAATTGCAAGAACAAAATTTGTGCTAGGATTTGGGAGATCCAATGTTGGTGGAGCTCATTCTCCTAATCATGAAACCAATGTTGAGAATGATTTGTGTAATACTGCGTTTGGTATGCACGAATGGAATGGGCTTCTCTTGTTTGGTAGGAAAATTAAAGTGTTTGGAATGAAAATTCATTCCACATCTCAACCACCATTCCATTCCCAAGTCAAATTGAAAACAAAAAAAACCCATGTTTCAAGTACAAAAACCACCGCTGCCACCTCCACTGCCTTCCTCCACCTCCACCACCGCCACCTACACCACTGTCGCCTTCCACCCCCACCACCCCCCACCACTGCCGCATTCCACCCAGTTACCTTCCACCTACACCACTGCCACCGCCTTCCACCACCACCACTACCTACACCACTGCCACCGCCTTCCACCACCGGCTCCTACACCACTATTGTCTTCCACCATTACCTTCTTCCACCACCACCACCATTTCTTTAAAAAAATTATAAAAGAATGTTATTCTGTTAGTTTAATTTTTTTGCCACTGAGGGGTATTTTGGAAAATTCATTTCATTCTAGGTTTTAAATTGGTCCAACCAAACGCTAGAATGGTGATGATCATCCCATTCCTACATCATCTCATATTTGCAACCAAACAATAGAATAGGAATGACCATTCCATTCTATTCTCATTCTCATTCCATTGCCACTTGCATTCCATTCCTGCGTACCAAACGTTGGATAAGTTCAAATGTCTCCAATCCCCAATAGGTTATTGCATATGCACATCTCACTATAATCATACAGACATCAATTGTTTGTTTGCAAGTTTCTGAATTTCATGGCCAGACCACAACTTCTACCCTCTTATTCAAAGAACACAGAAAAGGGAAAAAAGGAATAAGTGATTTCCATCATTTTTAATACTTTGTTCTAAATGGACAAAATAAATAGATGTCAACCTCGAGGGGGGAAAAAATACCTGCATCTTTGTAGCGTTCCTCAAGAGCAGCAATCAGCATGTTGTGCATAAGATCAAATTCCTTTGTTAAAAGGCATGGCTGACCACTAGGGCTGAAACCACAACATATTAAATTAGAACCACCTCTTACCAGAACAGAGGCACATTTTAAACATAGAGAAACTAAATCTGCTAGCATTGTTAATATGGTCACAACGCGAAAGTCCCTATATTTAAGTCGTGAGATCTTTTAGCCATTATCTAAACCTATTACAACATCCAACCCTATTACAACATCCAACAACAGCGTGTGAATGGCAGTGAAAGTTGAAAAATCTTATCATTTATGTATATGTGCATTCCCCTTTTGAGCTGGTCAGCATAGACAAATCACAATACCATTCCTATGAATCCTATCCAACAGTATGAGCACTGTCTGTCTGAAAGTATAAAGCATCATCCAAACTAAAGCTCCCGAACACGATAAAATTCCTGAGTGTATCTAATGCATAGACTGGCCCCCAATCAAAGGAAATATGTCAATTGGTAAGGAATTTAATATCTACCGGTCAAGTTCCGTGAATAGTAAGCCATCTGAAGAAGAGGACTGCGTGAACTTCGTAGATTCAATGACTCTCATTCCATCACTATATGCCAAGTACCTGTTCACTTGTATTGGCACCTGCAATAAATAAAAAATAGGGGGTTGGGGAAGCTTTCGTCAGTTCATGAAAACCATGACCAAGCATGTAAGACCTAATTTTAAGTTTATCGCATGTAGAAGTCCATTCTTTTAAGCTTGCAAATTTTGAGAAATCTAAAGATACCATGATCAATAGAAGTTAGCATGTCAACACTACATATCATAACTAACCATTTCTAGTGCTTGTATAATTGGAGGGAGAGCTGCAATATCTAAAATTATGTACAATCCTGCCCTTTGCAATGATAAATTTATTGCATGAACGATTGAAACAGCTGAAGTAGATGATTCCTTTGAGAAAAATAGAAGTACAAAAGAAAAACACAAACAATTTACATTAACAAATAGCAATAGTACCTTGCATCTTACTGCAATGTTAATGGCATCTGAAGGTCGAAGATCAAAGCTGACACACTCTGTTTCATTTCCCAACTGAGATCACGATCACCACAATTTCAGTAAAAAAATCGTACCATTTAATCGCAAGTCAGTCGGATGAAATAAAAGGAAGTAATAGATTCATGCCTTTGTGAGGTACAACTGAGCAAAATATGCCTCATGCACTCTCTTGGTGACGCGAACAACTTTCACCTGTAAAAGCGGAAAACAAGTTTATCAGAATGGAAGTCAAAAGGGAAAGAGTGTTGAGGGGTATTGAACACTATATAGCATTCACTAGTCGTAACCCATGAAAGCTGGAAGAATCAAACAAAAACTTACCGTATAGCCCATCTTGTCAACCATCTCCTTCACCACTTGATACATAGTGGGCCTAGCCTGAAAAGTAGTCACCGATATATATCTTTAAGCACAACAATTTGAGATAAAAACCAAGAAGTTGCTAAAGTTAAATTTGACAGCTTAATCGGCCTCAATAGGGGGGGAAGACATACTATTTGAACATTGCGCACAGCTGCCATAAGCAACATGCTTGGCATCTCCACTGCAATTAAATGCAAACCATACTTGAATACAAAGAAGACAACAAGACAGTATAATTTTTTTCTGAAAGAACATCTCTCCAGTTTTAGAAAGATAATGCACATACAAACAATTATTGGGAGGAGAAGACCGGTTCCATCTTCCATCTTTAGGACAATTGCGGGATGTGGAGTGTAATCAGGAAGATGTGCACCCTGGGGGTTGTTATGGACACATCTTAAATGCCTACCATCCCTCATTTTGATCATGAAACCGTCTGGCCCACTCTTCACCTCAACTATATGGAACAACCAGATAACACAAACATCAGTTAGAGGTACATTCATTGCTGCTCAGAATAAATTTAAGCAAACATCGTGAAGTATGCAGCCCAGCTGTAGACTTCTTAGAACGATAGAACTTGGGAGCAAAACAGATCCCAGTATGAAATATATCAATGATAATATTATAATAGGCTTAAAGATCCATAAATTTGAAAATATAAATGCAAGTACAAGTACCAACACCCAAAATATAACACATTTTCTTTTTGTTCGCAACTTCCCATTTCAAATAGAGTTTTTCTGTTTTCTGGAATGGAATAAAGTATAGATAGTGCAGAAAATTTGGTTGCAAAATTTGCCTCTGGAAATAATATTCAAAACATTTACGAGTGTTACTTGATCAAAAAGATGATTTTCATATTTAATATTCCGGTAAAAAGCACAATGACTGGCATGGCATATTCCCAACTGTTTTCATTAATAGAAATGATGTTTTCAGTTTTTCGTTTAGTTGTATCTAAGCCACAATACTCTGGATATCTTTGAATATTTTGAATGAATTCATTAATATTATTATCATAAAGTGCATTTCACAGCCCAATTGCCAAAAGATAAAAGTACAATTTTATGAAATTTAACAATATAAGTAAGTGCTTAATCAAAATTAGCATTACCAGCTTCAACAACACTGGAATTCACATAATCTTCATCACTTTCATTAAAATTCTCTGCCATGCTACCATTTCCATCGGATGATGAACTGAAACTACACTGCACTGTCTTGCACTTCTGCATACGCAGATGATGGCCCACATTATTGATCCTGTTACAGTTGATCCCTTTGAATCCCCAGAATCCACTTCTAAGAATGCTAGCCTTCATCAAGGGTCCATTGACAGAAAGGGTGTAAAATCCAGTTTGTTTTCCCCGGACATAGGGGCAAATAACCGGTCCTTGTAGAGAACCCATCTCACCTCCTTTATGATTCATGAGAAAACGAAATAATTATGATCACAGTAAAATCGTAAACCAATCATATGCAAAATTAAATAAATTAAACTACCCATCAATAAATTAATCAAGCTCAACTTATACATATAATTAGGATAACAGTGAGTCTATATATATATATAAGATGGATCCATCTATCTATCTATCAGAAAGAATCTTGTAATTAATCAAACTCGGACAATACACCACACAAGCACTGCAAGTAACATGCAATTATGCGATTAATGAAGTTCTATATATATGTATATCTTCATGATCACATGAAACAGATCATTATTGAGGACATGTAACCAAATTATTTATGTATGTACAGCTTAAAGCAATCACACAGAGCCTCTTTTGAGTTCTAAACTCCCGATCTGCTTGTGCCATCTTTTTCAAGTGCCGATTAATAAAAACAAAGAATTCTGACCTTCCAACCCCATCAATCTTGTGCTTTTATTTATTTTTTATTTTTTATTTTTTGGGTGGGTCAAAAAATAAGAAGTATTTTTCTTAAATATTAGGAAAGAAATATTTCATTTCTCCCTGTCTTTTAATTTAGTCAACTCCGACTGAAACTATCAGTCAGTTGCTGAGAGTTAAGCGACTGATCAATCCAAATATTCAGAAAAACTAAATAGAATAATCAATCACACCTGAAAGGCCCTCTGAACCTCCACAAACTTCGAAGAATCAATAGCTTTCAGTCACCGATCGTAGCTTTAAACAGCCAGAAAAAAACCTTAGATTTTCAGATTTTTTCCCAGTAATTTTCTCGAGAATCACAAATTCCGGTAAATTAACCTCAGATTTTTGGCCAAGAAGGAGAAAGTATTGATTGAAATTGGAGTTGAGAGAGAAGAAAATCTTATTAAATTATCAGATCAGATCGATCCGCGTCGAATAGGCGCTAGAATTGGTAAAGTGATCTCGAACGAGAGAGAGAGAGGGAGAGAGTGTGTGTTAAATTGTTAACGACAAGGAATATTGGATAAAGGGAGGAGAAGAAGTGAGAAGATAAGAGATTTTTTCCTTCGAGGGAGAAATCATATATTGAAGACTGAACTAATTGTTCGGTTTATACATGAAATGATCTTTTTACTGAAAAGACTTATATAGCCCCTCTAAAAAAACATAATGGCATAAACAAGCATTATTTTACTTAAATAATTCTTCAGTAATAAAAAATTGTTAAAATAGAAATTTGAGAATACACGAGTTTGGTTCAGTTTTTAAAAATAAGTAATAATTTAAAAAAAGTTAAGTTATCAAAAAACAATTTTCAAAAACTATCCATCAAATAAGATTTTATTCTTTTTTTTATATTTTTATTTTTCAAAAACAAAGAAATATTCTTAGAAAACTAAACTAAATATTCTTATAATGATATTTTTTTTATAAATAAAAAAAGTGAAAATGTGATTTCAGATTATAGTATTTGCATTTTTATTTTTAAATTATTTTTTATTTTGTAGGTTTATGAAGAAAATAAATTTTGAATTGAAAAAAGCATGTGAGAAAATTTGAAGATTTTTCATCTCATCTTTTCTTTTATCTCAGATATTCCCTTCTCAATTTTCCCTCTCTTTTGTGTGAAAAAACGTCCAAAAACATATTCATTCTTTTTCATTTTGTTTTTCAAACCTTTATATGAAAAAGTTCTGACAGTAAGTTGACGTTATGTGAGAGACTGTCTGTGAATAGGGATGGCAACGGGGCGGGTACGGCACGGGTTCGCCTAAACCCGTCCCCGCCCCGCCACCTTCAACACAATTCCCAAACCCGCCGCGGGTTTGGAACGGGATGAAATTTCAAAACCCATCCCCGCCCCGTTGGAAGAAACCTCACCCCGTCCCCGCCCCGCCCCGCCCCGTCCCGTTTAAAATTTCAAAAGGGGCGGAATGAGACGGGGCAAGGCGAGGCCCCTCCCTACAAAATTGTAACCATATCAAATATTAACAAAAATTAATTTTTTCAAAAGATACGAGCCTAGTGGCTAGTACCAAGTTTGATACTATAAAATTCAAAGTAGTATAACCCCTGTTTAAGAAGTAAAATGACAAGATTCCACAATTAAATAACCTATTACAAAAAATACATTCCACAACTAAATAACTTAGTAACAAGTTTGATTCAACAATTAAAGAAGTCTTAATGCAACCAAAAGATAAAACGAAAACATAAAGTCTTAATACAATCAAAAAATAAAATGAAAACATGATCTAGATACAACAATTAAGAAGGCTTAATTTGTATATATATATAATATATATATATATATATATAAATATATTTATAATAATAAAATATATAGGCGGGGCGGGGCGGGTACGGGGCGGGTACTTATAGAGTCCCGTACCCGCCCCGTACCCGCGGCGGGTTTTGAATTTTTTTACCATACCCGCCCCTACGGAAAAAAATTGACTCCCATACCCGTCCTATACGGGGCGGGACGGGGCGAAAACCCGGCGGGGCGGACAAAATTGCCATCCCTATCTGTGAAGGGTATTTGTGACTTTTCGACAAAATGGATATAGAGTGCCTTATTTGGATGACATCAGTATTAACTACGCGACAGAGTCTGACAGAACTGGATTGCCGGCGGCCGACGAAACCAAAATGGCCAGACAAGTGCCACGTGTCTGATGGTAACCGAGAAGTTGTAGATAAGGCTCTTATACCAATTCTAGCTTCTACTTTAGCTCACGAAACAATAAATAGCAATAAAATAACTATTCAAACAAATTACAAGGAAATTTCGGCCCAATAAAACAAGTTCAAACAAAAATACAAGAAAATTTCTGGGCCAAAATCGGCCCAGCGATAGACACCTACCTTCTTTCCTTCCTTCCTTCCTTCCTCTCTCTTTCTTTCTTTCTTTCTTTTTTTTTTTTTTTCCCCTATTTAAGCATTATTTAATATTTTCTTAGCAAATCAAAATTTTAATGTAACAATTAAATAACTAGCCTATTTCTATAAATATATATTTTAAAAAATTATCCAAATGTCTTTCAAAAAATAAAAACAAAACCAAAAACAAAAACGTTGATTCGTATTATTTCCCACCTAACTATTGGTTTAGGCAAGACAACCTCTCATCTCCGGTGAGAAGTTGAGAGATTCAAGTCACTTTTGGGCCAAAATTGTGTGTATGTATGCGAGTTGTTTATTAAAATGAAATAGCATTAATATTTTAGTAAATAAATTAAAATATTTTGAAAAGTGGGTTTTGATGGTTTTATTTAAATTGATAGAACTTCCCAGTCAATAAAAGCAAAACAGCAGGACTTATTGGTAAAATTTTCAAATATTTATTTAGGATAATTGTTATACCAGAATATGATTGATACAAGCCTTACATCTCATTATTCAAAAAACACAATAACAAAAAAAAAAAAAATACATTTGAAAAAATTGATAATTATTTGAAATAACAATTGAGAATGCTTACATTTTATTATTGATTTAAAGTGAAAAATTGATCTTCAAGAAATTAAGAAAGGAACATAAAGTTCTTGAAAAGTGTGTTACTTTTTATTTTGTCCCTCACAGACTGTTTTTTATTTTCGGTTTTCATTCTTTCTTTTTTTTTCTTTTTTTTTTTGAGAAACTCTATTCCATTATCAAACATATGCAATATTTCAATATAGGGTGAAAATATTAAATATGTATGTAGAAGTCGTATTCCATACGTTGCACATCCCCATTATTAAAATAGAGGAAAATAATTGGTCTGTTGTTTAGACACAATGGTGAATGGTGGTATTTAATAATCTTGATGGAGACAATGAAAGCATGGTGCTTAATTATTCCATTTCAAGTTGTCAACAATGGCTATTAGCTTAGGAGTCAAGGAATATATTGGCAGAACAAGCTGACTACTATATATATATATATATATATATATATATATATATATATAATGCTCTCTGAATATGAAAGCATTGATTTGACAACTTATTCAACAAGATTGGTGTTTCTTTAGAAGAACAACTCATTAAGCAATTGATTAATTAAGGTTATGTTTGGTACAACAAAAAAGAAAGAAGAAAAGAAGAACATTAGTATAGAAAGAAGAGAAAATAATAGAAAGGGTAATGTTAAACTTTTATTGTGTTTGGTTAATTAATTAAAAAAAAATGATAGTTAACATGTTTGGGAGAAAGAAAGAAAGGAAATTATTTAAGAAATTTATCATTATACTCTTTATATTTAAAAGAACAACAAAGTTGGTATTAAAAAGTTTCTTTAAAAAATACTGATCTTTTCTTTCTTTTCCTTTCATTTTTGGAAGAATAACAAAAGTTAATATTTATCCTTAATTTATCGCTCCAAATTCTTTAATTTCCTTTCCTTTTTATTAAAAGATTTACACCAAACACAAAAAAATATAATCTTTCGTTTCTTTCCCTTTCTTTTATTTTTTTTTTCTTTTCATTTCATTTTTTCCAACCAAACTAGTCCTAAGAGAGGGCTAACAAGGAGAAGTTGACAGGATGAATAAATAAAATTAATTGATTGCTACGACTACTAGATGTATAAAAGGACTATGACAATTATGAAATGTGGAGAAAAAAAAACACCAAACTCATAATTGACATTTTCTTTATCTCGGAATCTCTCTCGTGTGAATGAGGACCTTCACACGTTTGTATAATCTTTTACATTTATGTATTATACTATTAAATAAAATAAGAAGTGTTGTTGAACACTCCCTTCTTTGTTATGTCATTGGTAAATTGAGTTTCATATATATATATATATATATATACATCACTTGAGAAATTGTGATATGTAAAGATGATTGCAAGTGGATCTACTAGGTAAAGCCCAATGCCACTCTCCAAATATGTAAGCCCGGTACGCCCAGTAAAATGTAAGCCCAGCCAATATTAGATGGAATAGCCCACGAGTGTTTTTCTTTAAGAAAAAAATATGAATATGAATTATATTAGGATGACGTAGTGGAGTCCACCATTACATATGACAAGTCAAAAATTGAAATAAAATACAGTGAAAAAACTATTGTTCGTATGTATTTGACTAGTATAAAAATTATAAGATAATATTATTGTATAACTTAAAAAATGAAATTTTACAAGTCAGATGAATTTCCATCTAACAATAACTTCAAGAATAAACTCAGAAACGGATAAATGAACTAGATATAGGTTTAATATTGGAAGACGATATTCGCACTTTTATTTTTTACAATTGCACTTTACTTGTCTTTTTTAATAAAAAAATGACAAAAATGTCATTAATCTAATTAATATATCATCCCTTATTTTGTAATACCATTTATACTATAAACTTAAACTTTTTTTTTAGCTTATTTACTTTCTATATTACCTTTTTTTTTTTTAGTTTTTGTCAAAAAATAATAATTTTTTTACTTTCTTTAGTACTTTTTTCTGCTCTTGCAAAAGATATAACTTTTTCTTAAATTTTTTTTTATTCTGTCAAAAGAGATAATTTATTCAACAAATATTACTTTTTTTTTAAAAAATATTTCATTCCTTCCAAAAGAGATAATTTATTTTTTTAATCCTAACAAAAAAAGATAATTTATTAAACAAAGATAACTTTTTTTTGGCTCCTCTCAATGGAGATAATTTATTTAACAAGAATAAAAAAAAATTAGGTACTCTTTATTTTTGAGTCTTGTCAAAAGATATAATTTATTCAACACGATAACTTTTTTTTTTGGTACTTTTTAATTTTTGGTTCTTGTTAAAAGAGATAATTTATTTAACAGAGATATATATATGTTTTTTAGTCTTGTCAAAAGATAATTTATTCAACAAATATAACTATTTTTGAGTCCTGTAAAAAGAGAGCTTTTTTTTTTAGATTATTTTTTTCAGGTATTTTTTTGTTGGTATTTTTTGTTTATTTTGTCAAAATAATTCAAAAATATTAAAAATTAGAGACTAAAAGGGTAGTTTAGTATTTAAAAAAAAATGTAATCATTCACATGTGAAGTTAAGGTTAGAAGTGACATATCTTTTAAAATGGGAGTGTAACCGAAGAAAAGGGAAGTCTGAATATCGCCTCCCTTAACGTTTGGTATTATATAAATAAAACATCTACTATCAAAATTGTACATATATTTTCATCCTTGCTAGTACAAATTTTGATCATTTCAATTAGCAAATTAAGAAGGGAATTTTTTTTTAGCAAATTACGGGGCCAAATTGCACTAAACCCCTGTACTATTAAAAAGTTATAAAATATCCTCTACAATTTTTTTTTTTTTTGCAACTAATCCCCTCAATTTATCAAAAGTTTGCAAATTATCCTTTGAGGCAAGAAAATTGAATTTTTTAGTGCAATTTGGCCCAAATTAAAAACCCTAATAGATCAATCTTTTTGCCATCATTTAATTTTTTTTAGATATATAATTCTCATTGGCAAAGTACTTTCTTACCTCTTGCATTGTTCTGTTGGTCTTGTTGTAGGATGACTTTATGTATGGAACACTTGGCGTCTGCAATATAAAAATATATTTAAGCACAAATTAGTGTTCATGTTGATAGAGTCTAATGAACTAATATTATCTTCAATAATTTGAACTCGCCCAAATGAGGAATTGCATACCATATATTTATGTGGTTTGAAGCTATCTCCACGTTGTATGTTACAAAAAATGAAGTAGCACACATATATTGACATCCATGATTTTGAAGATAAAAAATGTAGGATGCTTATATAAGCAAATTTAGCAATTCACCTCTCAATATATATACCACATGTTACTAGATTTGTTTTTTAAAATTCAAATACGAAAACATACAAAATTTTGGCAAATGCAAATGTGGGATAAAATATTTAATTGTTTTTATTGTTGACTAGCTTGCGGGACTTTATGCATAGAAAAATGATAAATCCTCTAACTTTCTACAGTTTTGGAATAGGGGATGTGAGAGGGATGATGACGTCATCACCCTCTTTTATGTACCCATTCGAAAATTACGAATTCGATTTCTCTATCACAGCTCTTATGCATATAAATCTATGATATTTAGTGTTGGAAATACGCGCTTTAAATTTTGGCTTGCAGTTGAATTTAACCCTTTCTTTTTATGAATCTCACTGTGTCTCTTATACCACTATTAATATAGCATGACATGAAGGAGGGATTGTTTGGAAATACAACAATGTTGCTCCTTGCACAAGTGGGCCTTGGATGTCGAATGTCACGCGCTTTGTAGCAACCCTTGTGGACGGGTGTGAGTGGGCGGGTGCGAAGACAGACACTGGGCTGAGCTACCACACTGATAGGGTACAGGATGCTCAATCCCACATCGCCTAGGTGTGGAGAAGGGGATGTGGTTATATGTAATGTGTTCTCTTCAAATGGTATGAGGCCTTTTGGGATAAAACCGTGCGGGCTCAGGCCCAAAGCGGACAATATCATACCATGTGTTGGAGTGGGGTATTACAGTTGGTATAAGAGCCTGAACCCATCCGGAAGTGTGCGGACGAGGACGTCGGGCCTCGTAGGGGGTGGATTGTAGCAACCCTTGTGGACGGGTGTGAGTGGGCGGGTGCGAAGACAGACACTGGACTGAGCTACCACACTGACAGGGTACAGGGTGCTCAATCCCACATCGTCTGGGTGTGGAGAAGGGGATGTGCTTATATATAGTGTGTTCTCTTCAAATGGTATAAGGCTTTTTGGGGTAAAATCCAAGAGCAAAATCGTGTGAACTTAGACCCAAAGTGGATAATATCATATCATGTGTTAGAGCGGGGTATTACACGCTTCCACGTGCCGCTACCGCACTTCCATGCACCTCAATGTGCTGGATTTTCACAACTCCACCATTGCGCTGCCACATGCCTCCAGTGGTAATCACGCGTTTTTGTGCGCCTAAATGTGATGGATCTTCACAGATCCACCACCACGCTGCTATACGCTTCCAATCGTAATCACACGCTTTCGTGTGTCTCAATGTGTTAGATTTCACAAATCCACCACCATGCTTCCATGCGCCTGGAAAAAAAAATTATATTTTTTTCTTTTATTATTATTTTTTTTTCAAACTTGCATACTATCAGCGCCTTCAGTCGTAATCATGTGCTTCCGTGTGCCTTTAGATCCAACACTGAGTTGTCACACACCTCCAGTGGTTTATCATGCGTTTATGTGCACCTCAACATGCTGGATCTTCACAATTTCACCACATCATTTTATAGCATCTACCAAATCACATCCTCCAATACGCCTTTAGGATTTATATTAGCACTCACCTATCACATTCCTTGCACTCACCTACTACCTTTCTGGTACTACCATTTACCTACCACTTAGGGTTTCCTTATATAACACCACATTACTTGTACTATTATACCCCCACCTATCACATTTCTAACCTATAAATAGGCTCTCTGTACTACTATTCAATACAATTCAATATACATAATATGAAGCAAAAATTTACCTCAAATTGGTCAAACGTTAACCTGTAAAAGGACAAGAGAAGAGTAATCGGAAGGACACCGGCGTGGTGCCGGTCAACTACGCTCCAATGATTAATGTTATTAATTATATTAACTAAGTAATTAAATCAATAACACAATTTTTACTATCTTGAAATCAAATAAAAACATTAATCACACTCAAACAATAGAGCATTTAGAACAAACATTAAATATATATCTCATTGAATTAACATATTTTTTTAATTTATATTAATAGTGAAGTATTATTGACAAAAAATAAAAGAGTCGTCTAACTTATATTACTTTAACTATTATATGTTATACTATATATCTCGGGATAATAAAGAGAAACTTAATTTCATAAAACTAGATATTCAGATTAAATGTTTTAAACTCATAATTTTATAGACACTTAACTAATTAACAAGAATTTGATAAAATATAAGAGAGCGGTTTGACTTGTATTACTTATAATTGTTACATGTTATACTATATATCTCGGGATACTGAAGAACAATTATGACCATCATTCATATATAATTATATATATATATATATGTAGATATATATAATTATGTCTTGCTTTTGTATTTCCATTCCAATGTTCTCTTTCAATTTCTTTTCCATTATTGGACCGACACTCATCTTCTCCCTTATAAAATTCTATAAATAATTTTCACGTGAACATTGGTAAATCATAATGAAAATTTTCTATTCAAAGTTTTCAAAACCAACCAATAAAAGATATTATTCTCTTCAGCAATCATCACTCTCTTTTTCTATACATACAAGACGTTACACTCACAACACCTAATTCACACCACTAGAGTCTAGCACAAATAATATATATATTATATATAACATATATGTAATAACTCAAATTTTTCATAAAGACTAAAATTTATTTAATTTTCCAAACGAGGATTGGATTGTAGAGACCGATTTATTTTGATCGGGAATTATTATTTTTATGTAAGGGTGGACACACACACACACATATATATATAGTGTAAGGTTTAGTTGATGATGACTAACATGTTAGCTAGTTAATGCACCCACTTGTAAGCCTTGGTGCTTGAGGAACATTGGATAACTTTACATTAAATTCCTTATCATTTTGTATAGATTATTCTTATGATAAGGTTGGCTACTGCATGACATGATTGATTAAAATAAAGAATTTTTCTCTATAAATCATCGTGTAAAGTTTTGTGGAATGTGTGTGCCATATTTTAAGCATTCTAGATATTTTATTTTAATTTAATTTTTTTTATATTTATCACATTTTGGATTCTTGAAAATTTGGGGTTTAACAATATTAGAAGATAAAATATATATATATATAATACCCGTCACAACAAATAATGTGAAAATATATGTTTACATGTTTTTAACATTCTAAAACAAATTTACAATATTAAACTATTTTTTACATTTTCAAAAAAATTAATAAATATTAACGGGTTATGCGGGTTAAACGGGTCGTGTTGACCCGACATGACCCGTTAAATTTAATCGTACCAATCGTGTCAGTTTCGAGTTAGCGGGTCAAATCCAAAAATAATATGATTTCTTATTTGGTCTATCGTATAGACACAATAAGGACATGAACACGATAAGCCCAAACTCATCCTCGCTTATTTCATGTCGTATTAGCGTGTTGTGTCAAATATTGCCACCCCTAACTATAAAGGCACTTTAGAGGATATTAATTACATACTTAGTATATGGACCGTCTCTGTATTTATAACAGTCAAATAGGATCATGTCCTAGTAGGAGATTGGTTTTTCAGTTCCCTAGACTTATCTGAAGATAGAGAAGTCTTTGTCAAAGTATACTTCTCATTTACGTCACCTTAATCTCAACCTTTACGTCGTATGTTTCACAATTGGAGTCAAATACTCTATCAAATGCCCCATGTTCATGAAGGTCGATTGTCGGACCTTAGGAACATTTTAACTGGCCCATTAGGCTGTAAAGATAGACCCGGGTCTAAATAATTTTGTTGGATCTCTATCTTGGCCCATGGACTTAACCCCAAACCACCAGTTATTGGGCTTCTGGGCTATTAGACCCTAGTGACCAAACCTAGTAGGCATTGGTGGCCGGCCTCTTTTGGTCGGGCTTGGCTATCGACCCTTGACCGGCCTTTAGCCGGTCAGTTTCTGGCCAACCTTGGGTGGCTAGCCCTTGGTCGGTCGGTTTCTTCTGGCTGGCTTTGGGTGGCCGACTGATTTATATAATTAAAAATGATTGTTATTCGAAGAATTGAACCTTAGCTAACAAGCTCTAATGGTATCACCCCAACCATTATGCCAATGAATCATGTGGTTAAGAAACTTTAATTAATAATCTTTAATGGTACAGTCCTTGATAAAACCATGCGACAAACTTTGCGGGACTTATCCGTCATTTGCTAAAATTTCTCTTGACGGGTTGTGTCTCAGCGAGGTCGGTTACTACTTTTCTCAATATTAATTCATTCTGCCTTTTTCATTAAAGACCCTTTGAACGAGGTGTGCCCCAATGGGTCAATTAACCATGTTCTGAAAATTAATTTATCCGTCTCTTTTATTACAGATTCTTTTTAGAGGTGTCCCTATGTAAGGTTATTTGACAATGTTCTCAGGATTAATTCATTCCACCTTTTTCATTGAAGGCCCTCTGTTAAAGGTGTATCCCCATAGGGGTATGCTCTCGTAGAGCTGTTTAACAATGTTCTGATAATTAATTCATTCTGCCTTTTCATTAAAGCTCTATTAGAGGTGTATTCCAGTAGGGTTGTTTGATAATGTTCTCAGAATTAATTCATCTTGCCTTTTTATTTAAAGGTCATCTGTTAGAGGTGTATCCCCGTAGGGTTGTTTGACAATGTTCTCAAAATTAATTCATCCCGCCTTTTTTCATTAAAAATCATCTGTTAAAAGTGTGTCCCCAAAGGGCCGTGCCCTCATAGGGCTATTTGACAATGTTCTCGGAATTAATTCATCCCTCATTTTTCATTAAAGACCATCTATTAGAGGTGTGTCCCCGTAAGACTGTTTGACAATGTTCTTGTATTTAATTCATCTCGCATTTTTCAATAAAGGTCCTTTATTAGAGGTATGTCCCCGTAGGGGCTGTTTGACAATGATCTCAGAATTAATTCATCCCGTCTTTTTTATTAAAGGCCCTCTATAGAAGTGTGCCCCCGTGGAGTTGTTTAATAATGCTCTCGAAATTAATTCATCCCGTCTTTTTCATTAAAGGCCCTTTGCAAAGGTGTGCCCCTATGGGGTTGTTTAACAATATTTTTAGAATTAATTCATCCCGCCTTTTTTTATTAAAGACCCTCTACAGAGGTGAGTCCCCGTAGGGTTGTGCTCCCGTAGGGCTGTTTGACAATGTTCTCTGAATTAATTCATCCTATTTTTTTATCAAAGGCCATCTGTTGGATGTGTGTCCCCGTAGGGTTGTGCCCTTATAGGACTGTTTGACAATGTTCTCAGAATTAATTTATCCCGCCTTTTTCTTTAAAAGCCCTCTACAGAGGTGTGCCCCCCGTGGAGTTATTTAACAATATTTTCGGAATTAATTCATCCCATTTTTTTTATTAAAGGCCCTCTACAGATGTGTATCCCTGTGAAGTTGTTTAATAATATTCTCAGAATTAATTCATCCTACCTTTTTCATTAAAGGCCCTCTACATAGGTGTGTCCCCGTAGGGCTGTGCCCCCATAGGACTATTTGACAATGTTCTCGAAATTAATTCATCCCGCTTTTTTCATTAAAGGCCCTCTCTTAGAGATGTGTCCCCGTAGGGCTATTTATTCATTTTTTGTTATAGTTATAACAACGTATTTTGAATCAAAAAGATCTATTATTGATATTTTAATAACAAATAAAGAGTTATTCAAGAAAAACCTTAGAGTTATCATCCTAAAGTTCAATACTAAACTAAGTTTTGGCTCAAATTATTAAAGTAAATGCAACTTAAAAAAGTTTTACTAATAGTATATCCTTAGATGCTCGACATTCCAATGATGGGTCAACTGTCTCTCTTTCAATGTCTCCAACCAATATGTCCCCTGTTGTTGCGTTTATATAACTCTGTAAGGGCCCTCCCAGTTAAGAGCCAGTTCCTCGATGTTTGGAGGTTTAGTTGCCTGAGTTACTTCATGGAAGACTTAGGTCTTCAGGTTGAAAACTCGACCTTCAGGTTGAAAACTCTTCTGCTTGATTTTTTTGGCTTATTCTTTTTCAAATTTTCTATTGCTTGAAGATTGGAGATTGTAGACCTGGAAATAGTATTAAGAACTATATACAGACAACTTTGGGGACCTTTGGTTGGCTTTTGATAGCGGCCTTTGAAGGCGGCTTTTGAGGGCGGCCTTTGAGGATGACCTTTGCCCTTTGAGGGTGGCCTTTAGAGGAAGGCCTTTTGAGGGAAGCCCTTAGAAAAAGTCCTTTAGAGGAAGGCCCTTAGAGGAAAGTCTCTTGAGGAAGGCCCTTAGAGAGAGGCCTTTTTGAGGAAGGCCTTTTGAGGGCCAACCTTCTTGGCCTTCCTTGGCTAATTTTTTAAGGATTGATCTTCACCTGCTTGGCCGGCTTTCCATCACCATCTTTTTTTTTCCCTCTGCACATTTAGGGCATCATCGACATTCATGTACTTTTGGGCTTTCATAAGTAGCTCGAACATGCTTTCTAGAGGATGATTAGAAATTAAGTACAAGAATTTTAAGGGCAGCAGTCCCCCCATGAACACGGGAACTGCTACCTTGTCATCCAAGGCTTCGACCTACAACATCTCCATGTTAAACCGATTAATGTAGTCTCGCAAAGACTCCCCCTTAATTTGTTTCACGTTCAGCAGATACGTGGCAGGCTTCGTATGTCTTTGGGCGGCAATGAAGTTGCTCACAAACAACCGGCTCAGCTATTTGAATAAATGTATAGATGTAGGCTTCAGGCTGTTAAAGACCAAACAGAAGCTTTCAATGTAGTAGGAAATGTTCTGCACATAATTTCATCTGGTAATCTTTGGAGGTACATCAGAGCCTTGTAGGTCTCCAGATGATCTAATAAGTTCTTGGTCCTGTCAAAATTTTCAGAGTGGGCATCTTGAATTTGCTAGACAAAAGGCAATTCATTATCCCGACGAAAAAGGGACGTTGGTTTGTTGGACTAGATCCTCCACTGTGGCAGGGCCTTTTCCCTTAATGGCGTGGGTTATACTATCTACCTTGGATCGGAGGTCCTGTATCTCCATATTATAATAGACGGTTTCCCTTGGATGCCCTGAATTTTTGTGGGTACGAGCTTTAAACCCCGAATCCCCCTGGGCATGAGCACTTTTAGATGGGACTAGGTGAATGTGATTTGTCCCTTCTCGATCGCTTCTAACTCAGCTCTAGGTTGTGTCGTCTATCAGAACTCCACTGTCTCGCCCAACATCATCCCCTTCTAGATCAACCGACCTAAGGTGACTCCGTAACGGTATCGGTGCCATATGAGGGAGGTGCTGCAGGATTGCCACATTTTGTTGGATTACCTAGGTCAAACTCTGATTCAAATTCTGAACTTGGTATTCCAACGTTGCGGCATACTCTTGGTCATTTGGGACTCTAAGGTGTGCCCCTGGGAAGTCTCCTTGACTGGGAGGTTGTATGCCTCCTTCTTCTATTATCAGCAAATTATGACCAGGAAGGTTTTGGGCGGCAGACAGATCTTATCCGACTGGAAGGTTGTGGCTGGAAAGAGGGTCCTGTCTGGCAGGGAGGTCCTGTCTAAAAGAAGGGTTCTGTCTGATTATAGGATTGTGGCCGGCATGAGGGTCCTACCCGGTTGTAGTCTCTAGTCCAGATCGTAGGTCCATCATGTTTCGTATGTGTTTCGAGTAGAACAATTAAGTTTATGATAGTGTTCCCACAAACGGTGCCAACTGATGAAGCATAAATCCACCCTGAATTGGTCAAATGTCAACCTGTAAAAGGATAAGAGAATGGTAATCGGAAGGATACTGGCGTGGTGCCGACCAACTATGCTTCGACGATCAAGTCAGAAATTGAAAGGCTTTCTCAAACTATAAAAAAACTTTAGAGGGTATTAATTGTGTACCTGGTATATGGACCGTCTCTGTATTTATAATAGTCAAATAAGACCGTGTCCTAGTAGGAGATTGACTCTTCAGTTCCTCAGATTTATCTAGAGATAGGGAAATCTTTGTCAAAGTATACTTCTCATCCACGTTACCTTAATCTCAACCTTCACGTCGTACATTTCACAATTGGAGTCAAATACTTTATCACATAAATTTCTCTCATTCTCTTCTCTAACTCTAACAGTCATTATTGTCTTTGTCCCATATGAATAGGGTCAACTACATTAATTATCTTTTCCAATTACATTAATTATCTTTTCCAATTCTTTCTTATTATAAACCATTGCTTTCAAGAATTGATGAAATACTCATTAGCTTGTAATAGTAGTGCATGGATATATCGAAGTATACAGTATACATTTTCTTGGTTTTTTTTTTATTTTTTTATAAAGGGGCAAATAGGTTTAGGACCAAAAAATTAGTTTAGGGT
This sequence comes from Cornus controversa, assembly GCA_026545225.1. NCBI lineage: Eukaryota > Viridiplantae > Streptophyta > Magnoliopsida > Cornales > Cornaceae > Cornus > Cornus controversa. Next base: position 35,161,200 of record CM048851.1, read on the forward strand.
ATGTTTCATTTTCTGACAAAAAAAGAAAAGGAAAATAAAAGTAAAGGTATGTACGTAGGATCTATAAAAGAAGTTCCTTTTTATCTTGTGACCCCTAATGTGACCAGTTAAGACTTTTTAAGAGAAGCTAGCTAATATATATATATATTCCATTCAGCAAGAAATAAGACCCACGATCACCAAATCAACCTTCCACCAGCAAAATAAACCATTAGCCCATTTCAGTTGCCACTTATTACTAATGACCCACCCAGCAACCTCTTACAATCTACCATCTCCAAAGTCTTAAAGGTTCTGAAAGATGATCTTAACCTCAACTCATTAAATGATGAGCTCACATAAATCAGACATATTCCAGATAGCCTTGACCCAAGCATCATTGATATCAACAAAGATGATCTCATCGAAGAATTACTCATCTTCGAGAAAAACTAAGGAAAGCTGAAGAATCCCAGAATTAAATGCAGACAACCATTTTAGAGCTGCAAGCCTTCATCACCAACTTTAGTTCTTCTAAATAGCCACCTCTTCTGGGAAACTTCGGCAAGCCTGGGTCACAGCTCAGGTGCCACACCACACAAAAAGGTTGAAATTTCAAATTCAAATTTCCTACGTTTTTTGTCCCAAATTTGTTACATCCCCAATGCAAAAAGTAACAACTTTACACCTAACCAGTCTGACATAACTTTCAATCTCAACACAAACCATAACCCCCATCTATATCCCTAAAAACCAACTACTTCAACCTTTCCACACTCTACATACCTCAGATTGCCAAGTTGTCACATCACATCTTGAACCCATCCCCATCTAAGGGCATCCACTATGGGTTCTCTAAATTTGGTTCTCCAAATTTGAATTTTAGCTAGCCACCTCAGCATTTTAGCCAGCCACATCATCATGTCAGGATCTCTAAATTTTAACTCTACAACAGGTTCTCCAGATTTGAATTTTAGCCAGCCACATCATAATCTCTAAATTTTGACTCCACAATAGGTTCTCCAGATTTTCATTACCCACACAATTAAATAATCTTCAACAATTAAATTAATCTTAAAATTTTTTGTATATACATATTGATATTAAATTTTTTTATACTTTTTTAACTTGAAATTTTTTTAATTTTTTCGTTTTAAGTCAAAAAATAGCCAAAGTGGTACTCAAATTAAAGCTCTCGAAATTATCTTTCTAACAAAATTAGTTTCATCAAAAAATTCAATTTACAGTGAAAGTTATTGAAGTTTAAGTGAATGATATATATATGTGTGTGTATATATATATATATACATGCACGTACTTCTATAAAAGTGAGAACAAAAAATTAATTTAATAATACTTTGGTTCGCCGGATGGTTGGCTAAATTAAGCTAACCATTAAGCTATCCAACCGTGGGACCCACTTATTTGGCCAATTCATTGTTTTGCTACAGGGACGATCCGTTCGCCAGACACAGGTCTGGCGAACCCGTTGCACATGCTCTAACCAAACCGGCAGCACAAATCCTGGGCTCAAGTGACAACACAACCATCTCTTTCCAAAATGGTGTTTGAATTTTTCAAACCACCACCAATCACAGGAAATACTCCTATTGTTGATCCTCCAAAGGATGTGGCTGATAAAGGATTGCACTTTTGGAAGGACTACCTGGAGGGGCACTTCACCCATAAAAGGCTCTCATTCAGTATTGTTGTGGTAATTTTTTCCTAAATCTATGCATTTGGGATTGATTTTTATGTGAGGATGGACTATGTTTTTAAATGAGCATGAAAAAAGGTACATCTTATGGGTTGCATTTTCAGTGTTCATTATTCATATAATTCTGGTAGTGTTTTTTTTTTTTACTATTTTCTGTGCATGTGACAAAAATTGGGTACTATTATTGCTATGTATTGGGATTGATTTTGATATGAGGATGGACGGTGTTACTGAATCAGCATGAAAAAAGGTAAATCTTTTTTCTTTACATACTTCTTTTTTTAGTGCTCATATTATTCATATAATTCTAGCAATGTTGATTTGTTGACTATTATTCTGTACACTTGGAACTGATTTTGTTACGAGGATATTGTTGTTGTTCCTAACTTAAGTTTCTGTTAACTTTTTAAAATTGTTATGCGGATATTGTTTGGTGATGCTAACTCAACTTTCTGTTGGTTGTGGTTGATGCTAATGGTAAAAGTTATTTTTTTCGTTGTTGTTGTTTTGTAACTGTTATTTTTGAAGTTCTTCCCTTCTAATTTGTTGGATTCTTAATATTTGGAGAAATTTGTAATATATATTTAACATTATTTGAAAGTTATATTTAGACCTGTGCAGGGTCAATTAATGGGAAAAACAGGATTGTAGTCAATATAACAAATAATATGTCAAATTTTAAGCAATACTCTACCAATTCTTTAAAAAAAAATATGACAAGACTTACCATTTTTTTTTTAAGATTTCAACAAATGACTTATTTTGAACAAATATTTGCCAAATTGGTTTAAACATACAGCTATGGATGATGTCTACAAATAATTTTTTTGAACAAGATTTTATATATATATGATCTCTACAAATTGTGTCTAAATATTGGTAAACAAAATTAATTGTAAATTATAATATATAAATATTCAATATATATATATATATAATATAAAGATTTTAAAACAAAAAACACATACAAGTTTTACCAAACATATTTTTAATTTCTGATTCAAATTTTTTTGGCAACAGTTAGAGTTATCCAACGTGTTTTTAGTGTTTTGGTTTCAAATTTTTTAAAACACATTGACGTTATCACATATTTTTTGCATGTTTCTGTTTTCGTAATTCATGAAACAAATTTTCATTACCAAACTTGTTTTTGATTACTATACAAAACACTTATATAACATAAGACCTCCTTTCTTGTAGGCTAAAACAAAAATCCATAACAAAACACCCAATCAAACAGATCCAAACAACCGTTAATAACTTTAAATAGATTTTGGTATAAAATCCACCTTCAAGATTTCAAGATGCCACAAAGCCCAAACCTTTTTCAAGTTCCTCTTAAGACGCTACTCATATAGTCGAATATTTGAAGAGCAGAGCCTATCTATAAGGCAATAAATTGGTCGGGACAGGCCCAGATTCGACGGCCCAGGCCTTACCATCATAGCTGAACATTGGGCTTGGGCTTTGATTCGGGCCAACATGGGTTTGGCCCAATTTTTCTTGACAAATATTCGCCTTGCTGCCAAGGAAATTTGAAGATCGTATCAGGCCTGCACTCAACCACTGAAGATAAAATTAAAAATAAAGTAATGAAAATTTTAATAACTCAGTTTAATTTTAGGTAATGAAATTTTAAATAAGAGTTTGAAGTTAGCTTTACTTAATTTTTTACTTCATTTAATTAAAAATTTATCGCATTTTAAGTCATGTTTATTATTTTAAGTGATATTCATGTTATACTTAATTGAATAAGTACTTTATTTATTTAGAGGCAACACTTGAACTAGAAATATCCGGTAATTCGTTTCAGGTTGTTCAAATTCTATGAAACAAGCTGTTGGGCCAAGCCTTCACCAATGTGCCCATCAGCTTATCGGGTCGGACTGGGTTTTGCCTCTAATGCATGCTTGCCTAATAGAGCTTGAAATGGAGTGCATCTAAAGTGAGAATAAATATTGAGTACACCCGGCGAATGGTGGGTCTGGCAATCATGGTCTTGTGTGTGTAACATTCACTGTAGGCTTCACTGTGCGTATTGTACACGTAGGATTAGGGCTGCAAATGAACCGAGCCAAGCTGAGCTTGAGCCTACTTGGGCTCGGGCTCGTTTGTTTGTGAGCTCGCTCGGGCTCGGCTCGGGCTCGTGACGAGCTCGAAAAGCTGAGCTCAGGCTCGGGCTTGGGCTCATCATTATTTTGAGAAGCTTGGGCTTGGCTCGTTTAATAAAAAAATTCATTCGAACTCGTGTTCAAGATCGTTTTAGCTTGTTCATGAACGTAAATGAGTCTTCACAAGCCTATGTTCATGAACATAATCACGAGCCTACGAGCCCTAAACGTGCTCTAAACGAACTTTGTTCACGAACATAAACAAGCTTATGTTCACGAGTCTACACGAGTCGAACCCAACATTATTCGGGCTCGGCTCGTTTATTAAACGAGCCTAGAAATCGAGCTCGAGTTCGACTCGTTTGCTTAGCAAATAAGCTCGAGCCAAGCCCTTAATGAGTTCGAGCCCGAGCTGCTCAAGAGCAGCTTGGTTCATTTATAGTCCTATATAGGATTGTGATATACCCGATGCACTGTACGTTGAACACACCAAATATCTTTTTCTAAAGTGGACTCATTTGAATCCGTATCGAAATTCATATTTTAATGTCAAGATCCATATCCATATTCAATTGTATCATTTTGGATATGATCTGTATCTAAATCTAATCATATAATTTAAACAAGATTCTAATAAAGTAAAATATATGCTTTGGTTTGAATATCTGATAAAACAATTCATTTCATAATTATCCATATTCAAAATTTCAAATCCAATCTAGATTTGTGATGGATTTTCATCATGTGCACTGCTGAATAATATAACGTTAACATATTATTTATTCTATTAATTATATATATTTTTACGCCTAAGAAACAGCTCCTAAGCCAAAGAGGACAAATATTGACAAGTTATTTAATATATAAATCATTGGAAGTCTTATTAAATTTATACATGCCAGAATTGGGTGTGCAATTTGGGTGAGGTAATTAGAACCCAATTTGAATTTTCACGAGTTTGAACACTCATTTTTATAATTAAAGTTAATATTAGGTTGAAAAATCTCAACAAGAAATTAATTAGGGTTAGATTTAGATTGATGTGCCAGTCCCAGAGCCCAATCCGAATCCAAACTTTAATTTAATTTTTTAATATATATATTATTTTAAATATATCATATATATATTAAATTATGTTCGGGTTGGTGTGGTCTATTTGGTATAATGTTATCATATGCACTCATGAATATTTTCAATTATTTTAGTTGTGAAAAAATCAATGTTGTTCATTTTTGAGACTTTACAATAATTATGTCCAGTAATAAATAATCGCATTTTAAGCGCATAAAAGAATGAGAAAATAATTTATAAGTTTCATAAAGTCAGATTGATATCGGATGTTTATATGAAAAAGATGACAAATTGAATTTTAGTCCAAAATTTTAATTCAAATTGGAAACTCTAATTCAACTCGAACTAAAATATTTAAAAATAATTTGAACTCAAGTTGATTAACATGGATTGAAGGTGAGTTAAAATTGAATTAAAATTAAATTTTTCATATATCTGATTGAGTTTGAATTGTACCTCTGATTCACCCTAGTTACATTGAGTTGGTATTGTACCTCAAGCACACCCTAATTACTTCTCTCCTCTTATATTCCGTGAATCTATTGAATTCCACACCTTAGAAGGTTACGTAAAAACATAAAAGCAAGTCTACAATGAGGACAAAAACAATAAGAGCAAGTAGTCTCATCACGCTCATATCTTTTTCTTATCGTTGAATAGAGCGACTAACAACAGTAGATCGAGCAATTTTTTTTGATAAAAGCTAGTATTATTTTTGAAAGCAGTCCCGATTAACGGCTTTGAAAAAGGCTACTTACCCAGAATTCAAGGCACCAAAAGAGAGTTTTGTTGACCATATTAAGACTTTTTGAATATAAGCAAAGATTAAGTAGCATTTCTTACAGAATGGAAGATCTAAAGCTTCCCTTTTTGTTCTTGTTTATATATATATATATTGACTAGCAGACAATAGGAAGATTTTATTAATCTTCCCTTAACCAACATTCACATGCTCACAGTTACGCTTCACAAGAAAAAATTTTTTTGCAGCATAATTCAAGGAAGAGTAGGAGACCATGACCAACTTTGTCAAATTTGACTCTCATCGTGATCATCATTCAAAGATGTTGCTGGGTCCTTAACCATAGACCTTTTCACAAAAAGGATCACCTAAAAATTCTCCGAATCAAATTAATAACTAGGTAATTAAATTAGTAACATTTCCTTCATGCATGAGGTAAAAGTGAGAGGAGAAGAGTTATTTTCTTTTCGCTCTAAATTCGATGTGAGAGCCTCTCTTAAAATTTCAACGTCTTCGTTGTAATCGGACCATCCTGTCTACTCAAAATAAAGCGAAGTACTTGTCGTACATGATTTTGATATTAATTATAACGAGTTGAATATTTGTCCGTTGACCTAAAAACTTAAATTATTAGATAATTTTGTATACCTATTACATTCATGAAAAAAAAAATTTAAACATTAAACTACGATTGGCTTCACTTTTTTAAGATACTTACCGACAGGACGAATGAAAAATCTTATTGATCATGTGACCTTAAATATTTCTCACAAAAAAGTCAATGACAAAATACTGAAACTTGGCAGAATCAAGTGAGAATTAATATTGTTTAGTCATTTATTGAAAGAAAAAAAAAAAAAAGACAAATAATTATTGCGACAAATAAAAGATGGGAAGGACGTGTAAGTGTCAACCAACAAAGGCTCACAATTGGAATCCTAGATTTGCAGACAGATTTTGGAGTATCTTTCATGTGGGTCTATAAAGTAGTCTAGTAGTGGCCTAGTGGACGTTTATTATGCAGAACTAATTAATAATGTGAGCATTATATGCTGCAATATTGGAACACTCAGAATTGGGCACCATACATGTAAATCATTACCTTCAACTTTTATTAATCAATTCATTGACTTCAATCCTGCAAAACTTAAACTCCATAGTGCATACTAACCACCATCTTTAATTAATCATCATCCATCATTTATCTTCTAATCTTCAAAAGGGATGTGTGTGTGTGTGTGACTGTGTGTCTATATATATATATATATATATATATATTCTATCTGTATGCATAAAAAGAAGTCCACTACAAACGTGCAATTATTTTACGCATCTGCCGAAGACAACTTCTGCCAATGAAATAGATTGCGCTGGCAATTCCTCACTCCATAAAAGCAACATCGATCATGTTGGCACCATGATTGTTTCTCAGACAATAAATATTAAGCAAAGTACTATTTCATTTCAGATTTGATTGGCACTATGTTTTTCGAGCCACTTGGGAGTGAGGCAAATTGATAACAACAAAACCCAACTTGTTAGGTTGATTATCAATTAGGTTGATTATTAATTATTTATATTAAAAGATGCACTAGCTCAATGTAGGTTTGAAAGAGATAAGAAGCACAATTAATAAGCACTAAGTTAAATTAATGAGATGAGATATATATATATATATATATATATATATAGTTTTACCCAACATAAGTGATGAAATGATAAGTTTCATATCTTAATGCCTATAATTATTTTTCAAACTGTGTTTCATATAGATTCTCTTGATGAATACCTTCATTAATACTTAATTAGCTTTCCTCTAGCGAAAGATTAATGTCCAATATATATAGTCAGATAACTAATGAAATCTTTAGGACCTTACAAATAAATAATAGACCACCAACTACGAATGGAAAAACAACTCGCCTACATTATTGGTTCCTCTCTCTTCCATGCCTAGCCCCATTTCGTTTGAGACAATTTTGAGAATGCCTAATAGGGTTTGGATGGAGAGGCGATGGAATAAAAACTCGCATGGGTATGAATCGGAGGATAGAGAATGTCTTCTCATCTCGTCCCGCCTTGTTTATATTGCCAGAATATCATAATACACTTATATTTTGTTAAATATACTAAAAGATACTAATTAAGTTTATCAAATATACTAATTGGATTTCATAATTATGTTATGTTGAATTTAAGAGAAGTTAAAACACTGAAAATATTTTTTAAAGAACAAGTAATTAGAAAAAACATTACACAATTTTTCAAAAACAACTTGAGTGAGGTGAGGTAGGCAGGTGCGGAGTGAAAAAATTTAAACACGAGAAATATGGGTCCTATGATAAACGGTTTTGGACAAAAATTTTGTACGAACTCATCATTCTTGTTTTAATGGTTCTCACAAATAGCGTGAATCTCACATTCTGTACATAAATGAATAGCAAAAATCACTCTATGTGATGAGTGATTCTCACAAATAAAGTGAACCTCACCTCACCTCATGTTAGGTGGTCTCTATCTTCTCTTTTGCACAAGATCGTGCTATGCTCAAAAGAGTATCAAGGTCGGTTGGAAAAACTCAACTTTTTTTTTTTTTCTTTCTGTGATAAGTGATGTTCACAAATAACATTAATCTCATCTCACCTCATGTGAGACGGTCTCTTCCTTCTCTTTCGCACAGGATTGTGCGATGACCAAAAGAGTAAGTCTCGAGGTGGGGTTGGAAAGGCTTAACTTTTTTTTTTTTTTTCACTTGACTCAACTTTAGCACCATATATACTAATTATGACGTTGTACTCTATGGTAGGACTGGCTAGCTATAGTTGGCCAGAAGAGAGAAAGTTGATGTAATCTAGTCATGCTGAGGAAAGACTGATAATTACATCTGCAGGCAAGAAAGAAGCTAAAAAATTAAATTTATCAGTGAGCACGATTTCACTTCCTTTATTAAAATCTTAAATTTAAAAACTCAAGTTATGTAAAACAACTTAATTTTAAACACATTGGATGGACAAGTTCACTCTAAGTCACATAATTTTTTTTTAATGAGCATCGCTTTTGCGCTCTATGTATGCTCTTGTTTCACCGCTTTATGCATACTATATAAAATTTGTTATTTTCATACTCCCGCTTTTACACTTGCTCCAGATTCCGCTCTATGTGACTTAGAGTTCACTCACATGTAATGAGGAGGACTATCAACCTTAAATAATATGGGTCCCATAGTTAAGACACCTTATTCACCCTTACCATTCCGCACTTGGGTGACTTTCCTTAGCATTTTAAGCATGCGAGCAGCAAAAGACATGCAACATAAAATAATTTTCTTAATTTCTATCTTGAGGGATAAAGTCATAGTTTTCTTGATTTCTAACTTAAATAATGTCTTTTATTTAAAGGCCCACCATCACCTTAAATCAAGAAAATTAAGAAATGTCACGATAAATATTACAAATTTTTCTAATTTTATAAGAAAATGATAAACACCATGAAATAGCTTTCGTGATTTTTATAAAAAAATGAATATAATTTTCTTGATTTGAGAAAGACAATTTTTGAATAGAAGAAATTAACATAATATACGATTTTATTTTATCATTCAAGATAAAAATCATGAAATAGCAATTTCTTGTCATTCAACGCCCAATTTTATATGCATAAATCTACTATGAAGAATTGATGGTATACATACACACACACTCCGTGTATCTGTTGTAATTAATCATGAAAGTTACAATGCATGCTTTCGAAAAAACATTTTAGTTCACCTAATTATCACACCAAGTAAATTAACCTTTCTGCATGAATATGTACTTAATCATGAACTTTTACATGAGATGCTATCTACTTACAATCTTATTACGTTGAAACGAACACACACACTCATATAATTCACACACACTCATATACATTCAGAGTATAGTCAGGGCCGGATGTAGAACGAGTGGGTACTAATGTACTCACTTAATTTTATAATTTTTTTTTTTTTACATATAGTAAATACAATTTTTTTGAATTTTAAAACTAAGAAGACCCATTAAATTTTGAGTGATGTACCCACTTAGTTGTATAAAAAACAAATTATAACCCAAACTCTTACGTTCGTACTGATTTGTCCAAATTTCTGACTACGCCCCTGTATATATTCATTCATTTCAATCCATTTTCTTCTCCACAATGCCCATTTATGTCCTCCTTCTCTTCATTAATCGTAAAATCTTTCATGTAATACTCAAATTTATTAACCACGTTCTCCGGCAATGACACGAGCACTCTAACAGCATCAAAATCGCCGATGACCGGTAAAAATAAGCAGTAAATATCACTAGTTAGAGGACCCATATGCAGAGGCTTCCCTTCACCAAAATTCAAATCCTCTAACCCTAATTTAGACCACTGTGATACAACTAAACTCGTTGCAAGGTCTGGTTTTACTGTTTTATCTTCCAACAAATCTACAATGGACTTCACATAATCATCACTTAGTGTTGATTTAGCATGCTGCACTAACTTCACCCCCTTGTGCAAATTAGCAGCGACGAGTTCATTAACCTTGGCTTCCGCGCATCCTAGCACAAACCCATTCCCGTAATAACCTTGTGGCATTTGTGGCTTCAATTTTTTCCTAATGTTAACAGAGAAGAGGAGCTTCACACTAAGTGAAGGTGACAAGTCTAGGCATTTAACCCAGGAGCGCCACGTGTGAGATGCTAGAATGTCAAAGGTGGTGCATTTTAGCGAGGGAACGCATTGCCTCTTGAGGTGAAGGATATGGGAGTGGGTGAAGGTTAAGGATGCTGGGACGAGCACCTGAGATTGTAAAAATTGGTTGAGGTGACCGTCTATAGGGGTAGTTTTGGTAAATTCGGGATGGGTGAAGGTTATTTGTGGAGGATTAGGCTGTCTCAACACGTGGCGGGCGTGGAAGGGAGTAACATGTAAATCTTCAGTGGGTTTGGTGGTGAGGTGGGCCCAAGCGTGTAGAAATTGCGATGTGCCAATGCCGTCGCATAGACAGTGATTGATTGCCGTGCAGAGGATCATTCCACCGCAACGGAGATTCGTGACCTGCAAATACAAAAAGCGAAAAGTAGAAATCAGGGTCAGGGGCATTTTAGTCATGTGAGAAAAAGAAGACCGCAGATCGCCAAAGTCCAATTGTGGTTTAGTTGTGAAAGGAACAAAAGAGGTATAGGGCATATAACCCCAGAAAGTGTAGGGTCACCCACTTTTTGCGGGGTGGTCAAGATGGAGAAAAAGCATAATACCCTATATCTCATTTCATCTTGTCAATTAATACAATTTCTTTCTACATGTAACCAAATGGATTATCTTGTCATTCCCTTTGTTTGGTTTAAGAGTAAACCAGAATTAAAGGAAAGATGAGAGATTTGATTAAAATAGGAGTGATCATGATGTAGCTGAAAAGACAAAACTAACCCCACATCTATTTAAGAAGACAATATGGCTATGGGGGCAGCGCTGCTTCACAGGATGAGGGCATACTTACCACACATGTCAATTCCTTGTATATATATATATATATATATATAATTGAAGAAAAAAGTTCCCTTAGAAGCACACTTTAGTACTGATAAAAAGAAAAAGAAAAATTGCAATTTAAATAGTAGTGTCAATAAAGTTTAATTTTCCTTGAAAAGAAATAAACATTGTAAAAAACTTAAATTAACCCATGATATATTTACCAAAGAGGTTATTTAAAAAAGAGAATGCAATCAAAATTACCATAAGAATACCATGTAATTAAAGAGGAAATTAAGAGGGAAAAAATTAAAATAAGTAAATCTGAAATCAAACCTGAACTACAAGAGGAGGAATATCCAAGAAGGTGTGAGCTTCAGTTGGCCTATACAAGAGCTTCCTCCAAGACCTGTTTGGCTTTCTGGAAATCTCAAGAAACTCATCGGCAGTGAAATCCATGAAAGCTTCAGCGAAGACAGCACCTTCTCCATTACAATCAACCTCAAGTTTTTGATCATTTTCTGGGCTTGTTCTCAACCTTCCAGCTAATGGGTAGTAATCAACAAGAGCTCTAGAAAGTGAGCAGTTTAGGGCATCAGCGCTTATAGACTTTTTGAAGAGATAGAGATATTTAATGGTGAATCTGAGGAACTTTTGGTCATCAAGGTTGGAGAGATAGAGAGAATGCTTTGGGGTTGGGCCTTTTGGACAGACTAAGATAGGCTGGTTTAGATAGTAACAATCTGGAAGTTCTTCAGTTGTCAACATATTTTCGTGTTATGCTCTTCTTAATTGATCCGGGTAGTGGTGGTTTGATGCAGCTGTGTGTGTATGTGTGGAGAGAGAGAGAGAGAGAGAGAGAGGAGTTGATTGAAAGACAAGGTAAGAGGAAAGCTTTGTAGGAAGAGGAGTAAGCGTCAGTTGGAGATCTACTGTTGGATATTGTGATGTACGATCAGATTCCTCACAAGAGATGCTATTAAGAGGACAGTCTCACCATACTTCCCATGGAAAATAATGGAACAATGAGAACTTGAGACTTACAGGTCTTAAGTAAAATAAAATAAAGGTAAATTGCACTCACCTTCCTTAATGCTTGGACATATTTCACTTGGATAGAGCATCTTAAATTTATTATTTTCACATTTCTTAAAGTTTGACGTTTGTACTCAATGACACCCTAGCTTTTTCTTTTCTGTTAAAATTATTTACCAAATTTGTAAAAATGACCATTTTGCACCTCCTTTCACTATTTGGATAAATTACATTGATCTCCCCTAAGCTTTGGTCAAATTACACACGAGTATAACGTTTTATGATTATTACTTTGACCTTTCCTAAAATCCTTAGACGGACGTTAAAATTGAGTGAAAAGTTAGTAATACCCTTAAATTATAATAATATATTATAGTGCAAATATTTGTTAAATTGAAAAGTCTTTTATGCCCTTCAATTAAATATAACTCGTGTCAGGCTAATTGTAAAGCAAAATCTGTCTTTCTCGTTCTATAGATATACATATATGCATATAAATATATCTGCAAACAGGATTGAGCCGAAGGTTGGGGCTTGCAAACAGGATTGAGCTGAAGGTTGGGGCTTGGGTGCTAGGTGATGATGCCTATATTGGTGGCAATTGCTCCTCATACGGATTACTATTGCCACCAAATTGCTTTGAAGCTCGCGACCTCTATTATGGACGAGGTCTCTGGTTTAAGTCCAACATGTCCAACTGCACCAAGGAAAGATATAGAAGAAGCATCTAATTCCTTTATGCATACTCCCCTTGACTCGGGGGATATAATTCAGTTGGTAGAGCTCCGCTCCTCTTCTTCGTGTGTTCCATTCTCAAACTTCCATGACTAAACCAAACACCATATGGTCAATTTGTGAAAATTTTTGGTGAATTCTTTTGAGAATTTTGGTTAAGTATGAAGATTGGAATAAAAATCCCATGGTTAATGTCAATTTAGGATGGATTAAAAGGTCAATTAGAGGTAGGAAATACTAGGAGTAAGGTTTTGAACAGTTAATATATTTAAATCTATCTATCTATCCATACTATATATTAAAAGCATAAAGGATTTTTTGAGTTTAGTACACATTTTTTTATTAAAAAAATAGACATAAATTATATAAACACATGTTTTATATGGAATCATAAATTATATATTCTCCTAAATTCCTAACTACCTATACCTACATTTAAAATTAATATAGATATTTTTTATAATTATAAAAAAGTTACCAATTGTATTAGAATTCTTTTTTTTTATTAGATTTCTCACTCTTATGCTTCGTTTGGTAGGAAGGAAGGAAGATGGGTAGAGGGAAAATAGGATGCAAGGAGAAAATTTCATTCGTTCAGTAGAAAGGAGGGAATGAAAGAAGAGAAAAGAGGATGGATGAGTCATCCTTCCTCTTTCACAATTTTTCATCCCTCCAAATTTGGACGGAAGAGAGGAAAGAAGAAATGTATGGCTATTATATATGTTTTAAATTACAATACTTTCCTTATTTCTCTTTCTTTCTCTCTTAAGAAACAAAATAAGGTATTATCTCTTTCTTTTCTCTTCCATCAAATAAAACAAAATGAGGAAAGAACACAATCTCTTCTCTAGAGATGTCTCATCCATCTCTCATTCTCTCTTTTCTAACCAATTTTCTTCCTTCCTCCCAAACAGAGCATTAACAACACATTTTATTCAAAGTATGAGAATTATATTAATGGTAAAAGAAAATAAAATAAAAATAGTTTAACATATATATATATATATATATATAAACATAATAAAAAAATTACCAAACAAAAATAACTTCTAATTCTATCATCTTCTATTTCTTAAACTACTAATAAATCATTTAGTTGTATTAAAATTCTTTTGCTAATAGACTCCTAAAAATTATCAACTGCTAATATGATCTTAAACTCTATCAATTATCCGAAATAATGATCAAATATAAAAAATAACTTATGGACAACATGAATTTATAATGAAAGGAGTACAAAGGAAGTGAAGAGTTCTACCATAAGGTAAAATTATATTATGCTTTGTTTTTAAGTTGAATGATACTAGTTGCTCTTGATATTAGATAGTCGTTTTAGTAAATTCTTTTTATTCTTTGAAGAGTATGTGTTGAAGATGGTATTTGTTACTTTAACTGAAAAAAAAAGTGAGTGTTTAATGAAAGGACTTTGTTTATCAGTAAATGACATTGCAAAAAAATAAAAATAAAAAAATAGTGAAGGCACTGACATTGTCATATGCTTCAAGTTAACAATTAATTTTGTTGCTCTTTTAATTGGTATAAGATCTTAATTTTCCTTTAGTGATTTTTTTTTTTGGTAGATTAGTCGGTGAGAATGGTATAGACTCATGTTAGAGCTTTTGGTGATTAATTGTTTTTGAAACTCTTTTTTTCATTCTCAAAGAGTTTGTGTTTACCCTAAACTAGGACATGCGAATTGGAATTCCTAGTCATATATCCGAGCATGAGAATGGACTATTTGAGACTATTCCAGCATCACTTGGAAGTCTGAAACACTTGAGTTTCATGTCAATGTAATATTATTTCAATTACTACAATATATATATATATATATATATATATTTGTATGTATGTATATATATGTGTATAGTCAAAATAATGAAAGCTTGAAACTTTGAATAATGAATACTACAACTACCAGGAAAATAGAAAAGTGGTAGTGCTTTTTTTTTTTTTTTTTTGGGAATTTTGGAAAAGTGGTAGTTGTTGTCTTTTATACAACTTACCTATTTATTTATTAACTGGCACAACACTAATTGTGGTCATTCAACTCATTCAATGGAGCAATTTTGAGGATTATGTGGAGTTATTAATATTATTATTTTAGTTAATAATTGGTTGTACTATAAGTACTGAAAATATTGTCGAGCATAAATCCTTTTTCCAGAAATAATTTTTTGACTTCTTGTAATATGATGATAATGATATATTCAATATTTATATGTTTTTGATACCGATAAATTAAAAGTCATAAAATCATAAAAGAATAAGGGATGACATCATAATATAAAAAATTATAATGCAAGAGGAAGAATATGCAGATTAAGAATTTCCTACTATTTGTAATTACATCAACATTGATCTCTGGTTACTCTCCTTAGGTGAGAGACGCATAATTTTCTTTAGATTAATACTAACTCTCTTACACTTTTCCTACCTTCATCACAAAAGAAGCCAATCATCTACGCCAGTGAGAAGAATTAAATTGCATCCTTCATTTCTAATGTAGCATCTACCGTCTTCACAAATATCGTACCACAAGTACAAGTAACAAAAAATGAATGAAGGGCCTTTGAAGCCTGCACCACAAACTGCTAGGCTAGTAGTATGAATTTTTTCCAACGGCATAAAAACTTATGTCTTCACATAGGAAGAATACATGAGGCCTACAACACAAGAAATGACATATAAACTACTCTACCGGGTAGTACTTTGGAGCTGCTCCGTTGGGTATTAAATTATCTAGATACATCGATATCTTTTATATCTTTTAAATATTTGTTAAACTCGGCATTCATAGTACAAACTATATACCTATATTAAATATTTTATCTATTCATACAAGATTTTTAATCATTTTTACTACTATTAAAAGTACATAGAGTTTTTTTTTTTAATTTTTTATAATATTATATTGATTAAATGTACATAAAATTTCCATACATTTTATATTTTTCATGATATTATTTAAATAGAAATCATATTAAACCCAAACTTCACCCCTTTTTACCTAATCTATTTTCGCATGATTATGAAAAGCAAATGAATAAGAATGCAATTCGAATAAAGCATAAATCAATTCAATGTAGATGAATTTTTATTATAAGACGAGCAACTAGCAAAATCTAACATCGGTTCCATGAATTAAATAAAAGAAAAAAATATATCTTCCACGACATTCTTGAATGGATTTAGTAGTTTTATTTTTTCTTTAGTAAATTTTTGGATTTTTCCAATTTGCTTATATAATTTGTTTTTTACTTTGTTTTTCATAATGTTTTTTAGGGTATGCGTAAGGATAGCAATATATGTTTGTTGGCTGGTGGAATAATGAAAATTGTAATCTATTTGCATTGCTTACAAAGAAATGGTTCAATATCAAGGGTATATTTATCTTATCATTTTTATTTTAATTTTAATTTGCGTTATTATTTCAAAGTTAAAATTCGTAACTATACATAGCAATGATATCCCAAGATGTATGAAGGGATTTATGTCACCATAAACAGAGACTAAAGTAAGTGTTGGATTCAAAACTAGTGTTAAAAGAGTAGTCTACTGTTAAAGAACTGGTTGTTCAGCTAGTTTAGAAGACAGTACAAACTAATCCAGGACCTTCTGCCAGCGTTAACACCATCCGAGTTGCACTGCCAAATGGTCCTAGAAAAACACCTAAAACACACTTCCTAAAGTCCTATGAATACGACACAGGGGAAGGGAAACTTGTAAAAAGAAAGGATCATATTATCCACATTCAAGTTCACATGTTATAAAATCATGCAATAAGAGTATGTAAGAATGTCATGCACTCATACACTCCTCAACATCTCGCCCATGTCCCACACACACAACCATAACCCCAGTCAATACAACCATGGCACAAGAGCATCACAACAAGGATAATGGTAAATATCCCTAGCATAGACACCGTCCATCGCCATTTGGGGCTTAGTTAACACCACCTTAGGTTGATCGATACACACACCTCGGACATAGGTAAAAATCAGCCATCATCTAGCCAAAATTTATGAAAAATCTTTATTTTTTCAAAACCATCACACACCCACACCCTAGGCCTATGTGATGCACAAATGCTCCAACTCATGCCATTATGCACGTTTACATCAAATTACAACTAGCATGCATTTCTATGTCAATTCCATGTACCAAATTACATTAATTATTTCATTCATACATATTTCATATTTAAATGCTCGTTGAGGCATTTAAACAAACATTTGGTCACATATACATATGCATGAACCAAATGAACTTCAAATATCAAATCTCCACATCTTATGCACAACTATACTTCACATAATGCACATAAACACAACCATCATTTGTATCATGTCAAATCATGCCAATCCCATATACATACATGCTTGACAACATAAAACACCATAAAACACGAAAAAACCTAGTTGGATGCCCTAGACATCTAACATACTCGCACAATTCCCGAAAATTATGGGTTAGACATTCCTATCTCGATTTGGAAGAATTTTCAAATAAAGCCCCAAATCCACTGAATCAAAAATTTTCCAAAATCAACTTTGAACCAATCAAAGGGAAGCCCTTAACGTTTAGAACAATTTGTCCTTCTTCGGCACTTCACAAATCACACATTTAGGGCTCCAAATCTTAGAGAAGAAATGAAAGAGAATAGGGAGAGGGAGATGGCCTGCTATTTGGTCTCCAAGTATTTGATCTTGTGATATTTATAATATCCAATTTAAGAAAATACCAAAATACCCCTATGTCATTTAACGTAGCCTTTCGGCTCCGTTTTCAATTCTGAAAATGTCCATGGTTCCAAAATTCATTCAATCTCCCTTCTAATATCTTAAATGGACTAAAACCAAAAATAAATATGTTTAAAAAAATTTTAGTGCCCCAGACCCACCCGTCTAGCATCTTTGGCCCTCCAACCCAAAAATCACAAAGTGAGCCGAATGGCTCAGAAAACTCCCCGAACTTCACAATAAGTCTCCGCACATGTAATTCATATATAAAACGCATGCATAATCACATAACCTCACTTTTAGAAAATAAATAAATAGTAAAAAAGAAATTTGTCGAAAATGAACCCAATCTTTACAATTCGAGAGGAGGGAATACTCGAGAATTCTTATGTGAGAGCAAGAGGTCTGTGGCCAACCTAATGATCATACCCATAAAGAGTTTTGAGGTATGTTGATTGCCCAAATGCTCCTTCCCCTTATAAGGTAGGTTTGACCCAAGAGACCCAAATATTTTGGCTAATGTAGGATTGAAGTAACCAGATGTGTTTGATTATTGAGGCTTTATTAACAGCCTCTAGGTTGGGGATTCCTAGGCCTCCTTCAGCTTTGGGAGTGTAAATTATAAACCAAGCAATATCAACCTTTGTATTATTCAATTCAGTACCTGTCCAAAGAAATTTTCTAAACACGAAGTTGATTTATATTAGAACAAGCTTGGGAAGGATAAACATGAAAGACCAATAGGTTTTGCATGTTCACTAAGACTGACTTAATGAGCTGCAATCTTCTCGCATAGGAAAGCACTTTACTAGTCTAATGACTAATTCTTTAAGTGATCTTCTAAACAAGAATTTTACAATATGAGCTCTTGAGCCTTGTGGATATTAATGAAACTCCTAAGTGACTAATAAGGAAACATCTCTTCTCAATACCAAGTTGTAGAGACTGGGCCCAATTTTGGTCAGTTTTCATTTTAAGTATCATTTTCACCCTAATTTCATTTTGAATGATATTTAATATGTTTTAATTGTGAAAAATATTTTTGAGGAGTGGTATTAAATTTTTGGAAAGTTTTGAGAACATTTAAAAAAATTTGCTTTTTGGGTCAACGGGGCCCCGGGACGCTGTTCGATAGGCTCGAGAATCCGATTTTTAAAAAAAAAATACTATTTTTGGTTATGAACCAAACAAAATTTTGAAAGAGTTAAGGAGTGATTTCGAGACTATAGGAACTTTTGAAATTGAAAACGGAGGTCAGAAAGGTACGCTAATTTGAAAGAGTTAAGGGTGTTTCAGTCATTTTGTGCCCCAAGGAGATATAAATATCTAGAGGGGATGATATATTATCACTTTTACATCAATATCTCTCTCTAATTCTCTCACTTCATCTCTCTCCATTCTCTCTACATTTTAGAGGTATTAGGCTTTGAATTGGGGGACGTTGAAAACAAATGGTTTACTATACTCGGCAAGGGCTATGTAGTAAATAGAACAAAGTCCATGTTGGAAAGGACTGAAATTTTGGGACTTAACTTTCAAGACTCAAGATTTGAGGTATGGGTGTGAATATCTTCCTTATTTTGATTTCATAAGTCACATACTTGTGACATGAAACCTTGTTTAGAGAATTTTGTGAAAGTATGACCCTCTTGCATATATATTGAATGTTTAACATGTTTTAACTGAAATTTATATACTGCATGTGTGTAGTTGATGTGTATGAATGCAATATTATGATTTTGTATTCATTTGAGGAGTTTTGTGAGAATTGATTTCATATATGGAGTATATGCATAGAAGAACATTTTCATAAAAATGCACAAGTGTTGTAATTTCCATGAGATGATTAAAATGCATTTAATATGCATGAGTTGAGAATTGAAATGCATTGACCTTGTAAATGTTATGCATTTGGTAAAAATTGTGAGAAATCTTAAGGTTTGGTATATTATGTGACAATGTGTACTTATGTGAGAATGTCGCATTTTTAGGACATGTGTGAGAATTAATAAGGGTTCCGAACCCTAGGGTGCAAGAACCAAAATTGGGCAAATGGATGTCACTTCCATCGGATTAGCAACCCGTAGAGCGTAAGCAAAATATGTGGTCCCAAAGCGATCCTTACTATGGATTATGGCAATCTGAAGCCCTCGGTTGAATTGATTTTCAATTACGTGATGTGAGTTTGCTTGTGAGTTGTGACTTTCTATGAATTGTATATGGTGTTGAAATCAGAAGCATAACTCATGACTTACAAAACATGTATGTTTTAAGTATGAAAAACATGAATACTTGTCATGTAGAGACTTCATATGTATTCATGAATGACTGCCTGAGTTAAGGTAGAGTCAGGGAATCATTCCTACTGGGCGTAGTCGTATGTTAATCCCCTTCCCCCAAACTCATGTCCATACCGACTTGTGACATGTGGACTACGATAAAGATGTTGTAATTACATTTGAATTATGTTGTTGTATTTAAATTTTAAGTGTAACTGCCATATATGACTTATGTACGACTTTTGGAATATGAATGTTGGATGTTTAGTTTTGAATTCCATTATGTGTGTTATGTGGATATAATCTATTGGGAGTTAAATTTTTATGTTTTGAACATATGATGCATGTGATGGACCATTTAGAATGTTTAGAATGCTATAGAGAATGTATGAACATTGCGGAATGAGAAGTGAACATGAAGTTGGCCTTTTTTTTTAGAAATTACAAGATTTTTGCAGAAAGGATTTCGATTGTGTGAAATCTCCATTTCACACAATTGAAACATCTCGATTGTGCGAAATGGGAAGGTTGATCAATTGAAAAGTTGCAGGGTTTTGGAATGGAAAAGTCCCGAATGATGAAAATCTTCGATAGTACCTTAATAGTACTTCACATGACCGAACATTTCGATTGTGCGAATATGAAATTTTGATCAATACATTTCAATTGTGCAAAATGCCCCATTTCGATTGTGTGAAAATAGGGACCAACAACTAGAGTTGTGCAAGTGTGGCCACGTGTGAGACCCTAGTTAGGTGTTGATGTTGGGACGTACGTAGACGCACGTATGTAAACAATTACGCTTCCACATTGAGTAGTGGTTGAGGAAATTCATTAGGGTTTAAGGGACTTAATCACCCTCAATTTTTGAGAGTCAAAAATTAGGGCTTGATAACTTGGTATCAGAGAATGATATCAAAGAGTTATTGTGATTAGGAGTGTTGATGTTTGATAATCACTGTTCATCCCCGTTTCCCTTGCTCTTAATCGGGATTCAAAAATTGGGGCATGACACAAGTAGAATGGTAATTGAGAGTTCAATAATAGAGGGGAAATCGTGCTTTTAGAAATCTTAATGGATAAGCCTGAAAGGGACCTGAGATCTTGTTTATTGGATCTACACTTCTACTTTTGTAAATGGATTTAAGCCTTGTCTTAACCTTAATTGGGCTCTTTGTTAGGTCTAGCAACTTGTTGAGTCCATCTAACTTATTGTACGTATTACAATATCAATATATTATTTAACTTTTCAAAAACAAAATTTTGCTTGTGACAAATGGTTAACTTCTTCATTATGAGTAACCTTGCATGAGGTTTTAATGGACTATAAGACTATCATTACCTCCATGAGATTCAAGTAATAATCATTTTATGCAGAGAAAACATTGAGATATTCTACACAAGTATAGGACATGCATTCTTACACACAGTTTAAAGATATATTAATATCCCTGATTTTCTTATTATAAGATTAGATGGTCAATTCTACTCTGGTTTTGCTCAAATTTTACAAGCTACTCAAAACTTAAATCTACTGTTTTATATTAATCTGAAGCTCTGTACATCATTAAGTCCAGTACACTCTCTTCTGTAAATAAACTAATTGATTATAATATTGTTAACCTTTAAGTGCATTTACGGAGAAAACTTTCATGAACTTATTAAACATTACAATCACAAAAAATAAAGAACTATTATTTATTGGTTTTTCTTTTTCTTTTTTGGGTGACTTTTTCTCAAACATTTAAGCACATATACACCATCATTATTGTCAACTAAGAAGTTATCACTAAGTACATCAGAATATCATATTTTTTTCTACCTTATTTGTCATATAAATTCTGTGCCACAAGCCTTTAGGTACCATGAGTAAGGCACCATTGTTGTGTCAACTCTACCTTTCTCACATGGGCACTTCTTTCAACTTTCATAATTCAATTTAAAAATCGAAGGTCATACAATACAGGTGACGACTGTAGAATAGTGGATGTTTGTCGTTACTTTTCTACACTTCATACAAAAAATAATAAAACCTGCAAAAACTTTATTAAAAATTGTATAGTAGTAAGCAAGGTCGAACCACTCTCAAGTGAGATTTCAAATGAACTCAAATTCACACACTAATTTATGGAATGAAAATTATTTTTTTAAAAAATATTTTTTATTTTGAAATTATAATGAATAAATGAAACTCTAATAATAAAATAAATCTCAAGGGAAGGGAATCCACCACCATGAATCCATATAAATAAATTTTCTAATATTCTTATTTAGTTTTTCCTCCAATAATCAATACACTTCACCAATCCAATTAGAATTTAGAAAGATGAAGGAAAATATTAAATAAAAAAGAATGACTTGATTATATATAAGAGAGACATTTCTTTATTTAATCTGATGCACATTGGTTAGGTAAATAGAGGTAGGCATTCTTCAAATTACTATTATTTGGCAAACACGAAGAATCCTCTCTCTAATTTTTTGAAAATAAAAATCCAGAATAGAAGAGTAGAAGAATACTCTTGGGAGGAAAAATTAGAAAATAAAATAAAAGAACTTACTTATATTTCATCATAATGGTTTCATCACTCCTTTGAGATGTGTGTTTACAAGAAAAAAGAAAATGAATACAAAAAAATTATTTACAACTACACTTTATTTTTTTCTTCAATTTCTAACTCTTTTCTAACTCCCTTCACCATCCCCTAAGACCCCCTATTTATAGAGTTAGAGGGGAATGGTTTAGGTGGAAAAAAATTTAAATACAAAATTCAAAATACAAAATTTGAAATACAAAATTCAAAATTCAAATACAAAAATTCAAAATTTTGAATTTAAATATCTAAAATTTGATCTCCATATCTTTAATTTCAATTCTGGACTGCAGATGTGGCCGTGTAAAAAATATTTTGCAAAGTTTTGAACTTGAGACCTTTTGTGAAGTAGATTGCATAGAATACCATCTCTCCTACAATTCTTCCTTTGTTCATCTTTGGCTATATATATCTTTTTCAGTCATCTTTTGCTACTTTTCTTCTTATTTGGAAATCAACCCCTATAAAACACAAAATGCAAAGATAAGAATATTTAAATAAAGTAAAAGAATAATTAAAGACTTATTTTGAGATATAAAATAACATGTTTTGTACACTTATCAACAGGTTCTCCCCATTGCTAATAAGTTACAATAAGTAAATGCTAACAACTAAACCTTGATTCCACCACTGTATATAGCTATCATGCTATAGCTATACTATTATGATAGGATAACCAGTCACATAATGCTTAATATATATATGTGTGTGTGTGTGTTTTCGATAGATACAAAGAACAGTTGGATAAAATTTATAGAAGTAACAATTTCCTTTTTTTTTCTAGAAGGTTGAACAATTGTATAAATGTGAGGATAATTACAAAAGAGAGCATGAGAGAGGCCCGAAGTTAGCCTAAATAAAAAAGGATTAACTAAAAAACTAGGTACAACAAAGGAGACCATTGTAAGTCCCAACAAAACAAGATCATTTAGGCCCCAAACAACTGAAACCATTGAGAGCCTATGAGCGATGGATTAGTCGTTATAACAGATTAACAGTTAGAACCAATTTTGTATAGGGGTGGCAATATTTGACTCGACATGCTTACACGACACGAAATAAGTGGGTTTGGGTTTGCCTTAATCGTGTTTGTGTTGACTCGAATTGACACGATAATTAAACATGTCGTGTTTATGTTTAACCTGCTAATCTGTTTACAACCCAATTAACCCATTTAACTAAATGTGTCAGATAAACGTGTTGTGTTCGTATTAGAAATAACCCCGTTTAGCTTAAATGTGTCATGTTTGTGTTATGTTACGTCTTGACCCATTTATTAAATAGGTTACGCGTGTCGTGTCATGTTATCCGTGTAATAATCGTGTCATGTTCATGTCAAGATTTCTTAATATGAATAATAATTATGTCGACCCGTATAACAGAATTAATACCCATGTTTTGACATGACACACCAACAAATTAGCACCTCTACTTGTAAAGGTTTATTTTCCACCTGTAAGAAAAGCTTCATAGTGGAATCCTAAGAGGTTTTCTTGAGGCATGGATATAGGCTACTAGTGGTGGTTCTGAACCATGTATATTGTCGTGTTCTTAAGTTTGCATTTCTCTAACTTTTAACTCATTTATTTTGCTAGCATATTCATTAGTTTAATTTTCAAATACTTTTTATATGAATGTTATGAGAATTGCTTTATATGAGAATGATGTGATGAATGCTTGAATTATATGGATTATGTTGTGGATGTTGCTTGAAGTGATTGATTATTTATTAGATTCTATAATTCTCTTTTCAAGTTGCACACCAAGTGTTTGATAAAATGTGCAAATGTGCTATTAACATAGTCTTCGCTTATAGGATTTACATGTTGCACTTAGATAACCACTTCTACTTGTTGAGTATATAAGCTTTCCAAGTGTTTGACAAGAGTTCAAACAAGTTTACTTTTGTCGAAACAAGCCTAACCAAAAAAGTTTCATTATTTGCTTAGAGACCCTATTTACCCCTCTTGAGGAACACTTCTTGGGTAACAATTATTACAAACTCTTCTACTTGGTTAATTCTTTTAAACCCTTTATTTAATACTCTTTTGATAGGAAAGAATGATTAATGAATAGAACAAGATTTTAGTGTTTCTTATAAGAGAAAAAAAGCGGGAAGGGAAAGATGGATGGATAAATTAGCCAACCCTCTTAACTTATTACTATAATAATTGATTCAGTTATCTTCCATTGATACGGGTTCGATTTTATTTCACCACATTCACATCCGCATCTGCATCGCCAGATGTAACCACGACTATGAACCATGATTTCTTTATATACGTATATATTTGAAAATTATCGAAAGAATAATAAATAATAAAGTTTAATTATTTGGGTGAATTACCCTAATCTCCCTTGTGTTTTGGTTTGCATCCATAGATTAAAATTTTACAAAAATCACTCTAACAACCCTATAAACTTTAGCAACCACAAAAGGTCTATGCAAATGACAAAATTGCCCTCATTAAATTTTAGCAAAAAATATTATTTGTTTATGTCATGGTGATTGTGTGAAATACCAAATAAACCTCCTCTTTCCCTTCATCTGCTCCATCCAGAGGCCCTTAAGTTTCTCCTTTTTCTCTTTTTTGTTTTACACTATGAATATCTATAGTTAGAGTAATGATACACATAATGAAAGTTATCACCGAATGGAAAATCGTGTTATTCTCCATCCATCAAATAGGATATGTAAGACTCAAATATTTATTATACTTTTGTCATTCAATGGATGAAGAGACATTCGATGATAACTTTCACTATACAAATCAATTTCCATATAGTTTTATACACATGCTTGATTGAAAATTTCTCAGCATTTCATGGCTTATAACTTGGCTCATCTGTTTTACACTATGCTTTTCTATTGCTGCTTCATCAAAATTTGTAATTATGTAATTATATAATATTTATGTTTTTTTGTGTTTATATATATATATATGATGCATATAATTTTAGAACTAGTAAATTAAATGTATATTTAATATGAATATCAACTTTTTAGTTGCATATTTAATAAAATTATATTAATTTGATTAAATTTATCAAAATACATTTTTTTTCATATCACATATGGATACATAATAACACAAGTCAATGCAAAGAATAATAAAGTTAATTTTGTCTTTCTTTTTTTTTTTGTTGCAACTGAGGGCATTATTGGCATTCCACTTAAATTTTTGAGAGTACTAATGGAGGTACCTAGATATAAAATCAGAAGTCTATAACATAATCACTTATTCTTCCAGGTTAAAAGGATGTCTGCATCTCATTCAATTTTCACATCAAATATCATCAATTTATATAAAAATATTGCTATCTTCATCTTCATTTTTTATATATTCATTACAGATTTTTAATATCGTGCATTACTCATGCTCTTTAACTAGTTATTAGAAAAGTGGATGCACTTCATCCAACCATCTCTAGTGTATATTTTATAGTAACAATACGAGCAACACCTTATATCCTTTACAAACACTTGTAAATTTATCAAAGTCTTCCGAAAGAGTAGTATATGTTCTCATTTCAAAGTGAAAGATTGAGGTTTCGAGTCTCTCTAAGTGTACGTGAGAGTTAACAGAAAAAAAAAGAAACACTTATAAATTAAAATAACAAAATTTTCTTCTTTACTTTGCACTCTCTAACCGTGATTATAAATGTATTGCATCTTAAAATTATGAGTAATGATAGATCCCGTGAAAGTTATCACCGAGAAAGTAAAACAATTCCCTTTTAGAAAACTAATTATTAATAAAATGAATATATTAAAACCCCTGAAATATGTGTGGAGGACTGTTGTCCATCTTACATTATTTATACAAAACAATTCATCTCATTTTTGAAAATAAATCCCTAAATAAACGATGTATCAAGATTCAAGACAAAAAGTTGAATATAACATTTTGAAACTTTGATTTTTTTTTTTTTTTTTGAGTGATGATACAATTGCGAACTTCAAAGTCCGACCGTGTGTTAAATTGTGATCCCTATCGCCTATTCCTTGTCACCATGAGTGAGTCAAGTGTCGGCAATTTCAACATTTTTTCCTTTATTTTCATGATATAATGATTCAAAAGGACAATCAAATTTTTAGGAACATGTCCTCTCAGAAAACAACTTTCTCAAAAATTTCTATACTTTTGTCTCATAAAAAAGAAGTAAGAAAATCCCCTAACTATCGTAAACAATGATCTTTAGTGATTCGGACTTGAGAGTGTCTATGTCTATGTGTAAATCTTTTTGCTGCAAGTTTGATTTGATTTTTTGAGTTTGGAATTGGCGAAAAAGACGATTCCACTGTGAAATCCATGTTGAAGATATTTACCCAATTTCGACAAGTTTGACCATTTTGGTGAAATGTCAATTTACTGATTTCCTGAAGCTTTTGCACTCTATTACTCAAATGAACATGTGTGTGTATATATATATATATATATATATATATATATATATGTAAAGCAATTTGAGGGATATTATTGTCTCATTTGACAATAAGTTAGATTCTTACTTTGCTTCCTTCTCTGATTGAATCTTAAATTTTCCTCTCTTTTTCTTGCTTGTTTATATATTAAAACTCACTGTTGGATCACATTCTTCCTCTCAGTGTCTGAAATAAGAAAGAAAAATGACAATTTTTTTTAATGTTACTCTAATGCTATAATATTCGATCGATTTTTTTGTGCGACTTCAAATATACAGTTTTTAAAATAAAAACTCTTGTGAGTGTTAAATAACAATATAGTCTCCCTTCTCACAAAAAATTAATTTCAATAATTATCTATATTAGTCGGTAACAAAATTGATGAATCTTTTTTTTTTCTCAATAGCATGAAACCAATATGAAATTGATTTTAGATTTGAATTTTTGTCCAACTAAATCTCAAATTATTAGATCCGACCCGATTAGGATCATTCCGGATCCAATCCAAATTTATGGCTGGGGTAAATGAAAACTGGGAGACCGTACTGTCGGGAGGTTTTTTTGGTAGGTTTGTCAGGAGTTCCCTGTTTGGAGGTTAGGGAACTACATTATAAGCCGCCAGAGTGGCACTATGATGGATAGCACGTGTATGCCTGATGACATGTACCTTACATAATTAATTTCATTAAATTCTGCTAGAAGAGCTCATACTACTGCAAGTCTGCAGGTCATTATACCCATTCTGTAAGACTAATATATATATATATATATATATATATAAACAAAATTATTGACAGAAATATATATAACGGATATAATACCGACTTTTGTGTCATAATTCAGAAGTTCAAATTCCACGAGCTCTCTCTTGCATGGGATTAGAACGGGTAGAATTGAAAAAAAATTCTTCATAACATATTAATAATTTTTTTTTTTAATTTCAATTTCAAGTTTTTAATTTCATACCATCAAATATGGTCTAAACAATTTAAGTACAAGAATTTCTCATAAAAAAAAACAAAAGCAAATGATTGACGATAACATATTAATTACAAAATCAAAGGTCGTCACCAATTTTAAAAAGAAAATTTTTTCCATACAAGCAGTACTATATATCTTTACACATAAATATATAAGTAAAAGTATATCTATTTTTTTTAAGTTATATCATTATGTGTCATCACTACTCTTGACGTTGAAGAGTCATGGAAAATTCATCTTAACCAACCCTCAAGCATCTTTGTGCAGGAGATAAAAATACATTGAACCATTTGATTTTACATTTCTTTGCTAGGTGCAGTGGATGCTCACATAGATTCCTAAAATTTATGACAATGGTTCTTCACTTTTGCTATTTTAATTTCCAATCATAATGATTCCATTGTAATCCCATATCCAAAGAAAAATAAGAATTTTATTGCGCAGTTTGAATTTTCAAATATATGACAAGTATATGCATGTCATTTCAACTATATATATATTCTTCTTATATATAATCATTTAGCCTCAATCTTCTTATACTTTATTCACCAATTTCACGTTTAATAGATAAAAGTTGATCATTCTTAATTCATCCATCTTATTAATTAATTACTAACACATCTGAGCTTTAATATATTGAAAAGATGAAGCATAGTTCCTCCTGTCGAATTCGTGATGAGTTTGACAGAAAAAGCAAAGAACTAGAATCAATATAATGGAAAATAAATTCCAAGGCTTGAGGAATAAAGTTGAGACTTTTCATGGTTCTTTTTAGGGTTTTAGAATTGTGGAATATCATTAATTTACTAGTGTTGTGTTTTAGTTTATATGAATTTAGCCTTTCGGAATCCACTTTCTTAAGGTCAATAGAAAAATGTCAAATAAAAGATGTTTAATTTAGTTGGAGATCAAAAGAGAATTGATCCATTTGTTGTCAAGCACACATAAGTTTACACGCATATATCCCTAAATCCTAATACTCTGGTATATACTATCATTATCCAAATTTGTGCCACTACCAGATGATCTATTAAAGCCTTCATAGTGTGTGTGTGTCTATCTATATATATATATATATATATATATATACACACATATGTATGTATGTTTTTTACATTTTGTAGTGATGTGGCATACTCAAATTAAAAGAGACCCCTATTCCCCCACTCACAATTAACCAATAATAAACATGCCTTGCATTACCATAATTGATTTTTGTTAGAGGGCTTCGTATCTTTCCTGAGTTGTTTCATTCTATATTGATTATTGCTTGTCTTTGTGTCCAGATTCCACATTCTTTCATTTTGTCAAAGGAGGTGTTCTAAAGTCTCGTAGGCAATAGTCCTCAAGAAATTTAAGACTTTTTTGGTTGAGCCTTTTGTCAACATTTATTTATTTATTTTTTTGAATGTTTAAGCAATCACACATACTTACAATATTGCTCATACCAAGACTTGAACGTTCAACTTGTCTTTTAGAGATGCGAGGCCATACCATCTAAGTTAATGTGCATTGGTACCAGTCTTCTATTTTAAGAGAATTGAAAACTATAAAATAGTACAAAAAATTGTTTATTTGAGGGTTAGGGGAAATAAGAAAACAGTCTCTTCATATGTGAAAATAAGATTGTGTATATCTGATCTCCTCATATGCCCTAATGGAGATAACTTCGTGCACTGAGTTTGCCGTTTTGTTATTTTTTTAAAAATTCAGTTAAAAATAATATGTTTTCATAAAACAGTCTATTATAATTCTTTGTTTTCTAAATTTTTGAGAATCAAATAGACTCTTAGATTCGTAAGATCTTGTAAAGAATTTAAATATCTTTTTGTTTGGTGAAAATATTAACTCTAAGCCCTTACTTGATAATTGGATTAGTAGTGCTAGATTCAATATTGTTTATTGTTTGACACGAACAAGAATTCTACGTTTCATTAGAGAAATGATTAGATAATAGGGTCACATATCACAAAAATTAACTATCAAGTTAAGTGACTAAGAGAGAGTTTGGGGGCAGTGCAGGGGTGCATAGAGTAATATATTCATCAGGGTTTTTGTCCAATTAGAAATTTTTTAACTAACTGAAATGATCTTGTTATATAAGGCTTAAAGGTTGTAGTGTATATTGAGAGGGAGAGAGAGATGGATTATTTGAAGGTTAGATATAAAAGAATAGAGATGAAAAGAGTAGATGGAGGAAGGTTTAAGTTTTGTATGGAACCTTCTTGTTGGAAGCATGAATTTGCCACCAACAAGCATTAGCTTGAGTGGTATTTTTTCTAACTCTCCAGAGGAAATTAAATGTAATACGATAAATTAGATGCATCGTAAAATACTCTCTTCTATCTCGTATCTACATCGTTTAAAACAATTTTTTATCCTTATGCCTTATCTTATTTACAAAATTATCATTATTGTTAAAAGAATGTTAATGTTTATTTGACACAATAATTTAAATTTTGAAAAAATGATTATATTATATATTTCTAAATATGAGTTTTTAAAATTTGAATGGAAAAAAAAAAAAAAAAATTGGGTTGGAATTTAAATGGAGCGGTCGGGAAAAAATGGAAAAAAAATGACGTGAGATGGAGATTTTGCTAAATGGTTGTAAGTGGAGATAGGACTGAAAAACTTAAAAAGAGATGGGAATGGGATACCTGCCTAATCTTACCATGCAAAGTAGGGTAAAAATGCTAGTAGAAACATGTGGCAAAAATGGGTTTTGTCACCTCCATTTTTAGGTGTAGGAAATATTGGGAGCAAACGCTACCTTTAGGTGTGAAGAAGTTAGGGGTGCAATTTGGGTTGGACAACCCGAATTCAACCCGAGTCCAGTTCAATTTTTTATGAATTTGGACAATTATTTTTACAATTAGGGTTGAGCTTGGGTTAAAAAATTCTAACCTGAATTTAATTAGGGTTGGGCTAAGGTTAAGGTGCCAACAACCCGAGTCCAATCCGAACCTGAATTGTAATATTATTTTTATACATATTTTTTATTTTAAATATATTATATATAATATTCAAATTATGATAACATTTTTCTTTTCAACTTCCTTTATTTAAATCTTGATTTATTGTATGTTAATACTTTGGATAATTAATTTTCTAAAAATTTGTTTGTAATTTTTTAGAAATTTGCATTAAGTTCTTAATTTTTTGTGTGTTTAGGAGTAATCTAATGTGAAACTTATCAAAGATTATTTTAAAATTTTAACATGAAGATTGGTGATATAGATAACCCGACTTTCTGACCCGAAATCTCAACCCGAGTTGCAAACTCGAGTTTAAAAATTTAAGGATGGGTTGGGTTAGGGTTGAAAGTAGGGTTATGGTTGAGTTAGGATTGAACATTTCATATGTAGGGTTGAATCCGAATTGTACCTCTAATCCGTTCAACCCGCTCGAGTTGCAGTCCTAGATGAAGTGTGCCATATCAAACTGGAAAAGGCAATAAGTTTTGGGTTGGGCCGACCCTACATATTTCCTGCCATTTATTTGGACAAGGAACAAGCGGAAGCCCATAGTTGGCTCTAGATATGGGATACCGGCTGGTGTAATTTTTTTATTAAAAACAATTTTTTTTTTCTTCTTTTCTTTATGGCCTTGAAGTGAAAAGCCCAGCTCAGAGATTATTCGAGTCATGGATAAGTCTCGGACCAATAGTGGTCCAGACTTTGGACCAATCGACCAAACTTTAAACTATTTCAAGCTAACCCAATCGATAAACCTCTTGATTTGCTTTTTTTATTTTTTTGCAAAATTAGCCTACTCTTTTACCATGGCTATTTATTTCTTTTGAGATCATGTTAATGATAATTATTATTATGACAAATATAATTACCATCTCTTTCTTTATGTAAACCAAAACTAGTCATATCTATTCAGCATTCAAAGATTCATAAAGATATCATTTTAATAGTGTCACGGTAAATTGTCGGTGAAAAAAAATTAAAGATGAACATTACTCACTTTTTTACGGGTTAAATCAAAATTTTTTTTCCTTAACTCTTCTCTCGCAACCCTCTTCTCTCTCTCCAGAAAAACAAATCTCCAAACCCAACCTCCATGGAGCTTTTTGACGAGGAAGTGCTCAACAACTGAATTTCATCAGCCAACCTAAAAACACAACTCTCTGTTCTCAACTAATCCAATACAGAAAACAAGTATCTTCGATTGTCGATGCCTGTAATCTCTAACCGTTTTGAAAAAATTGACAAACAAAATTTCCAATATTCTTATCCAACAAAACTTTATGCACAAAACCCACATCAATAACAATCCTATAACCTGAATAATCTATATTTTAACACAAAACAAAAACTGTTTCTCAATAAATATATTTCAGAAACTATATTTACAAACTAATCTTTACCGTGCTTTTGTTCAGGTAAACTTTCTGCACAAAACCCAAATCAACAACATTCCAACCAAAAAGGCTGAACAATTTAAATCACAATGGCTTGTCCATTTCACAAAATAAAATAATAAAATCTATATATTCAAACACTATTTCTCAAATCCATTTTTAAAACTACATAAACAAATGTGTTTTTCCACATAAATTTCATTCATTTTCGCTTCCATCAAATGAATTGGGCTGACAAAGCTTGACGTATATATTTTTTTTACACAATTTCAATAGAAATTCACCAACCACTCCAAATAACAAAATCATAATTTGAAGTCAATTTGGATTTTCATTCAAAATTTGTTAAAGAAGCGGCCTAAAATATCCAATTAAGCACGGCGAGTCTACACATCTCCGGTGGGCTTACACCAAGACTGAGCCCACACAACCTCGACAAATCGCTCTCGCCAACGGAGGTGTAGAGATAGTGTTTGTCAAGGAAAGGAAAGAAAAACCAAAACCCATCAAGGAATTGATTCGATTGAACAAAAAATTTCATAAAATACAGAATTTTAATGGATTCAAGCTTTAGAGGGAAAAAGGAGATGAAGATTAGGCTTTGGAGATTGGGGATGCAAATTTGCTTGGTTGTGGAGAGAGAGAAGAGGGTCATGACTCACAACAGATGAGTGATTCAAAAAAAATTTGAGTATAACCCATAAAAAAGTGGGTAATAGTTGTCTTTAAATTTTTTTAGTTTTAAATAAATATCTAAATTTTAGTAGTTTATATCAGCAAGGAGGACCATGTTGGTTCTGCTGGTACAGAACTAAGTATGGTCCTTCAAATGGAGTAGATATTGGGTGAGCCGGGTATATCATGTCATTTGTATACTCGGCTCACCCAATATCTACTCCCTTCAAAGATATAATGTGTTGGAAGTTGGAAGTTAATAAGATTTATTAGAACGTGAATAATTAACTATTGTAATTTTTCATATTCAAATTTATGTAAATCTGTTTTTGAGAAGGAAAGATGATACTATCTATCCTAATGTCGTTAAAAAACTAAAAAAAATGTTTGAAGTTTTTTTCCTCTTCAGATTGTAATGTATAATTTCTGTATAAAAAAATCAATTTTATTTATTTTTTAGAATATGCTTCATTATATTTCTTAACCATGTAAACATTTCTACAACAAAATGAAGCCGTTTTAAGACCATATCAATAACAACAATTTGACCAGAGAAAATATTACATTGTTACGCAATGCATAAAAAATAATAAATATTTAAAAATTTTATCCTATTTCTGTCATCTACTTGATCGCCAATAAAGAGATGTGAATATCTATGTATATACCTACATCTATCTATCAATTGTATTTTTTACTTTTTTTTCTATTACGATTAAATAACAAATATGCTATTGTTGAGATTCCTATAGGTAAAGAATCACTAGATACTGAATAACTTCTTTTATTAATATAATAAAAATAAGAT
This sequence comes from Cornus controversa, assembly GCA_026545225.1. NCBI lineage: Eukaryota > Viridiplantae > Streptophyta > Magnoliopsida > Cornales > Cornaceae > Cornus > Cornus controversa. Next base: position 35,194,951 of record CM048851.1, read on the forward strand.
AAGATTATTTTTATTAAAACAGAGAGTGAAATAGAGAATTGAATCGAAACAAATAAATGATAGCGAATTAGATCAGAATTTCCAATAAAACACACTATAGGATGAAGAAACAGTATTTTTTTTATAATTGACTCAGGGTGAACAATCATATATTTTTTCATAATAATTTCCATTTGTTAGTGTGGGTTGCGATTTCAAGCCATCTTGAAGTGATAAGAAAGTAGGACAAAAGAGACCCATTCTATTTATAAGTTAGGTCCTACACGAATGATTATAATTTATACGGAAAATTTATAGAATTGAATTCTAGAATTCTCTCTTAGAATTAAATTCTAGAATCTTTCAAAAAAATATTTAAGATATTTATATGCTTCAAGAGTATATTGTATTGAGAATTCTAGAATATTTGATATTTATATGCTTCAAGAGTAAATTGTATTGAGAATTCTAGAATATTTTACAATGCAAACTATCCCTATCATCGAGTAGATATTGGATGAGCCGGGTATACCATGTCATTTGTATACCAAGCCAATTAAAATGCATCATTCAATGAAATTTTCAATGAATGGGTCCCACTTACATATAACAACTACTCTCAACCAACTTGAATGATGCATTTTAATTGGTTTGGTATACAAATGACATGGTATACCCGGTTCACCCAATATCTACTCTCATCATCATTTGTTGTGTGCTTGACGAACGCCTAACAAAACGCTACAACCTCTTACTAGCGCAGCTTTGGCAACTTACATATTAACCCTATAGGAGCTAGTTCTAAGGGTGTAATTTTTATATTATGAACAACTCAATTTTCCAATCCTTTCCACATATAGGCTTTGTAGTTGAGAAGGTGGAGAAGATAAACGAAAAAGAAATTGAAATTTTTGACAAATGCCTTAACATTTGTTAAAAATTGCTCTAGCTATTTTTTGTCAAATTATTTTTAAATTTTGGTTATCTCAGAGAGCTTGAAACATATTCTGGGATTACAAGTATTAGATGTCGGAATACAACTCGAAATGTAAAGCTAACACCAAAAATTAAGTCTCGGCTCAAAAGTGATCCATTTGAACCAATCGACCAAACTTTAAAATATTTCTACCCAATGAATCTTGTGAATTGCATGTTACTTTTCTTTTTCAAAATTAGTCTGGTCTTTTACTAATGTCAATTTATTTCTTTTCAAATTATGTTAGTGATAAGTGTGTGTTGCAACAAATTGTAAAAAAAAATTCATCAATCTTAAAATCTGTCGAATGATACAATAAATCCTTTGTGATACGCAGGGACACCAATTTTGAAGAGTATCATCAGAAAACCTATCCTATGAAATTCATGCATATGATATGACTTTAATAATGTAAACCAATTTTGAAGAGTATCATCAGAAAACCTATCCTACGAAATTCATGCCTATGATATGACTTTAATAATGTAAAGTGTTCGAGGTTAATAAGATTTATTAGAATGTGAATAATAATCAACTTAGATATTCATTATGAAAATTTTCAAAGGTCTTTAAGACCATTAGAGATAACTTATCTTAAATTCTTTTTTCTAACTAATCAACAATTTTTATCAATCACATATTCAAAAATTACAAACTTTGTCGACCGTTTGCACAAGTGATTACGCATACGGCAAGAAAATATGAGAAAAAAAGACTCAATTGTTTTTTTCTAAAAAATTCAAGCAAACGCATATAGACTCATAATATTGTACTTATTGGATTTTAACACTCAACTTCTCCTCTGAAAGGATAAATCATACCATCTAGACTAAGGTTCATTGATAAAAATAAAATCATTTTTTTTATATAAATTAAATTAAAAAACTCAAAGACCTTAGTTTCTTTTCCATTCGGTAGAGTGATCATAGTTGTTAACTACCGTCTACTCAAAAAGCTTAAGCTGTGAGGGTGTAATTTTAATGTGTAACTTTAATATTTAAATCTTTTAACACCCTTACTCACGTATGACCTTCTTTTAGTCAAACACCAAGTTAACCACCATTTACTCTAAGAGCTTAAGTTATTAGAGAGGGTGCAACTTTAATCTTTAAATCCTTCAATATGCCCTCTTACGTGTGACATTCTTTTGGTCGAACATGTGTTTCAATTTAATTGTTAAGGTGACAATGAGGTTTGAATACATTATCTTGTCTTTTTGATATCATGTTGACCATTATCTACTCTAAAAAAAAATAAGCTCACCTTTAATGGTGGTCAATATGGTATCAGATTAGGCAAGGTCTTGTATTCATTTCGTCATTATTCTGACAATTAAAATTAAAATAGTATTGGATCAAGAGAAGCACACACGTGAGTTGATGGTAGTTAACATGATATCATAATAGACAAGTTATTTAGTGCACGTGCCAAACATAATTTTATTATTATTATTATTTTGAATTTGATGGTGCTGGGAGGAGAATAAGCTTTGGTTTTACTTGAACGTCTTCTTAATTTTTGAGCTCATTAAATTTTTATTTTTATTTTTTTGAGTTTGAGGGTGCTAGAAAGAGAATATGCTTTGCTTTTACTTGAAGGTGATATTTGCCGTCACAGAAAAAATCCCAACGAAGCCGTTTCAAGACAATATCAATAACAACGATGTCGTATCAATAACAACGATGTCGTACCATAAAATACCTTTGAGATAAGAAAGCGTTTGAGATATATATATTTATTTAAGCTAAAAATATCTAGTTGTACTTATGAGAACAAAACCATATGCAGCTGTCGAGGGCAAAACCAGTGAAAGTGTTACGCAATGCAACAAAAATAATAAATATTTTATAATTTTATCCTTATCTCTGTCATCTACTTCATCACTGATCCTTTAGCGGTGAAGAGATCTAAAGATCTATATCTATATATACAGGGTTGGGTGAGAAATTTGAAAAAATGTTAGTCGCAGTTTGGATTTGGATTTGATTGGAGTCAAGAGAATTAGGGTTTCATTTTGCACGGGTGGAAGAGAGTTAGGTTTCATTTTCCACTAGAGTTTGAGTTGGAAAGTAGGGTACGGTGAAGAAAACTGAAGAATTTGACTTGAAGGGCAAGATTGGGTAAGGATTGGTTTGATGTGAGAGAATTAAGTGACGATTGAAGTAGAGTTTGGATCGATACAATTATAAGATAGCGAATTAGATCAAAATTTCCAATAAAACGCTTCGCAGAGTGAACAAACAGGTATTTTTTTTTCTAATGGATAATAACCATATATATATAAATTTAGAAATTTTCTTGCTTTCTGTTTTACTTTATTTTTTTTCAAAAATAGAATAATTGTTACATTTTCTAAAATTTAGTTATTTATTTACATAAGTTAGAGGAGTATAATCTGATTTTTTTTGAACAGGGTTGATTTTTTTTAATGCATAATTGGTGGAAGACCATCTATAAATTCAAGTAGTTGCCAATATTTAAGCTGAAAGAGTAACCATTAGTTATGGAAAGTAATGGGAATTGTCAATCTCTTTTTTCGTTTCTCATATATGTTTCTATTTAATGCGGTAAAATTAAAATTCTTTCATAATTCTGTTGTTGAAACTTGAAACTATAATTATGATTAGAGCATGTTTCTTGTATAGGGTCATCATAAAGCATGAGTCATTAGTCAAGTGAAAACTTGACTTCTTAGCCATATAAGATTTTAAAAAGCGTTGTTATATTTTTAGTAATGGCAATGGCTCAATTTTCCTTTTTTTTTTTTAAAACGGTGTTGTTGGTTTTATACTTATTATTACAGTGTAAAGTAATTTATATAATGACAATAAGCTGTTTCTGCAAGTCTTGTGTGAGGATTGATCATTTTACATACTTTAATTCCTTAGCAAACTATTTTTTTTTTTTTAAATTAAAAAATGTCTTAACTATGTTTATGGTGATTTTCAGGGATATGGCAAAACCAGTAGAGCCCCCAGATGGGATTAGGCATCCAGGGAAGCATTACTACTCAATGTGGCAAACCTTATTCGAGATTGACACGAAATATGTGCCAATCAAGCCCATAGGAAGAGGTGCCTATGGAGTTGTTTGCTCTTCTCATAATAGGGAAACAGATGAGAAGGTTGCAATAAAAAAGATCCACAATGTCTTTGAAAACCGCACTGATGCGCTCAGAACTTTGCGTGAAGTCAAGCTTTTGCGACAACTTAGGCATGACAATGTGATTTCTTTGAAGGATGTCATGATGGCTGTCAACAGGAGCAGTTTTAAGGATATATACTTGGTCTATGAACTGATGGACACGGACTTGCATCACATTATCAAGTCCTGCCAAGTACTGTCCAACGAGCATTGCCAATACTTCCTCTTTCAGGTATATATGTTACAAAATTAGTGGTATTCAAATTATTTTCATAAATAATTTTGCTGGGGTTCAGTTTTAAGAAGTGGGTTATACATTAGTTTGCAATCTTAGTTTTATGAAGCTTCTGCAGTGTTTCAGAAACTGATTAAATTTTTTGAACGTATTGTGGGGCTGTAACATTTTTGGTTTGTACTTGAGTAGATATTGTACATTTGAATTATGAGAGCAGTAACTTGAGCTTGCTGTCTTAATTTATGGATGATGTTATATATATATATATATATATATATATATATATATATACACACACTAATGAGCAAGAAATTCTTCCACATCATGTATAGTAACCATTAGATATGAAAACTTAATTGCATCATCTTGATAAATAAATATGAGCATGCTTTGTATGGTTTTACAGGGATTGCGCATTTTTCATACTTCACAACGAAAACTTTGGCATCTTCATAGCATGTTAATGTTCAAATGATTCGTCAGATTGTTTGCTCCAGTCAAGTTTATGCATAAATGCTCACTGCAACTACTAGGCCTAGTGGTGAACAAATACATATATGTTAAATTTAGTGGTGAATTGGTTCTATGTCTATATGTGATACTCTGTTCGATTATTGGTCTAATGGAAGTGACTGCTTTTGTATTGTACATATTATTTCAATTTTGTTTCTCAATATTACTTGGGACTGATTTGAAGACAAGATACATATTTATTTTATTTTATTTTGTTAAAAGTACCGTAATCCGAATTTCACATTGTAGTTGCTTCGAGGTCTGAAGTATCTTCATTCAGCAAACATTCTTCATCGTGACTTGAAGCCTGGGAATCTGCTCATTAATGCAAACTGTGACCTAAAAATTTGTGATTTTGGACTTGCACGAACCAGCAGTGGCAACGAACAGTTCATGACTGAGTATGTGGTTACTCGCTGGTACCGGGCCCCAGAGGTCCTCCTCTGCTGTGACAACTATGGGATGTCCATTGATATCTGGTCTGTTGGATGCATCTTTGCCGAGCTTCTTGGTCGGAAACCACTCTTCCCCGGTGCAGATTGTCTCAATCAGCTCAAACTGATTATCAACATCCTTGGCAGCCAGAGGGCAGATGATGTTGAATTCATTGACAATCCAAAGGCTACGAATTTCATTAATGCAATACCATATACCTCCGGAACACCCTTTGCTAGTCTCTACCCAAATGCCCATCCTCTGGCAATCGATCTTCTTGAGAAGATGCTTGCCTTTCACCCATCAAAGAGAATTAGTGTTACCGAAGCACTCCAACACCCTTACATGTCTTCGCTGTACGATCCGAGTTGTGAACCTCCAGCCCCGGCCCCAATTGATCTCGACATAGATGAGGATTTCGGGGAGGAGATGATGAGAGAGATGATATGGGAGGAAATGCTTCATTTCCATCCTGAAGCTGCGACAGCCGACGTGGAGGTAAGCTCTTAACTTTGCCTAGCTTTCTCGGTTTTAGAGATGCCATGGAAGGTTGGTTGTTGTATGTATTTTGACAGTGATATCAGTTTAGGTTTTTAGTTATCTTTGTTCCAATAAATCTTAGAGGAGTAATGCATTAGCAGTTTGTGCTGTTAAAGCATAATATTACTAGTGTCTTCTGATGAGAACTTTTTTTATGAACTTGATTAGGTGAGGTGGCCTCTTAAAGTTGTATATAGGTGTGCTGATGCATGTATGAAGTTTTGTACATTAATATTAGGTTTATGATGATACTGCTATGATCGTTATGGTTGTATGAATATATCTCTTTGTATATATCTAACTCTCCCTTCTTGGAGTATTGGACACACACATACTCACATGCATGCTTGATATGTCTGTTCTGTTGGTGGATGTGGGGCTTTTTTTTTTCAGACTTAATTCTGCCACTTGTAATGTGTTCTTTTTGATGTTTTTATACTAATCTTACTTAAAAAAAAAAAAAAAAAAAAACTCCATGCATGTATTTGAAGACATATATATGTTCATATATATGTATAATGGATTATGCATTTTGGGGAAAAAACAAATGTTTCAAAACAACCTTGAAACTTTGGAGACTTGAGCTATAAGCAATTGTTAGGCTATGTTTGGATGCCAAGTAAAGATATATTTTTATTATATATTTATCTATTCTTTTTTATATGAAATATTGATAATCAAATGGATCATCATTGTAGGATTCTAGGATTGTATTTATAGTAACTTTCCTTTTCTTTTTCTTTTTTTTACCAATGTTGATTTTGCGAATTTGTGTTTAAAAATTAGATAATAAATAAGGTTATGAGATCAAGGAGGAAAAAGGGGGCAAATTATTTACGGGAAAATGATATTTGAACCGAACTGGTGAGTTCACTGAGTTGTGTAACCGAGGGGTTTTTTTCCTTCATGAAAGTAGGACCTATGTGGAATCTCCTCCAATGAAACCAGAATAGAGCAATGCTACATGTCATGAAAATATTTCATGAATTTTTATCTTGAATGATGTGGCAATTAAATGGTGAGTTAGTATTGGTGGGATTCCTCCAATACACGGAATGTTAATGGTATTTTCACTTGCTACATCATTCATGAAGACAATTCATGATAAAATTTCATGACGTTTAGCATTTCCTTTTTTATTAAACTCTTAAGTTTTTTTTTTCTTTTTCTTTTTCAATCCCTATATCTCCTCAGGGTTTTTTTTTTCCCATTGTTTTTATTCCGCCAAATTTTTTATTCATCTCAAGTCTTAGGCCCCAATGAATGAAACGTATTTAATAGTGGTCCCTACAATTTAATTCTATAATATATTCATTTCTATCTAATCAATAATTTATGAGATTATGTGAATAGGGATGACATCATCATTATATCATCGACATACTAATTTCATAATGACTTCATTATTCTTTACATAATTCTATTTGAAATCTTCCGAATGGGAAGGATATATCATTTTTCATAATTGATTCCTATCTGACCGGTAATTGGTACGGAAAAGTGATAAAACTTTTTATCTATTCCTACTTTTCTCCATTTTTTTTTTACCTTTTCTATTAAATTCTAATTTTTATTATTTATCCTTATCTATTCTCAATTTTTTTTCCTTTTTCTCATTGAAAAAGATGCTTTATCAAATAACTTTGCATCTTAAAAAGCTAGAAGAATAATTTTTAAGTAAAAATCATTAACTATTATTTGATATTAATATATTAAACATTAAAATGTTACTTTTATATTCTCGTCTAAGGTCACAAATTATATTGAGTCAATCTGCTTCTTTATCAATGACATTAGTTTAGATGGTATGATCTTTCATTTCAAAAAAAAAATGTTGAGTGTTTGAGTCCTATTAAAGAAGCCAATATTATGGGTGTTGCAAAAAAGTAAATAAATAAACATGTAAGTTTATATAATCATTTGATTTTTTTTATATTATTAACATTATGATGACAATATTTAATTTTTTATATCATTAACATTATTGATGTCTATTTCAAGTAGACGCAACTCTTCATAAATTCCATTTCCCAAAAAAAAAAATTCATAAATCTTTTTTAATAAGATAAAATTTTTAAAGAGATACCTAGCATATAAAGTCCATCACTTCAGGTTTAATCCTGATGCATAAACTTATAGTTGTATGGACTAGCCTGAGAGAAGTCACTTAGCTGGCTCGCCAATACAAGTAAATAAGGACCCTTCACTTTGTAAACTCCAACCATAGGCCCAGCGTAAATGCACCCGATCTACGATACAACCCCGAAATAAATGCATACAATAAATTTGAACCATGCTTATTGTACACATGCGTATGGTGTGCACACGAAATCTTAAGCTAATGGTCTAGATGCCTTTGTCTAAACGCTGATAATGGAATCTTAAGATTTTATATATATATATATATATATAAAATATCATAGTAGATTTAGAAGAAAAAGAAGACTTAGAATCGATCGACTGGATTTATTGTGTGGTGTTGTGATGTTAGTGGGTCAGAAGATGGTAGCTGAAATAGTGATTATCTGTCAACAGAACATCTCTGTTTTTTATGTTTAGTACCTTTGCTCCCCTAAAGTGTCGATTGATAAGGACTTGTTCTTCGCCATCCCCGTCTTTGTCTTCTGCGAGGTTCGCACTTCCGACTCCATTAAAGGATGGTGGTTGCTTTTGCTTCTTGCATTACTTCATTGGTCTCCTTATTTTAGGTCGTAAGATTTAATTGCAGAGAAATGGGTTTGGTGATAGTGATTGTTTGGTTTAGGCGCAGGTGAAGAAGATGAGTCTTCTATGGGCTTGGGCATGGGTAAACGCTGATGGACTTTGGAGGTGAGTGGTGATGGTGTATGGGCTTGAGCTGAAATGGGTCTTGAATTGAGTTTGGGTTGCTTAGTAAGTTTAGTTGTGGGCTGTTTGGAGTAGAATGATGTGTTACTAAACACTATTTTTATTTTTTGTTTTCAAAAATGTAGAAACAGCAAGTTTTTAATGAACGCTATTTTTATTTTTTGTTTCCATTCAAAAAAATAAAAATATATTTCTGTTTTCTTCTTAGCACAAAAATAAAAAATAAAAAATATTTTCGTTACTAAACGCACCGTTATTCATCTTAAATTCTAAGGCCCAGCGAATGAGATTTATTAATAGTGGGTTCTACAATTTAATTCATCTTGTATATTCATTCCTATCTAAATAATAATTCATTTCTATCCAACTGATGATTAGTAATGAAAAGTGATAAAAAGAATGATTTAAAAATCATTAACTATTCTTTGGTATTAAAATATTAAACATTAAAATGTTACTTTTATAATTTCGTTTAAGGTGTTAAATTATATTGAATTGGTCGTGTTCCATTATCAATGGACATTAGTTCAATACCAAAGATCCAATAGCCAAGCATTATATCTTCTCCTTTCGAATTAAAAGGAAGAGAGTTTGAGTCTCTTCATTAGAAGAACTAATTAAACTTACATGAGTATTATACTCGAACTTGTTTGGCGCACGTTATTTGTGAGGTGTTACGTATGTTCAGGAAGACTAGTTTCACTCAAAAAATGTAATGTTCAGATGATATGTATCTCGTCCCAAGAAGAAATGTTGAGTATTCAAGTCCTAATAAGGACAATATTATGGCTGGTCTCAGAAGTCGTTGATTCAAATTCATTTAATTCCTTCAATGTCACATGACTTTGTTTTATTTGTCTGCCTTGTATAACAAATTTCCAATCGGATGATCCATGAAATCTGAAATCGTTGGAGCCAGGGCTTTGGCAGGTGGTTGTGGGAGTTCTGGGCAGGACAGAGAAAAAGAAAAACTTATAGTTGTATGTATTATCCTATTTAACTATAATCAACATCATATATATTTTTACTTATACTTACTATATTAAAATCAGCAGAATTTTTATTGTTTATATAGATTACTTGATTTTTTTATATTATTAACATTATGATAATAATATTGAATTTTATATATCATTAACATTATTGATAATAACTAAAATGTGTCTATTTGAAATAAACACAACGTTTCATAAATGTCATTACCCAAAAAAATAGAGAAAAACAATCATAAATCATTTTTAATAAGATAAACTTTTTGAATGATGTGAATGAGAAAGTATATAATATTTTGGGAATATTGATGATGTGATATTTTCGAAAAGTGTAAGTTCTTTATTTTTTTAAAAAAAATTAATAATTTTCAAAAGAGATGAAAGACTTACCAAAAATATGGCTATCTACCTCTTGCTGTATAATTTGCCGTAGAAAAAATAAAACTATGCATATAAAGTCCTATCACTCTGGGTATTTGCAACGAAACGGTGGACCGAGTTGTGTAACCGAAGACGTTTTAGTGTTTGGTTTCATTGGAGTGGACCCACATAGATCCTACTTAGGGATGTCAACGGGGCGGGTTCGGGACGAGGCACCCCTTTCCCAAACCCGTCCCACGAATAAAAAATTCTTTCCAAACGCGATTCGGGGCGCCCCGCATCGGAGTCGGGGCGGGTTCGGGGCGCCCCGCTATTTATATTTTTTAAGAAATATAATGCAAACTTGAACGAATTTACGATAAATTTTGTAAAAAAAAATTAAGTATAAACAAATATTTACAAATGATAATAAAAAAAATGTTGTTAAAATTTAAAATTATCATAACTAATGAAAAAAATAAAAATCATAGTTAATAAAATAATATTTATTTATATATTTATCATTAATCGGGGCGAGTTCGGGGTTTAGCGGGTTTTAAACTCTTTTCTCAAATTCGCCCCTAACTCGATTAGTATAATCCCAAACCCGTCCCATTAGGGACGGAACGAAACGGAACCCCGACAGAACGGGTTAAATTGACATCCCTAATCCTACTTTCGCGAACAACACATACAGTTTGAATGGGCTAGCATGAGAGAAAGTCACTCAGCTGGCCCACCATAACAAAGTAAATTAGGAGCCTTCAATTTGTTAACCCCCGACCATAGGCCGAGGGTAAAAATGTCAGCAAATGATTTGCTGCCATATGTTCAATATGATAATTGATAAGTGTCTTCTTTGGGCAAAAAGGCCCAGCAAAGACAAGGGTAGATAAGCGTTACGTATGAGAGCAAGCAACATTTCCAATTCGTGGGCCTGTGGGCCAACTAGTGTCATTCCAATATGTGATTTGTTTGGGCCCAGTCCAACCTTTCAACCTATCTCATCCCTATATTCTCGGGGCTATGTCAAGCATGGGTACTGTTCGAATTTCAAATCTAAAAGATATATAATATAAGAATATGTGTCCAAAATGTGGATACATATATGTAGACACTAGGGTGACAAAATTGAACACGATAATATGACATAAACACGACACGAATTAAGCGGATTTAGATTTAAGGTAAAATGACACGTTTAATAAATATATTGACACGAATACGACATACAAAAATTAGGTTACATTTGAATTTAAACTGTTTAACCCGTAACACGATTACGACATGAATTATTAATATATTATGATTTTATACAAACTTATATATATACATAGTTATATATATTGCAATTGTTTGTAATCTATTTTTTTGTTTACACGAATGATGTAATCATAAAATGCATGAATGAGATTATTATGGTGTCTTTTCGGTTGTTGAATCACCTTGATATGTTTTTGAGTTTATATATGGATACAAAATATATAATATAGTTTATTTCAGGATTTATGTATTGATATGTATTTTATTTTTTATATGAGCTTCAGAGATATTTTTAGGGGTGGAAAAACTCATATGATATAAACGGATTAAAAATATTATTAAACAAATCTGTGTTATTATAGGACATGTTTATTAAACAGGTTACACGGATAGACATGGATAACACGTTTAACAAACGGATTGGGCTAGTATTGAGAGTGTCTGACAAGATTATTAAATGGCCGAGTTCGATTAGAGTTGAACTGTTTAGTAGAATACTCATAAATTGATATAAATACTACACGAGTAGACGAATTGCCACTCCTAGGATACACTTACTATCCGTTTACATACATTAAATGTTTTATTACAATTTAATGTTTAAATAATATAACTCAATTATTAAATATGAATTCTTTCTCTTCTTGAATCATGTCAAAACATGTCACGTTAAGTCTCAGTTTGTCGGATTTGGATTCCTTTGTCGAATACAAATCTTGTACCATAGGGGAGTCTTTGTAAAAGAGATTTCAACCAACTACCAACATTAAGGGTGCTCTCCCACAAACCCATTAAACTAGTCATGTCAAGAATTAGAAAAAGGTTCTAATTAAGATTAGGTGAGGCATGTATAGCGTGGGTGTTTATTTACAATATTACTCAGAAATTTAGAAAATGATATAAATGTGGGTTTTGTATCGTCTCACGACCAGCACTAAAAAAATGAGATATAATTTTTAATAGGACTGTAATTGGAATTGCAAAAAAAATTGATCCATTTTATATATTTTTTATATGTGAATATGTTTCAACATTCCATTTCTATCTAGAACATAGTTTCTGACTGATTTTGTATATTTTTTATATGTGAATATGTTTCAACATTCCATTTCTATCTAGAACATAGTTTCTGACTGATTGTGTTCCTCTTGTAGATTTAGTCTACACCCATGTGATTGGGTACACTATTTTCTGTATTAATTGATAGTATATATTGTATTATATACAATATGCATCTAAATATATGTATTGATCATATCTTGTATATGTCTAGGTGCATTTGGTGCTAAAAAAATTTTAAACAAAATTGAGGGCGAAAATGTTAAGATGAGTGAGGGTTGGTGAAAAGTTTCATCACTATCACCGGTTTTTAGATGATTAATATTAATGTTTCTTCTTTAGTTGTTGAGACTGTTTAGTGCAATGAATCTGGGCATTAATTAAATCTTTGGAAACTTTGGTCAGAGAGAAAAACTATCACAATTAACTCGTGCATGGTAAGATATATATATGAAATTACTTATATATATATATATATATATATATACGTATAATGTGGCTAATAAATCAATATTGGATTTGATGAGAAGCTTCCAAGGCCTTTTGAAATGTGGAGTGATTGATATCATGAATATATATACTAAGATTTGAGATTTAAAGTAGCAAAAGTTTATGGGATTCTTTGTCAGCTTCTAGAGCTCCTTTTATGTTTTTATGTACCAAATGCTTGAAATTGTTCGCATGATATGGAACACAGACACACAGTTGCTTATATTAGAATGCTTTGATCCACCTTTTCCATGGTGGCCGATCACTGTTTCCATTCACATATAAAATGAATTGGGGATTGAAGGAATCTTCAGTCATCGTTTTCCTTCCCCGTTGTTGAACCTGGAAAAACTATGTTTGTTTTATATATATATATATATATATATTGCCTTTGGAATAAAGCCAAATAGGTATGGAAATGGATAAGGGACTCTCAATGTTAGTGGTCAAGTACATAACTTGACTGAGAAAGGTGGAACCACAGCACTAGTTTCTTTACTTTTATTTTGATAATTACTTTTTAAGACTTGTTCCATGCACATGCAACTAATACCTCAATGTGATAACCCTAGTTACTTTTTTGAGTTGTGACATTGGGAGACATGAGCCTCAAAGAGGATAAAGGTGAAAATTAATGGATGCCCTAGTCATGCAATCTTCAAAGCAACACATGGGTGAAACATATATATATATATATATATATATATCACTTAATTGCAAATCCATTTTACCTAAAATTCTAAGAACTGCAAATTGACTATTGAAACCAGAAAAAATAATAAGTTGTGTTAAGACTTGGGAGAGATGTGGAGCACATGGTTGAATTAACAAATATTTTATACAATGATTATGAATTCATATACATCAATATTACAATTTTTATAGTCAAATATATAAAAATTAACCACTCACACTCTAACACGCCTGATACTCCTGTCCTTCTGGGGGTCCATTTTTTTTGTATCCTTGTGTTGAATAGATTATTATCCAGTACAGAACTTTGAATTAATTCTGCAAGATAAATAAAAGAAAAGGAAAAATAGCAAGCTTCAATTGAACTTTTTAGAATATCAATTTTAAACCAAAATAATGACCTTTGCAAGTCATTTATAGTTGATTGGGCAAAGGTCATTATTTTGGTTTAAATTTAATGGCATCCCCTGTATTATTACTTTGGGACCAGAAAAAGAATTGGTGTCATACCCAATTGTTGATTAGGTTCATAACCAATGACAGAGGCCCTAACTAACAGCATAAAACCTGTGATTATGTACAAATGTCAACGGATATATTTGACTAAGAGTTGTATCATAAAACTATTATATAGGTTGAAGCGTGTTATTTACCGACTCATATGATTTAATTTTAATGGAGTTTGACATAAGACTATTTTAATACAAGTAATTTGATAATATGACCCGTGCATATATAATATGATCCCATGAAATAAATATTGAGTGCATCCCAACGTATTATGCCTTATACATTTATAATCTTATGTGTACAACACATGCGTGTGCACGTAGGAGGCATCAAACATTTTCTCTAACAACCTCATAAGATGTAAAAGTAACAATTTCAAGTGAAAAAATTATTACATGATTGTGATCTTGACCAATCACAAACCATCAAATTACTCCGAAGTTAAATAAAATTAACATATGTAATTGCACAATAACTTTAAAGACGAAAGAGAGCGCATGATTATGATTGTGCGACATTTTCGGAGTCTCGCTGTACTCATTGCTGAATGAAGAAAACACTTCCCAACCATCGGTGAAGGCATCTTAAACTCATGACATGTTTGATATAAGCACAAAAGGGACACTTGTTTCTTGTAACCATATGCTAAAGCTGAAACTAGCCCCTGACCCAAACCCTCCTTTTTCTATTTCAGTAGGTCCTTTGTCCGACCCTACAAACCGACCACTACCACCCTCTCTTTATGTTACTCTCTCTCTCTCTCCTCTTTCTCTCTCACACACTCATACACACATATACACATTTAATATTTGTTGAAAGTGACAGATTTTAGTTATATATCTTTACTCTAGACATCAAAACAAAAGACAAAGGTCCAGTGAGTAGCGTATCGTTAATACCTGGCGGTGGCTTCCTATTGTGACCTACCCTACCTCAGAGCGCTTATTATTGCGGTATGTTTAATTATGTGATAAGCAAGTGCCATTTTTATGCAAATCATATGCTTTTGGAACAATTTTTTCATTATTCAATGGGTGTAATTATGTGCCATTAGCGCTAGTTCACCATGTTTGATTAAGGGGACTAGTTTGAGTACTTCCCTTAACAATTTTTTTAAGCAACAATGATGGAATATATATGTATAGAATCTATATATATATATATATATATATATATATATATATATATTTGGAATTGGCCTTTAATATTTTTATATCAAAATTAATTACATGGTTAGTCTGTTTTTTTATTTCTTGAGTTACAAATAGTTATCAACATATATGGTCTTAATCAGGGTCATATCAAATTCAAAAATGGATTACAACCCAACAACCATTCAAAAGACCAACATAAAAGCAAATTAAAGTACACACTGTACGCTTCTACATGTAACCCATATATATATATATATTTGTATATATATCTGCCTTACCCACCAGGAAGCACACTTGTGAAGTGATCTGAGTGCCTTTAGACGACGACTCGCTTATCAAGAAACTCCACCCCAATGTGTCCTTTCTCGCATCAAACCGGCTTTTTTCACCAAATTGCAAATGGTAGGGACTCGACTTTTAGGATTTTATAGATCTTGATCCTCCAGTGAGTATCTTTTGGGGGTCCCATTACATATAGTCAATTTTTCGACTCACCATACATGAATAAATCCTTGTAACCATGCCAAGTAAACTTTCTATTACAACAACCATAATTCGAGCGAATGATATTTTCACTTTCCTCTAATCTCAATGACATTTTATACGTTTTACACATAATTTCTGAAACAATGTCATTTTCGTGGGGATATCCAACCACGTAAAAAGAAAAGATAACATAAAAGAAATAAAAAGGGAGTGGGGATGCAAGTGCACTCCATCTCCAAGAGTCAAGAGATGTAAATTACATTAAATTGTAGTTGCGTGTGCAGAGATAGAGATGATTTGTTAAAGTAGATAGTGGAGAATTGGGCAATTGAGGGTTTCGTGAAAGAGAAGATTGTGAAAGACTCCGATATCTGATACCAAATTTTATATAGAATTGTATACACATAATCTAGTGTTGAAACTATTTATTAGTGTAATTTCTCGTGAGATAGTAATTGAATATCCTCTGGCCGGGCTTATATTATCACTTTTCATTTATGCAGCTTAAAAAAAAATGAAATGTGGAAAAACAAAATTAGATCAAACAAAAGATAACTAACATGGAATGAAAAAGGGTTTGAAATAGGGATGAAGTGCAATTTGAGAGGAAGGGGGTTGTTATTGTTAAATCATATGGAAGTGTCATCATTAATTATGTGCTCGTGTCACTTTTCTTTGTCTATAATCCATCACCTTTTTCTTATGGTGGAAGTGAAGAAAGAAACATGAACTAACATACGGTAAAAGGTTAGGTCCTCACTCCATATCAAAACATGCAAGACGTCAATTAATTAATATATATATATATATATATATATATATATATATATATATATATATGCATCGTTTTAGTTTAAGATTCCTTTGTCTCTTTGTTTCTTAAGATCCAAATATTCTTAACATTTTTAAAGTGCAGGTGTCTGCGCGCAATTCATTCTATATATATATATATATATATGGTCTTTCATTTCATAGTTAGTAATTGCCGTTTTATACATTTTACATAGAGAATCCTTGACATAGATACACAGTAACACATAATACATGAATAGGGTTTAATAAATCAGAGTAATTAGAATTATACAGCCTAAGCTTTACAATAGTTGGGACACTAGTGCGGGGAGGCCCAATTACCAATCTTACCAGGCTTGCACACACTATACCTGATTGGCGCGTGAAGGATCAGCGCTTGAGAGTTGAGACTGGCAAGTGCCAACCATTTATATGTTCTACGTAGCTTTCGATTGGCCTGCACAGAAGCAGCAGAAATTATTAGATTATGCATTCCATTTCAATCAATAATCTTCAACTAAAAAAACGCGTCAAATTTTAAAATAGCAAAATGCGCTCGCTCGCTCGCTCTCTCTCTCTCTCTTCATTTCAATCAATAATCTTCAACTAAAAAAAACGCGTCAAATTTTAATATAGCAAAATGCACTCACACACACTCTCTGAGATTTGTCCTAAAGACACTCATATGCATAATTTGTTTAAACCTATACTCACACTCTTTTAAAAAATACATTAACATTGTGCAAAATGTTTTTTAACCCTCTACTAACTGAAAATGTCATATTGTCTCAATTTTACATTTTCACTTTTACAAAATTACCTTTGCTTAAATTTTAACTTTCATTCAAATTCTGTAGTCACTAAAACCTAAAAACAATTTCAAAAAAATGTTTTCATTAAAATAGATTTTCTTTCTTTAACTTTTAACATTTTATCTAGAAGAAAATCATCCAAATAATAGAGCATTTTAATTTCTAGCATCCAAATAACTTCTAGTATTTTATTTAGAAATGACTTTTTTTTAACGAAAAATGCAACTTTAAATATGATCTAAAAAAAATCGTAATATGACATTCATAATAATATAAAATAATAACAATAATAATAAAAAAAACCCTACCAAGTAGATATAAACTATTTTAAAAAGAGCACACCTAAAAATTTTACAATAGAGCATCTATAGTTGAAGAATGCAAAGAGTAAAAATTTAAAATGATATGTCTCGAAAAAGCATTACCTTCAACCAAAATAAACAAAATAAATATATGCACATAGTTGTATGGAAGCTAAAGATGGATAAAAATTTTTAGTCTTCACCAAAGGTGAAGTCTAAGTCTTTCTAAATTTTTTACACTATTCCATTTCAAGTAACGAGTATTGAGCTTACTAATTACATGTTCAGTCTAATACACAATTCGGACATAGATCATTCAGTATATCTAAGATAATAAAAATATGTTCCATTTACAACTTCTTATATTAATGCAATAAATAGTTTGAGAATAGGAAAAATATGGACACGGTGCATTGTCATTATCATCCATATTTAAAGGTCAATTTGGTCTTTTAAATTTATTTGATTTTTTAAATATAATATAGTTATTATATTGATGGGTAACTTTGTAATTTCACATGTTAGTTGGTGGCACTGAACTGACAAGGGATGTGAGTATAAGTTTAAGCAAATTATGTATATGAATGTCTTTAAAGCAAATCTCAGGGAGTCTGAGTGCATTTTGCACATTTTAATAACGTACTCTCTAATTAAAAAAAATTAATATATGTTTTGATTGAATTGAATTATCAAGTGGTATGGATAAAAAAAAAAAAATTATCAAGTAGTCTATTGTCCAGGAATAGGTAAAGTAGTGTCCTTTGTTGAGAGAGAGAGAGAGAGAGAGAGAGAGAAAGAGGGGAAGCTAAGTATTGTTTTTTTTTTTGGTTAATGGAGAATTTGCTAAATATAATATATTTCATATATAGTTGGATTGGTACAAAATGTCGTGAGATTTGAAAAGGAAAAATAAGATGAACTTGTGTGACTTATCATGATATAATTTTGTGGAGCTTAAAAAATTACTAAAACTATCTTAGGGAAAACATTATCCATTTACTCAATTTACCAATCTTTTAATCTCTTTAATTCCAATTTGGTAAGAACATAAATATGAGATTTCATTTTATTTTATTTTTTACTTTATTTTTTTAAGTTGTCATTACCTTAAACAAGAAAGAAGTATCTGACATGACTTACGCAACAA
This sequence comes from Cornus controversa, assembly GCA_026545225.1. Taxonomy (NCBI): domain Eukaryota; kingdom Viridiplantae; phylum Streptophyta; class Magnoliopsida; order Cornales; family Cornaceae; genus Cornus; species Cornus controversa. The sequence goes on from CM048851.1 coordinate 35,213,679, forward strand.
TTTTACATTGTCAACCGACAAACAATAAGAGTATGATTTTCTCTCATATGAGTACTTTTTTTTTTTTTTTTTGTTACGAGTATCATTGCTTCTTCCCATTCATAACATTATCATTTTTAAGGTGCAACACCTCTTATTTCAAAAGTGTAACACCATATTATTAGATTTTTTTTCCCAAAAATGAAAAAATTCCACTGCACCAAACTTATTATCACTGGTCATTGTAAGTGGTTGGTTGGTTGTAAACATTTAATTCTTCAAGTTTCCAGACTTGCAGTGTATGCTTTTTCTCTTGCTAAATTGCAGTGAAGTGTTTTGATCATAACCAATTTCCACTTCCTTCCCTTCATCTACCAAACAATAACATTTCCGTTTGCAAATAAAAAAAACACAGTAATATCGGTAACGGTAAAACCAGTTACAGCCAAATGCGGTGAAAACAAGGTATGAAAACGTGTCTGTTGTTTTTATCACCTAGGTTAGATGAAGTATTTTACTACTGTTTTAAATAGAATAAAAAATATGTTTGGTAAAAAAAATTTGTTTTAAGTGTTTTTTGTTTTATTTTTTAATTTTTCTACTACAGTATTGAAACACAATAAAAATACTAAAATGGTATTTCTAATTTTAACCAAAAATTTTAAAATATTTTGACACTATTCAAACACAACGATAATATCAAATATATTTTGTTTTTATAATCCCGAAAGAAAACAAAAAAATAAAAATAAAACGCACAAATCCTGAGTGTGTCTTACTCACCCGATGGAGCTTAACGGTTATGGAAATTCCATCTCCACCCTACATGTCCAATCCCCTTCTCAACAACTGTCATCATGGTATATGCCAAAGCTCTTCACTTTTTCCTATTTTTCTCTCATTTTCCTTCTCTAAAAAATTTCCACCACATTTTCTATGATTTTCTTGCTTACCTTTTTTGTTCTATAAATCACCTCCTCTACACCCTCAAAAACCTCTTCCTCTTCACTTCTCTCCTAGCTTCCCAAGTTAATATTCTTCTCTCTCAATAAGGGCTTGCTATAGATCTGAGGCTCTCTCTGTTTTTCTCTCTGTTTTTCTTGTTCTTGCCTGCTTGATGCTGTTATTTTGGGCTCTCATGTTGGTGTTTTGGATTTAATACCAATAACCCATTTGATTACTCTGTTGAAATCTTCAATTTCACAACAAAAACATTGTTAGTTGTTGTTGTTGAGATCTGTAGCTGTTGTTCTGCCCAAAGAAACCTTCTTATGTTTTAGTTTCATGTCACCTGTTCTCAGTGAAATCCTCCGTTGCGGGTTTATGATAAATTCATCACTAAGACGCAGGACCCACCTTGTTCAATCTTTCTCTGTTGTCTTCCTCTACTGGTTTTATGTTTTTTCATAAGTAACCTATTATCCCATCTTGATCTTTACATATAACTATATACGTACATATATATATATATATATATATATATATATATATATATATCTTTGAATCAACTACATAGATATAATTAGTATCTGGGTCCTGCATCTTTGTTTTTATTAAGTTACATAAATTCAACTATATTGGTGTAAATATACTATGGCTTCTTCAAGTGGGAATTCTTCAGGTTCCACTCAGTTCCAGAACTCTGGTTCAGAAGAAGACTTGCAGGTTTTGATGGATCAAAGGAAGAGGAAGAGAATGCAATCGAATCGGGAATCGGCGAGGCGGTCAAGGATGAGAAAACAGAAGCACTTGAATGATCTGAATGCCCAAGTGGCTCAACTGAGGAACCAGAAAAGCGAGGTCCTTACAAGCATCAACATCACCACACAGCACTACCTGAATGTTGAGGCTGAGAACTCGGTGTTGAGAGCTCAGATGGTGGAACTGAGCCAAAGGCTAGAGTCTCTCAATGACATCCTCGGTTACATGGACTCTGGCAATGGTGTGTTTGAGACTCAGGATTTTCAGACTGGTCCTGATCACAGTTTCGTGAACAACCAATGGAACTTGATGTATCTTAACCAACCCATCATTGCTTCTGCTGATATGTTTCAGTACTGATCATCATCATCATCATCATCAACCACAAGGTTAAAAACTGGTCAACATTTGTTGTCTTATTGTATTAGTTGTGGACTGGTGGTGTTTGTTTGTGGGCTCAATGACATGAGAAGGGAAAAAGAGGCTTCTTTTGATGCTTTTACTTTTATAAGTTAGGTTAGTTCTGTTAATTAGCACCTAAGCTAAGCACTATGGGTATGAGAAAATGGTAAACCAAAAGGGATGTGGGGATTGGGTTCTTGGCATGTACATGGGTTATGAGGTCATCAATGATATGGAATGCATGAAAGGTTGTATATGTACAAAGTGGCGTTTGGGGTATATATATATTGCTATGCTTCATTTGTGGTGTTTGTGTTTTTCTTTCCTCCCCTGATTTCTGAATTCAACATTAATTATCTTATTGTAATATCACAATGGTAAGAAACACTTGATGGGTGTTATCAATTTCTTTTTATTTTTGTTTTTTTAGGTCTTGACTGCAACCCATCTCTCTTTTTAAGATGACATGTCAATATTAAACTATGGAGTTTTAACAACTTTGATATATATTTTTTTCTTTTCTTCAAATATAAAACTAACCCATGGACACATCACTACTAGTTAAATAGAAGCATCATGTTTTAATCCATCTTTTTAAAAAAAAAAAAATTACGACATAATAATAAAAAATGTTTAAAAAATCTACGATTTAAAATAAATATCTTTATTTATGATCAAACGGTCACAATTCACCCACTACATTCACATATAAATTCACATACACATTCACATTTAATCATTGTATTTGAATCTCTCTCCAAAAAAAATTACGATCTAATGGTTAAAAATACTTAAAAAATCAATCTTACGGTTTAAAATATCTATGTTTATCTACGGTTTAAAATAACTATCTTTATCTACGATCAAACGGTTACAATTTACCCACTGTATTCACACCTAAATTCACATACACATCGATCTACCCTCACACCTAAAATAACATTATATTTTTAATAGTGTCGTAGGCATGGACAATACGCTAGTGCACTTATAAATTAGCATTTTCTTTTTAATGTTTGATTAAAATGTGGTGGTGGTGCAAGAAACTACCTCCATTGTTCTATATTTTTTCAGGGTACAAGGAAAAAAAATACCTCTTGCAATTCAGTCAAAAATAAGGAAATTATTGTGATTTTATACTTATTTTTTCTTTTGGTCTTTGTAGCAATATCATGATGGTAATTGTTGTTACCTCCTACATAGTAGGAAAGAAATTAGAACAGCATATTACGCTGACCAAAAAGCAAATCACTATGTCCCTTTCTATGAAAGTGGTGTTTTACATGATATGTTGACGTACAAACTTGGTGATGCGATACAAAAGAAAATCAACAAATAAATAAAGATGCAGGCTTCACATTTAATTTGTCTTCATCTTGAATAAGTTTCTACTACCCGGCCACTGAAAATTCAATATAAATATTAAATTGACATTTGATGTTCATTTAAACAATTACAGTACATAACACCATTGTCTCAGTAAATATTAATTGTAAGGTTGAATTTTATAGATGATACTTTTAACACTGAAGATATATGAGGCCAAATCCCATAAAGAAACGGCCAAATGGCATCTGGAATCCTTTGGGTGGCTGCACGATTTCCACTCCACAATTCTATATATATATATATATATATATACACACACACATATATATATGGAATCCAGTTTGAGTGACTAAAATATTCTTTCGTGATAAGCTAGTTTTTAATTTGTGCATAGAAAAGAGAGATAAAAACGATTCTTTTTCTTTTGTGTCTTCTCTCTCTTCTATTGGTTGATGTGCAAATTATGATGAATATGCTTAAATTGCCAATGATTTTGCATTGGTTCAATGTATGTTGATTGTGGTTTGTGCATATTTTTTCTAGTCATCTTTCCATGCATGCCTTGTCACTAGAGATACAGAGACAAGTTCGTTCATCAATGCTCTTTCATCTATTCAATCATCGATTACATCTCATAGCTATTGCTCTTTTGTTTTCAAAACACCATTACAATTTCAAAGTTTCTTCTTCTGATTCGTAACTCCTCGTTCCCTTCATCATAGTCATAACTTAATAAACAACTCGAAAAGACCTATAATTATATTTTTACGTGTATATATATATATATATATATATATATATATATATATAGAAGAAGGGAGAAGTTTGATTTTCTTTTTTTATATATTAAAATACACTAACACTTGTGTCAGTGTTAAACTTAATTGCGCCAATTCACATGAGGCATAGAGGCGTCAATTATCAATAACGGTCGAGTGTCTTACAGTGTTATCAGCCCCACACGTATATATAGGCTAAACATAAATAAATTTATTTAAAAATTCTAAAATAATAAAATATTAAAATAACTCTAAAACTAAAGTAATGACAAAATAATAAAATTAATTCCAAATTATATCAAATCTCTAATTTTATCTTTCTTTACTTCTTCGAAAATAGAGGTGAAACATGCTTAGCTCATCTATGCGAGTTATAACTCGTCAATTATCAATAATCATCAAAAATGACTATCAGAGACAAAATATAAATAGACCCTAAAAAAACTTAGTAAAATACTAAAATATAATCTTTAAAATTAAAACAATGACAAAATAATAAAATTATTTCTAAATTATATCAAATTCTTAATATCATCTTATTTATGTGACGCGTGTACAACACGCAAAGTCTAAATTTACTCTTACATTTACACCGAATGTATTATAGATTTTTTTTCACGTGGACAGCCATAGCTCCTCCTACATCAGCCCATTACTAGAAAAGACTTGACATGTGCCACCTCCCCAACCAAGTCCATAAGAAATCCAACTTTGGCATTGTTAACGTTACTTAAGAAAGCTTAAATTTAACAAAAAATAGGCATGCCCGTTACCACATATCAACTCCATTCATATTTTATATATACAGTCTATGAAGCATAGATCCTTTTTCGGAGGTGCTATGATTGTATCAGATACGTGTCTAATACGGATACGGTCGGACACGTATCTAATATTTTCGAAAAGTAGTCGTATTTTTTAAATAATTTTTTTATTTTCGAATACGACCAGGATACGTGGTGGATACTTCTCGGATACGTCTGATTTTTTATTTATTTTAAAGATGGTAGCCATATTGTAATATTAAAATTTAAAAAGCTTAGTTAAAACGTGGAGCTTAATTTGTAATAAATCAAAAGATCTTTAATGTTGAAAAAAAAAGATCTTTTAAGTTAAAACTTAAAATTTAATTTGTATTCTATTAATTTTTTTGTAATATATATATTTGTCGTATCCCGCCATACCCGTATCCTATATTTTTGAGATTTGTCGTATCGTCGTATCCATATCGCATCGTATCCGTATTCCGTATCTGTGTCCGTGCTTTATAGTATATAGTACACATCTCCTATATAGAAAAATATATTACAATTTTTTGTGTGTTTTTTAATGTAAAATATTTTTTTAAAAATTTCTGGTGTTTGCACATTTAAAAAAAAAAATTATACTCGTATAAAATATTAAATAATTAACTTGGTTAATGCAACCAAACATAAAAAAATTTCAAAAATATATTTAGACGAAGCAAACAGAGCCTAATTTATAGATTTATAAATTTTAGTCCATTATAGCAATTTTTCAATAGTCTTTACAATTAGTATGCAAGTATAAAAATCAATGACCAGTAACTGCTGAAGAGACAAAAGAACAGGAACCAATTACGCAATCAAGACTGTTTGCGTGCAAAAAGCGAAGGTCACATGTGCCGTGAAGGCAAAAACAACTAATTTGTATTTTGTTGGTCACTTTAACACCCCATAGTTTGTTTGTAATAATTTATTAGAAGATTCTTATTAATATGATTAAGAATAATAGTTAATTAATTACTTGATAATGTCGGTCAATTTGCTCCTCCTTGTGGGTTGGCATGTCACTCTGATTTGCTCATCTTAGACTTGTTTAACATATAATTACTGTACAAAAGAAAGCAAATATTTTTGCTAAAGAAACTACAGACTTAAAAGCAATTCACTAAAGTCCTTGATGATCACATTGTATCACGTGTATTAAGCACTTTTATCACTATTATATATAATCGGAGCTTAATAGATATTTTGTGGAGCGCCAATAATATATAGGGTGGTGTTATTGGCGCTCTACAAAATATCTATTACGCTCCGATTCATGTTTTGATAAAATAAAATGACGAGTTCACTTCTAAATGGTTAACCGTGAAATAAAATTTTCTCATTTTTTGTATTTTATGTTCATGAAAAATCCAATCAGAAGACGTCACATATATTCTTACAGAGATTTTCATTTTCTATGAAAATTAATAACAATCTCAAACTCCATATTTATTGTGAATGAACCCAAATCTCTTGTTAATTCATTGCGGCAGAGCGTTAGACTACATATGAATTATGGAATAGCTTGAATCATTTTATCTTTCTGTTTACAATAAAATGTATTTTTTCATTATTTAATTGTTCTACCTTTTTGTGATCAAATATTGAGTGTACAATATTCATTTGTTATTTCAAATATTTGGATTCAAGTTTTATTATTATTTTATTGATGTACAGAGCATATTCTGCACGAAGTGAATGTTTTTGAAAAAATGGAACATAAAATTACAAAAGAAAAGGATTGAAGAGAGATACATGAAAAATTCCATGTAGACTTTCATTCTATAATAAAGGCACCACCGTCATTTTCTTGTAATAAAATAAAGTTTGATCGCTTTAGTAGTTTCATGGAACGCAAATATCACTACCCATATATATATATATATATATATATATTAGACACTCTTCCTTTACCCCATGTAAAAAAGAGAGAATAATGAACTTTATATAGTATTGCTAATATGCTTCTTCCATATTATAAACTTCATAGAAAACAATTAAAAAATGCATTAAATCTAAAGTGGCAAGCGAGGACCCCGAAACAGAAAATAAACTATTTGAAAATGCACGTTGTTGGAATACAGAGGGAAAAGAAGAAGATAAGGATAGGTTAATTTAGGTGGATGAGAAATTATATTAAGGATGATGAAATCAACTACCATGCCTTTTTCTATATTTAGATTTTGATTGCTTGTTATCAAGAGGTAAAAAAGAAAAAAGGGATTAATTTATATTGTATTAAGGAGATGACGAGAGCATGTGGTCAGCCATTAATTAATGAAAGGGTTCACAATGGAGTTGACAAAATGGTGTCTTCTTTTAGGTATATATATATATATAGTTTAGTGGGGGAGTTACTGGTTTAAAATGATGATGCAAGTATAGATTTTGGTGATTATACTAATTTGCAATAAAACAAAGTGATTGTAACAAGAAAAAACAATGACAAAAGCGTGTATAACTTGTAAATATTAATATAATGTGCGATTTTTTTATCCTCTATATATATATATATATATATATAGTTTAGTGGGGAGTTACTCGTTTAAAATAATGATGCAAGTATAGATTTTGGTGATTATACTTGATGAAGCAAAAATTCACTCCGAATTGGTCAAACACTAACTTGTAAAAAAGAATAAGAGAAGAGTAATCGAAGGGGCACCGACCGACTACGCTCCGACGATCAAGTCATAAATTGGAAGGGCTTTTAAAAACTGTAAAGAACTGAGAGGGTATTAATTGCGTACCTAGTATATGGAGCGTCTTTGTATTTATAGCGGTCAAGTGGGGCTGTGTCCTAGTAAGAGAATAGCTCCTGTATACTTCCTAGCGGTCAAGTGGGACTGTATCCTAGTAAAAAACTAGCTCTTGTAGACTTCCTATCCACGTCACCTTGAACTCAACTTCCACGTTGTACGTTTCACAATTAGAGTCAAATACTCTATCAATACTAATTTGCAATAAAACAAAGTTGACAATAATAAGAAAAACCAATGATAAAAGCGTGTATTACTTGTAAATATTAATATAATGTGCAGTTTTTTTTATCCTGTATAATGTGCGAGTTGGGAAAGATTTTTATGCTGCGTTTGGTATACAACAATGGAATGGAATGGAATGAGAATGAGAATAAAATAGAATGATCATTCTCATTCTATTGTTTGGTTTCAAACATAAAATGATACATGAATGAAATGATGATTATATTATTTTTGGTAACTAAAATTTATTTTTTAATGTTTATTGGGAATAGAATGATCATTCTATAGGTTGAGCAGTGTAATGAATTTTCATTCTTTTTCATTCCAAAAAAATGACGGACAAAGGAATGGATCCAAAAATATTAACATTCCATTCTATTTTATTATTGCGTACCAAATACAACACTAGTATAATGCAAATATATATATATACACACGCATATATTGTGAGACAAATATGCTTTTAAAAGTTAATGTTTATTTATTTACTTTTTTGAATTGTGAATTTTATTATTGGAACTGATATTGGAGCTCCAATTTTATTCTTAAACGTACTGTATAATTTTGTATAATTATATGACCAACTTGCCCTATTCAAGTCATCTCTCTCAGAAGTCACTTTCCGACTCTTTTTAGTTTTTCTTTGGTGCAACAAAAAAATCAAAGGACATATAGAGAAGCTAACCGAAGGGCATACATAGAAAGTATAGAACCAAATCAAAAATCAATTGCAAGTTGTTTTTGAAATTGATACAGATCCAAATTAGTTTGGTGCTGTGTATACAGCCTGGTGTAAGTAGGAAGAAGAAAATATGCTTACCTGGATGTCTTGTTCCTTTTCTCTCTCGTTATGTTGTGCACCATCATCATTTGAGAGTAACATATATCGCGATTGTACATTTGTGTAATTGTGCGTTAAGCCATTGGAATAGTAGATATCTAAACCGAGATATATATACATATAAGAAGTTATATATATTGAAGTTGGAAAAATTATTAAATATTACGGGAATTTTAACTCTGGCATTACCAACCCGTGAATCTCAATTGGGAGCTAAGCATGATTATTATATAAGGTACATATGCATTTTGAACATGGATTTCATACTTGTTCAAATGAACAAAAAAGTTATTCCAACAATTCTCAAATGGATCGGACATAGTTTTGATGAAGTGTCCATCAATAGTAGTAGTTCATAATTGATATATTGGATGAATATATAAATTATCTATATGTTTACTATTTTAAAATTAAATATAAGTCTAAAAGGGTGAAAGTGAAATTAATTTATCATCCTTGTGGTTTATATTAGAATAAAGAAAAGTGGAAAGAGAATCACTTGTAAATAAACTATTCTCTAGTGTTTCTTTGTAGATGTGTTGCTGGACATTTTGCAATTATAAATTTTTTTAAATTTTATGTAAGGGAATGGAAACTATAGAGTCCAGTTACTCCCAAATTTCCAATCAGAAACAAAAAAGAAAAGAGACTGGTTTCAAGAGAGAAGAATCAAACTTAAGAATTCCACCTGATGAGAGTAATTTTTTAAGCAATAAGAGATTAAAATAAAACCCAGCTGTTAAATTTTTTTTTTTTTTTCTTCTAGTAGGTATATTTATGATTATGATTGAACCCATAAGCTTCTCAAGCATTACCCGTATTCAGTCACCCACTGTAATGGTACTTTATTAGTAGGTGTGATGTGACTGAGCCTGTAGCCTCACAATACAACAACATTTTAGGCTCCATCAAAGTTGATTAGCAACTTTCAATTCTTTAATTTCTTTGGTTTGCAAGACAAGTTGTCACACTAACTTAATTAATTTATCATCAAAATTGCATCACGACATTACAGATGCAATATAGAATGAGTGGTGTGAAATGAGTCTACTAAATCATATCTTTAATAACATTTGGTTGTTTTTCTGGCACTAAGAAATTCTTTTTTATGTTTGTGACTTTAGTGAAACTCTCGAATCCCTCCAATCAATTTGCGATTGTTTTCGGATAACTACAAAAATAATTTTCTAAAAACAAACATTTTTTAACTAAACTTTCACAAACTTTCAATCAAATAAATTTTTGTACAATTTCTTGTTTTCCGCCTCTTAAGAAACAAAATGCTGAACCAAACATACCCTAGTAATTTGAAATATCATGTTGAAGAGAATAGACCCACTAAATCGACGTGTCACTCCAACAAAATTAATATATGGCTACAAAATCTTAGGAGCACTTGCTAAAAAATGCAGTTATAAAATATTGGGTTAAATATAATGACCTCTCTTGATGTTTGACCTCATTACACTTAGATAAAACTTTTCAAAAATTGTACATCGTGTTCTCCCAAAGTTTGCACACTTTTTATTAATACCCCATTCTGTCCAAAAAAAATGTATAATATGACCAAAATGCCCTTTGTCCATGTGAAATGACTTTTTAACCTGTATAATGGTATTTATTTACGAAAGTACCTAATTTTTAGGACAAATTTACTCTTGTACATAATCCATCATCTTCCCTAATTTCAAACAGACGAAACCCTAATATGTCATCTTCTCCAATTTCAAACAGACCAAACATGAACTCTGATAATAGTAAAATTGAGTCACTTCTCAGATTGGAACAGTGGGTGTGTGATTACCTTTTTTTTACATGATAAGTTCATCACGGTCTAGCCATCTTTCTTAGATCCACCACTGGAGCGCCATCTTTGCCTGATTCCTGAACCATCAATCTGCAAATCGAACGACACCACCAATCTATTTGTCGGATCTTCAGTCGTCGACGCTAGGTCTCACCATCGATCGATGCAGAAACTGCTCAAACCCTAAGCCAAACTGATCATCTTCCTCACTTCAAACAGACCAAATTCTAATCAATCTTCTTCCCCAATTTCAAATAGATCAATCACCACTGAGCTAATCATCGCCATCATCACTGCCACCACCAATTTGATCTGTACTATGGCCATTCCAACAAAAAGAACTAATTGTGATCCTAAGTATATATGTATATATATACTTACAATCCATTAACATTGATTTCGTCGACACTGATTTGGGCTTCATCCCTACAATCGCCGAATAGGTTTCACCAGACATTGCAACCACTAAATCAGCCATGGCGACCATCGATGCATTGCAAATTGGGCTTATCTACTCTGAATATACATATATATACACATATACACGATCATACACAGGTATTGGGTTCAAATTGGGTTTATCTATATACATATATATGTATATATATATACACACACACACACACGATCAGACACAGTTACTTGGTAGTTGGGTTTATCTATATACATATATATACACACACACATACATAGACATGATCATACATAGTTTCATTGAGATTCTCTCTCAAACCTCCTCTTTCTCTCTCTGCCAAATCCGAACAAGAATTTAAAATTCTCTGCTAGCTTTAGAAAATTAGGGTTTTAATTTGATACAATGTTTATCGGATATATGTATATCTGTTAGCCTTCGAAAGTGTCACACCCCGATTTTCGGGATATGGTTGTAAAAAGAAAATAATAAATGAATGAAAAAATAAATAAATAAACAACCTTTAAGTATTCAAAGGAAAACTTCATAACTTAAAGAAAACCATTACAATAATCCATCTATCATTTTTCAAATTAAGAAAATGTCACAAATGAATATCTTTGTCTTAAAAACGTAAAACTGAAGTTTTTCAAAACATTATTGAAATTTATTAGCATTTTTCTTGAACTCTTTATCTCCAGAAAACATCTTTAAGTGAGTTTGGAAAAATCTTCGTTACTATTGATTTCGGCTAAACCTGAAAAATATTGGGATGAGCACAACCGCCCAGTAGGAAAAATAACTCTAAACCCATATATACAATAAGATAGAATGAAAGAATGAAAACCATGCAATGTATCAGTTGTTTAACTAAAATAACTACAAACAATTAAAATAAGAATAAATAACATCACCAATTCCATAATAAACATTTTTTTTTACAAAATTAAAGATCCCGACATGTATACCGCACACACTAGCGAATTTTCAGTCATTCTCTCGGTGGACCGCTGACCCCAACTAAGGTTCTGAACAGCTCTTGATTTTTCAACCAAAAGGATTACAACCCTTCCTATTTTCAACTGGTTATACATGATCGAGCACATGCATTCAGAATTCATTCTAACCCATACACGGGATACACTTTGTGTGTCACCATTCCAAACAAATACCCTTGTACCACCAAAATCACATGATACAACTTTCTCTTCCAAACACTATTCTTGCCCTCAAGTTCCACTTAATCAGTAATTAATTATACAAACAAATAAAACACTTCAAGACAACACTTGACTTGTTTCATATAATTATAAACTTCGCAAATATTAGCACAGAACAAAGTAATTCCAAATATAAAACCATAATATGAAGAAAATGAGGTTTGATTCCTAAAAGAAAAATAAATAAATAAAAACTTTTAATTCCTTCGTACTACAAACTGGGTCCATTTATTACATAATATATATATATATATATATATATATATATATAAATTACTAGAAAATAGTAATGAAAAATGCATATATATGTAAAGTAATGAATCAACTACTAACATTTGACCCTACCTTTAAACCCCCCTATTAACATATTGTACACAAAGAGTTTCCTTAGAAAATCCACTTGACAAATAAATAGATAAAATTTTCATAATCATTTGGTAAGCAAAATAAAATATATATAATAGATGACCACTTTTTGGGTTAGTTCACAAGAACTCACACGACAGTGTCTATATATGAGCCACACTAGCAACCAATGTACAGAAGATAGAAATAATAATAATAAATAAATAAACCCATTAGCAATTGGATTTGTATAAGTAAGAATGAACATGAACGTATACAAATAAAATACTAATATCATATAAAATAACCATACATATCATATACAATAAAAAATAATTGAATATTAACATAAATATCTCTTCTAAAACTTCCACAAATATATAAAAAAATAGAGTAAATCCCCTACCTTAGTCACTCAAAATTTCTTCTTTTTGCCTCGGCCAAAAAACGACGCCTTGTAACAACTTTTTCTCTGATATATGATTAACTCACTCCATGAATCTACATTGTCTTTTCCTTATATACTATTTCCCTTAACTGACATGAGCCATTAAAAAGTCACTTTTACTTTCACATTTAATCATCAAATAATTTCTCCTGTATAATACAAGAGTATCTGTTTTGCCCGTTGAGAAGTTAATAGGTCATATACCTATTGAAGTCCTTTATTATTTCCACTACCCCACTTTCCATAGTTATTGCTAGGTCATTTATTTCACCCCTACGTTTGGTAAATATATGTACACACACATGTGTGTATATATATATATATATATATATAGCTTAAATATATTTGGGAGGCGATATTCGCACTCCCATTTTTTACAATTGCACTCCACTTGTCTCTTTCTTTTAAAAAAAATGACAAAAAGGTTATTAAACTAATTAATACATCATTTCCTATTTTATAATGCCACAACTACCATTTATACTATAAACTTAAACTTTTTTTTAGTTTCTTTACCTTCTATATATATATATATTTTTGGTTTCTGTCAAAAAATAATTTGTTTACCTTTTTTAGTACTTTTTTTCCTCTCATGTCAAAAGAGATAACTTTTTCTTAGGTTTTTTTTATCCTATCAAAAGAGATAATTTATTCAACAAATATTACTTTTTTTTTGAACTTTTTTTTCAGTCCTTCCAAAATAGATAATTTCTTTTTTTTAATCCTATCAAAAGAGATAATTTATTCAATAATGATAACTTATTTTTGGGTCCTCTCAATGGAGATAATTTATTTAATAAGAATAAATTTGTTTTATTGGGTCCTGTCAAAAGATATAATTTATTTAACATGATAACTCTTTTTTGAGTACTTTTTAATTTTTGGATCCTGCCAAAAGAGATAATTTATTTAACAGAGATAAAAAAAAAATTTCTTGTCAAAAGATAATTTATTTAACATATATAACTTTTTTTGGGTCATGTAAAAAGATAATTTTTTTTTTGAGTTATTTTTTTGAGTATTTGTTTTTAATTTTTTGTTTATTTTGTCAAAAGAATCCAAAAACATTAAAGATTGCAAACAGAGAGAATATCTAAAAGGGTAGTTTAGTATTTAAAAAAAAAAAATCATTCACATGTAAATTTAAGGTTAAAAGCGACATTTCTTTTAAGATGAGAGTGCAACTAAAGAAAAGAGGAGTGCGAATATCGCCTCCCATATATTTATGTAAATAAAAATATATACATATATATTCTAAAATAAACAAAAAATACAGATCATCAAAACCCACCCTCTTAAAATAAAATTTCATCATCGAAATTGAAAACACATGTACCTAATGTTTCAAAAATACCAGGATATTTCTTTCGAATTTCAGACTCTAACTCCCACGTAGCTTCTTGTGTTCCATGATGTCGCCACAAGACTTTAACCAAATGAATTATTTTAGTGCACAAAACATGTTCCTTTCTGTCCACTATCTTCATAGGCCATTCCTCATAAGAAACATCTTTTTCGAGATCAAGGTCATTTCAATCCAAAATGTGAGCTAAATCTAGTTTATATTTTCTCAATATAGATACATGAAAGACGTTTTGAATAGTCGAGAGTTAAGGTGGCAAAGCCAACTGATAAACCACTTCACCCACTTTCTTAAGAATTTTAAACAGTCCTATGTAGTGTGGAGCTAACTTCCTGATTTTTCCAAATCGTTTAATTCCTTTCTGCGCTGCAACTTTGAGAAATACATGATCACAAGTATTGAACTCCAAAGGCCTTATTCTTTGATCAGTGTAACTTTTCTGACGACTCTGAGCTGTTCAAAATCTAGTGGAGCCAAGATCGTCTGCAGTTAACTGCAGAGAAATGTTCCTGTAATAGGCAAAATGACCACGTTTTGGCTGAGTTGTAAAGCATTTGTGTTGATTTATAAAATATTTGTTAAATGCTAAATTGGTTTTGATAAACCTACCCAAGAAATTTAATAAAAAAATATTTAAACTGTCTGATCCACCTCTGGTTCTTCTTCAAAGTAACGCAATATATAATTCTATAAATATATTTTTGTGTTTCATTCACTTAAACTTCAACAACTTTTACTATAAATTGAATTTTTTCATGAAATTATTTTTGTTAGAAAAATAATTATGAGAGCTTCAATTTGAGTACCACTTTGACTATGTTACGACTTAATTTTTTTTAAAATAAATTTATTTAAAATCAACACATCTCCTTCATAAATAAACAACATATTTCCCTATTTCAACAACTCCAGTTCTATTTTCAACTAAATTAATTCATCTCTCTAAATAAATTTTAGAATTTATATAGACTTAACATACTTAGGATTAAATGAAAATTTATAAAACTAAAATAGAAAAAAAATAATTATCTATAATATTATTTTATTACTTTTCTTTTCTTTTTAAATAGTTATAATATTATTTTAAAATAAATTTATTTAAAATCAACACATTTACTTCATAAATAAACAACATATTTTCTTATTTCAGCAACTCCAATTATATTTTTAACTAAGTAAATTCATCTCTCTAAAACTCAATTTAAATGCTTAAATATATTTTAGAAATAATATATGTGTATATATATAGGGATAAAAATAAAAAAATATTTAAAGTGTCTGATCCATCTCTGCCAAAAGCAGTGTTCCTCTTCAAAGTAACTCAATATATAATTCTATAAATATATTTTTGTGTTTCATTCACCTAAACTTCAACAACTTTTACTATAAATTGATTTTTTTGATGAAATTATTTTTGTTAGAAAGATAAGTATGAGAGCTTCAATTTGAGTACCACTTTGACTATGTTACGACTTAATTTTTTTTAAATAAATTTATTTAAAATCAACATATTTACTTCATAAATAAACAACATATTTCCCTATTTCAGCAACTTCAATTCTATTTTTAACTAAATTAATTCATCTCTCTAAATAAATTTTAGAATTTATATAGATTTAACATACCTTGGATTAAAGTGAAAATTTATAAAACTAAAATATAAAAAAATTAATTATCTATAATATTATTTTATTACTTTTTTTTTCTTTTTAAAGAGTTATAATATTATTTTAAAATAAATTTATTTAAAATCAACACATTTACTTCATAAATAAACAACATATTTTCCTATTTCAGCAACCCCAATTCTATTTTTAACTAAGTTAATTCATCTCTCTAAAACCCAATTTAAATGTTTAAATATATTTTAGAAATAATATATATATATATATATATATATATATTTATTTATTTATTTATTTATTTAGAGGGATAAAAAGAGTTTAACTACATATTTATAAATTTTAGAATTTATATAGATTTAACATACTTAGGATTAAAGTGAAAATTTATAAAACTAAAATATAAAAAAAATTATTTATAATATTATTTTATTACTTTTCTTTCCTTTTTAAAGAGTTATAATATTATTATAAACTTAATAAAAAAATATTATAACTCATTCCAACACTAAAGTACCGTAACTCTTCCCAACACAAAAGAAAAGTAATATAATAATATTTTAACTTTTTCAAAGTGAAAAGAAAATTAATAAAATAATATTATAAAAAATATTTTTTTTATATTTCACTTTTATAAAATTTCACTTTAATCCTAAGTTTGTTAAATCTATATAAATTCTAAAATTTATAAATATTTATTTAAGAGAAACGATGTTAGCACTGTCAGTTTCTACGCTTGCACTCACATCTTAAATTAAATAACATTTCTAACCTTAACTTCACAGGTGAATGATTATTATTTTTCAAATTACACAATTACCTTTCTGATATCTCCTCTATGTCTCCAATTTTTAATGTTTTTGGTATCTTTTGACAAGATCCCAAAAAAAAGAACCCAAAAAATAGTTATCTCATTCTATTTAGACAGGACCAAAAAAAAAGTTATGTATGTTGAAAAAATTATCTCTTTTGAAAGAACCAAAAAAAAAAAAACCAAAAAATTTATCTCTATAGCCGCGGCCCCGCCCCCAAAAAAAAAAAAGACCCAAAAAGAATGTTATCTCTGCTGAATAAATTCTGTTTTGACATGACCAAAAAAAAGTTATCTTTGTCGAATAAATTATCTTCTTTAACAAGACCGGAAAAAAAGTCTGGTATGCAAAAAAAAAAAAGGAAAAATTACAACTAAGTCCTATTTTTTCATGCAAAAGACAAATAAGTCCTATAAAATTTTCTATTGGACCATTAAGTCCTACTAACATTTTTCCGTTTAAGTTCTAAACCATTTAACTTTTCACTTATATCCTTACCAAATTAGGTTTAAAATTAATATAATTATAATTCAATTCCAATTTATTATTATTTTTTTGTAGATTTTAGTGCAATAAATTTTCATATACAAATATTAAAAATTAATAAAATATTATAATTTATTTTTATTGAAATAATTTGAATAATACTTTATTCTTTTGAAGAAAAAGACCAATTATTTTGATAATTTAATGAAATTTAATTCCAAAAATATTTTGTAGATTTTACGACAATAATTTTTCATATACAAAAACAAATTTTTTTAAAAAAATTTAATAAAATGTTATAATTTCTATTTATTGAAACAATTTGAATAAAATTTTATCCTTTTGAAAAGAAAAACTAATTTTTTTGAAAATAAAAAATACATTGATGAAAAAAATCTAACTGTTAATAAAAAAATTTAGACATATTAAAATATCAAAATATAAAATTTTGGCTTACGAAATTAAAATTGTAAAATTTTAGTGTAATTTGTAAGGGTAATGGAATATTGAGTGGTTTAGAACTTAAATATAAAATAGTTTCAAAAGTAGGACTTATTGGTCCTATAAACAAAATTATAGAACTTATTTGTCTTTTGGAGGGAAAACTAGGACTTATTGGTCCTATTAGCGAAATTATAGAACTTATTTGTCTTTTGGAGGGAAAACAAGGACTTAGGTGTAATTTTCCCAAAAAGTTATCTCTTTTGGATAAATTCTATTTTGAGTGCACTGAAAAAAAAATTATGGTATGAAAAAAAATAAAAAATTTATCTCTGTTGAATAAATTATATATCTCTTAATTTTGACATGACCCAAAAAAAAAGTATTCATTATCTCATTTAACAAGACCAAAAAAATATATATATTTATAGATTTTTAGAGTTTATTCATATTTGACACATTCAATATTACTTTGTCAAAAAATAAATATAATATTAGATAGAGAAAATTCAAAACAAAATATTACAAAGAGGATTTATAAAAACCTAAATTTGAAAATTTATAATTCATTTAGTTCACAAATCACCATATTTAATTTTTTTCTAAACAAATTTAATTTATTTAGGGCTAGATTGGATTACTGGAATTGAAAGAAAATAAAGGGAAGAAAGAAAGAAAAAAGATAAGGAGATATTTGGATTTCTCTTTTGTTATCTTCCCAAAAGTGGAAAGATTTTGAGAGAAATGATAAGAATAAGTAAATCATTCATAATACCGAAAATAATTCTAACATTTTAAAGACCAAAATTTAAAAGACATTTAGGCCTATCTTATAATATAAACATAAAAGGGTAGGATAGTAAATTGATTAAAATAGTTTCTTTTATTTTTTATCCTTTATCTTTTTCAAACAAGAATGTTATCATTTTCTTATTTTCTTTAATAATTTATCCAAACATAGCTCTTGTTCCGGCCACACTTTGGGTTTGATACTATAATGGTGGGTCTTTTTATCAAAAAAATATGATGTTGTAAGGAATTGAACCTGAGTCAACCCCTAGACGTGCGTACCCATTCAAAAGTTAGTTGAACACTCCTGCCATTCAAAAAGTATGTCATCTTTGCTAAATAAATTCTCTTTTTATATGACCAAAAAAAAAGTACTCAAAAAAAGTTATCTTTGTTGAATAAATTATTTCCTTTGACAGGATCGGAAAAAAAGTCTGGTATACAGAAAAAACCAAAAAAAGTAATTTCTGTTGAATAAATTATCTCTTTTGATAACACCGGAAAAAAAGTATGGTATGCAAAAAAAATAAAAAAATTATCTCTGTTGAATAAATTATCACTTAATTTTGATATGATCCAAAAAAAAAGAGTACTCATTATCTCTTTTGACAAGATCAACAAAAAAAAAAGTTTTGTCAATTGAATAAATTATATCTTTTTACAGGATAAAAAAAAGTTCTATTTTGGCTAGAATTAAAATAAATAAATAAAAGAGAGTTTAAAAATTGAATTAGTCAAGTGTCTAAAAAATTAATTAGATTAATTAATGAGTTTAAACCATATTTTTTTCTATTTTGTAAAGAGGAGTGCTAGGGACAGTCGCTTAAGCGATTGCCCTTGCATAATCGCTTTACTGATTGGTGAAAATCAATCACAAAAATTAAATGCTTTCCTGCAATAAATGTCATATTTTTTCATCAATCAATACACACTTCTAGTTATAAAGTATTTACATTTGTGCCATCAACAAACAAATAAAACTATTTATAAATATAAAGTATTAAAATATTTTTTTATATTGTCTTTCTTTTAAATATTTTTAATAATCTATATACTTATTATAATCATTGCCTATATAATAATCTATATACTTATTATAATCATTTCCTATATAATTTTTAAAATTTTGTAATTATGGTTAATTGAATTAAAGAACATAATGTATTTTTAAGGTATTAAAATATTTTTATTAATTTTTTTTAAATATTTTCTTGCTTTTAAATATTTTTAATAATCTATATACTTATTATAATCATTTCCTATATAATTTTTAAAATTTTGTAATTATGGTTAATTGAATTAAAGAACATATTTTTATTTTATATACTTATCATATTTTTCTTTTATAAATAGTTTTATTTGTTTGTTGATGGCACCAATGTAAATATTTTAGAACTAGAAGGGTATATTGGTTGATGAAAAAGTAGGATATTTAATACAGGAAAACATTTAATTTTTGTGATTGATTTTCACCAATCAGTGGAGCGAGTATACAAGGGCAGTCGCTTAAGCGAATGTCCCTAGCACTCATCTTTTGTAAAATTTCGATTAATTAGTTAAATGTCTAAAAAATCAATTAGATTAATTGATGAGTTTAAACCATTTAATCTAAACATCTAGTTTTATTATAGTTGTTATTTAGTGTCCCGAGATATATAGTATAACATTTATAAGTAATATAGGTTAGACAATATATTTTTGGTCTCTTTTGATCGAATTCAAAAAAAAATATTTGAAAAAAAATAATCCAAAAGAAAAATTCTCTCTTTTTACGACACCCAAAAAAAATTATCTATGTTAATAAATTATTTCTTTTGACAAGACCAAAATATATATAGATATATATCTGTTGAAGAAATTATATCTTTTGTGATGAGATAAAAAAAATATCTCTGTTAAATAAATTATTTCTTTTGGTAGGAATTAAAAATTAAAAAGTACTCAAAAAATAGTTATTCATGTTAAATAAATTATCTCTTGACACGACCCAAAAAAAAAGTATATAAAAAATTTATTTTGTTGAATAAACTATCTACATCGAGAGTACCCAAAAAAAAAAAATTTATCATTATTGAATAAATTATATCTTTTGATAGGTTCAAAAAAAGAAATTATCTCTATTGAATAAATTATCTCTATTGGAAGAAACCAAACAAAAAAAATTTATTTTTGTTGAATAAATTATCCATTTTGAGAAGACAAAAAAAAAAAAAAAAAAAACTATGAACAAGTTCTCTCTTTTGACAAGATTAAAAAAAAAGGGTAAATTACACTGACCTCCCTTGAGGTTTGGCCTAATTACACGCGGCATCAAACTAATGCATTTTATTACACCGTGCTCCCCCGAGGTTTCCTCCGTTATAACACATACCCCCTTCCGTCAAAATTTTGGACAATGACGGTAGAAAAATTAGTTGGAGTGACTATAATGCCCATCAACAAAGAAGAAAAGACTTTATTACCCTTACATTACTATCAAATTACAGAAAAGTTCTATTTTTATGGACAAAAATACACTTATGACAAAAATTGTTGTAGAGTAAAATTTTGAGGATTCACATTGCTTGGGTTTGACTTTGCACTCTGAAATTTAGGTTTCTTTCATCCATCTTCTCCAAGTGAGCATATATCTATGTATAGAGTTACATATATGTATCGACTGGGTATATATCAATTTCACATTTTTTTTTCTTACAAGATTTTTCACATCTTTTGCTATATATCTATGAGTTCAGTATTTCACAATTGACTTTGAATGTGGAGTAATGCAATCAATGGTCATTTTGGCAACTGAACTTTTAAATGAAATTTGGAAGTAGCATTGAACCTGTCAGCATTTTGAAACTGTGATTTGATCACTTGGAATCCACTATATTTAGGATTGAAACAATCATTAACAATGACATCATTCATCATCAATAACAATTAATCATTCATCATCAATTGATCACTCTATTGCCCACAAAAGACCTTTCATTCATCAATAACAAGTTAAATTACATAACTAAATTAAAATTACATAACCAATTATAATAGCACCTGTCTTAGTTACATAACCAAATAGAGTAGCAACTATCTTAGAAACATAACCAAATAGTACCTTTTTTTAGTTAATAACCAAGTAATACCTGTCTTAGTTACATAACCAAATAGAGTAACAATTGTCTTAGTTACATAACCAAAGAACCAAGTAGTACCTCTCTTAGTTACATAACCAAAAAAGCAAAATCAATTATTGTCTTAAATACGCATTTGAAATTATAACTATTAGCCCACATCAGCAAAAAATTAGAATGGGCTCCCCAAATTGTACTAGATATATCACAAAAAATACCATTAACCCACATCAGCAAAAAAGTAGAATGGGCTTCCCATCTGCCATTGTATTTACTTCTAACCATCCACAAAAAGCAAAAATATTTCCTGCAAAGTTAATAAGAGCAAAATTTTAGAAAAATAATAATTAAGTAAGATGACATTATATTGATCTAAGATATTATCTTTACCTGACATTATAATTATGTAATGTATCTGACCACAATAGTGAACCACCAAAGTATGAAGTTCTCAGAGCCCATTGCAAGTTGACTAGCGCAAATCCAAAAGAAAAAGAAGAAAAAGAAAAGAACAGGCAATAATTTAGAACAAAAGAAATCAATCAATTAAGCAAGTAATTACAGAAAAATAAAAACACAACTTATGTGATGCAGTAATTACAGAAATCAATCATTTTTGTTTTACATGTGCTAGTTGGGAAGGTTAACTGAATGAGCTTCCACTTAAGATTGGGCATTGAGAAAGAGAGAATTAGTCACATGTATTAATTCTGAATACTATATACAAAGATAATAAATCCTAATAGTCCTCGTAAGAATTGTATTTAACTAATGTGATTCTAGAAATTTGTTTCCAGTTGCTTTCATTGTTCCCTGGTCAGCAACTCACAAAGGTGCATTTGAAGAAGGCACATTTAGGGCAAAGAGTGTGTGTGTGTGTCTATATATATATATAGAAAGAGAAATAAACATAAGTCAGTAACATGCATACTGATCCAACCAAACTAGCATTTGTCCAATTCAACTTGTGGCTCTAATTTTACAAAACAATTTCTAATGAAAATTAACATGATACCAAAAATTAAAAAGCCTAAATTTTTTGTTCGGTAAATAAAAAACTTAAATTTATTTACAGAGAAACTGCAAAATATGGCAAAGTTAACTTTTCACTTTGTTCCTTATAAAAAAGAACAGTTTTTGGAAGACCATCCTTTGGAAACATATAAATGTATGTTTTTACTGTACATACAGGAAGCCAAAACTTGAACACATTGGGCACATGATTAATTAGACAAATTTATTGAAACCCACCAACCATAAGATCGATTTTGTATTTTTAGCATCACAAAATCATGATCATGATGATATAACAAAATTAAAAATCATTAATTAAGACCATTTGTCTCTACGCTTCGTACTATAGTTTCGGTCCACGCCATAATATTTCACAATGTTTGTATATTTATTTACATCTCTGCATATACTTAGTTTTCTAATATTAAAAAAAAAATCTTGAATTGAACCGTATTTTTTGATCATTGAATGAAAATTTAAGAAAATAACAAGAGAAATGCACATATAATCTAATTTTATAAAAATCCCCAATTTATATGAATAACCAAAATCCTAATTCGAGAAAATAACAAGAGAAATATAAAGATAATCTAATTTTATAAAAAATCCCAATTTATATGAATAACCAAAACCTAATTCGAGACAATTATAATCAATAACTAGGGCTTTAGAAGATGAAGATATATGACTTTAGATGATGAAGATACATGGGTTAAAAAATCCCCAAAATTAGTAACTAGTGCTTTAAAAAATGTAACTAGTAACCAAAACCATAAAAATCCATAAAAAAATTCCAAATTATAAAAACCAAAAATAATCAAAATCGAAGATGAAAAGAATATGAAAATGAAAAAGTATCAAAGGAAAAGAGAGAAGAAGAGAAGACATCAACATTCCAAATTACTGTTGGTGTACAAGAGAAGAAGACATACCTTTCCCAACCTCAGCCAGGATCGAACTCCCACAATGGAACTCAGTGACGATCGAACTCCCACAATAGAACTCAGTGATGAACGAACACGGCAAAGATTGAAACCATTGCAACGATGAAACTCCGTAACTAGGGCTTCAGAAGATGAAAAGGGTGCGGTGCATAGAGAAAAGTAGAGAAAACGTATTGTGATGGGAATACAGAGGGTCAAACGTTGAAATGGTAAATTTGACTTAAACATTGTGTAGTCTAATCATGGGCAAAAGAGTCATTTTACTTGATAAGATATTTTACCAAGTTTAATAATAAAATATAAGGGATAAAATGGTAAAATCACCTCAATTTTAACGTCCGTTTTGCCAAATCTGTTAGAGGGGAGGTCAGTGTAACAAAATGCATTAGTTTAATGGCACGTGTAATTATGCCAAACCTCAGGCGATGTCAGAGTAATTTATCCCAAAAAAAAGTAGTAAAGAAAGTAAAAAAGATAAATTTTTTTTATCTCTTTTGATAAGACTCAAAAAAAAAAACATACGAAAGAAACTAAAGAAGGAAAAAAAGAGCTTAACTTTATAGTATAAAGGGTAGTTGTGGTGTTATAAATAAGGGATGATGTATTAATTAGTTTATGAACCTTCTTGTCATTTTCTTTAAAAGAAAAAGGTTAGTTGAGTGCAATTGTAGAAAAGGGAAGGGCGAATATCGCCTCCCTTTTATATATATGTATTTTTTTTAAAAAAACAATTGACCACTAAATTCTCAAACATCACAATTTTTAGAATAATTTGTTCTTGATTATAAATTGTCTACCCATTTCACAATCGCTTCAACTTTGTTCTCCTCTTATTATTGTTTATCACATAAAACCCCACCAACGTTCCTCCACTTTGAACGTGAGGAAAGCATTCAAATCTATTACTTACATCATCACCAATCTCTCCATCTTTTTGTACAATTGATTCTAAGTATCGAAAGTGATTACTTCGAGTAATGCTTTGTTCTTAAATTTTTATAATTATATTATCATCTCCTATATCACTACTAAATGTACACTTCATGTATTCTATTTTAGTTCTACTAATTTTTAGGCCTTTTTATTCTAGAGCCATTTCAAAGCTTCCAATTTTATTGTTTAATTGTTAAGGCTTCTTTAGAGCTATTGATTATCGTGAATAATAATAGACATAATGTCGAACCTTGGTGTAATAAAATGAGGAAATAAATTATTGTCAGGGTTCTCTCTTATAGAGTATTTCATAACCATTGGATGGTTATGTTTATCGTATGCACACTCTCATAAATGCGTTCCTAATAGAGTTTTCTCATCAGAAGATCAATGAATGAAAGAGAAGAGCATGTGGAGGAGGGATTTGAGGAAAAAACTTTAATATATACAAGGAGATGCAATTTATTAATTAGTTAAAAATAGAGTTTATGAATATTAAATCGTGCAAAGTTCAAAATTAAGACTAATAGTTTGGAAGCTCACGTGATACGGCCTACTACTATACTATTAATAGGTAATGCATACTATTTATATATGGACAATACTTGAGTCCAACCCTATACTAACCAAGTTGGTTCTCCTATCTTATGTGGTCCAATTAAAATATGACAATTGTACTAAAAATAATATAATAAAAAAAATTAAAAATAAATTAAACCCGTTTTTAACATATTGACTAGATAGCAAATGAGTAGATCTGAGAATTTATCTTTCTCTATCCAACCAAAAAATCAATCGACAACCATCGCTTGAGAAGGTTGAGAAGATGATGGCAAGAGTGATGACCGATCATGCGATGCTCCGGCAAAGACTGAAGATGACCTGCAGCAAGCAAGTCTCCAATGGCAATTTATTTATGTCTATAATAACATGTATTTATGGATGATATATACATATTTATTTATATAGGCAATGAGGAGATCAGAAGGGATGGCGTTTTCTAAATTTTGGGATACAGAGAGTAAAAGCAATTTTAAAGCATCAAAAGAAATTTAATGAAGCAATAAATAGTAGGGAATTGGATCTACAAGCACTAAGTTTGTTGTTAAGCACACTTCAAACCATTAATGGCAATCCCCAAAGCCATTCACGCTTTTCTTCTTCCCTCCAAAACTAGCCCCTTCTATAAACCTTTTTTCACTTTTGAAAATTTCATTTTTAGATCTAAGGGATTAGGATTTTTTCACTTTTGAAAATTTCATTTTTAAATCTAAGGGATTAGGATTTGGGGGTTTGGGACGGAGTTGGGTATGGTGATTTGCTTTGCTGAAGAGAGGGAAGGGAAAAGAGAGAGATGAGAGACTAACAATCTGTTAGAGAGAGAAGATTGGAACGATTTAATCCGGAGGAAGATGAGTAATTCCCATCTTTATTTATTTATTTTTAAATTTTTAGACAGGTGTCGATACTCCATTAGACCACATCAGATAAGATAACTAACTTGATTCTCATAGTGTGAACCCAAGTATTGTCCTTTATATATACATGCACACACATATGAGACTGTATGACATTGAAAATTCAAGTTGGCTAAATGAAAATCCATTAATATTGGAAAAATATAATGAACAACTGCATCTTAAAATAAAGGGTTAAAGACACCGATCTCTCCTCAAGTTTGGTCTAATTACACACGGATGTTATGTTTGTAAAATGGTTACACTCACTTTCCTTCAACATGTTTAAATAACCATTATGCCCCTATTATTTGAAAATGATTGTTTCATACCATTTATAAAATGGAGGGCATTTTTGTCAATATTTGGACAAGGGGGATGTGATTGTAACTTTTTTACAAACATAATACCTGTGTGTAATTAGGGCAAACCATAAGAAAGTTCAATGTATTTATCCCTAAATAAATTATCCTAAAGTCTTTGGCGGTAGTTAAGACGGTCGCTAAAAACTGGAATGAGGTTTTAACAGAGCTCTATCTGCTGCTAAAAACTAGGGCTGCAACTCGGGCGGGTTGGGCAGGTTTGAGGTACAATTCGGGCTCAACCCTACATATGAAATGTTCAACCCTAACCCTACTTTCAACCCTAACTACTCAACCCTAGCCCAACCCATCCTTAAATTTTTAAACTCGGGTTTGCAACTCGGGTTGAGATTTCGGGTTAGAAAGTCGGGTTAATTCGGGTTATCTATATCACCAATCTCCATATTAAAAATTTAAAATGATCTTTAATAAGTTTCATATTATATTACTCCTAAACACACACAAAATTAAGAACTTAATACCAATTTCTAAAAAATTACAAACAAATTTTTAGAAAATTAATTATCCAAAGTGTTAACATACAATAAATTAAGATTTAAATAAAGGAAGTTGAAAAGAAAAAGGTTATCATAATTTGAATATTATATATAATATATTTAAAATAAAAAATATGTATAAAAATAATATTACAATTCGGGTTCGGGTTAGGCTCGAGTTGTTGACATCTCAACCCTAGCTCAACCCTAATTAAGTTCGGGTTGAGGTTTTTCAACCCAAGCTCAACCCTAATTGTAAAAATAGTTGCCCAAGCTCATAAAAAATTGGGTTGGGCTCGGATTGAATTCGGGTTGCCCAACCCAAGTTGCAGTGAAGACCACCGCTAAAGACAAATAATTAATGGTAACTACCGGTAAAACTAGCGACATGACTTTTTCGGAATTCAGTCCAGAAACCGCTGGCGCAAACTTTACTGCTGGCCTTTTCCGTCAGTAAAAGTTAAAAATTTTGCAGTGGAATTATATTTTTTGGGACCATATCATTAGAAAGTCCACACCCAAAATCATGAATACAAAATTTATTGCATCCTATGGAACATGCTCTAATAAGATTGCAATTGAAAAATAAATCCACCAGCTCATAGTTTAGCAACCTCTAAATGAGAGGTGTAGTGTTCAAATGTCAAGTCCCGATTCGAACATGGGTGTGCATCACTGATATATATATATATATATATATATATAACAAGAATGCTATTTAAGTCAATGTCCATAAATATATGACGCAATTGGGGTTTACTTTCAAGTCCCGGTTCGGACATGGTTGTGTGATATATATATATATATATATATATATATAGAGAGAGAGAGAGAGAGAGAGAGAGAGAGATCACAAGAATTCACTTTCAAGTCCTGGTGCGGACATGGTTGTGTGATATATATATATATATATATATAGAGAGAGAGAGAGAGAGAGATCACAAGAACGTTATTAAGTCGATATCCATATATATATGAAGCAACTGCCAACTATTGCTTTTGTCTTATTAAAATCATTCTCCTACCATATTTCCATGAACAATATGATCGGAGATAAATTCATCAACATGGTATTGTACAGTTTTTAGTCACGTGATGTGCATGTGATGGACTTAACTACTAAATCATGATGGTATGTAATGGAGGGTAGTTAATTGCACAATTTTTTCATATCATAAGGATTTATAAACACTTTTGTTAGTACGGAAGGCTTACATGCACATTTTGTATACCCTGATCGGTTGCAAGGTGCAAAAGCAATTGCCAAAGTTAGATTTAAAATATAGACGGAGGGTTATTATGTTTACTTACTTTTTGCTTAATCTTTAAGTTTAATTAAAATCTAAGTAATTTTACAAAGCAAGTAAATAAAATAAAAGTGTAGTAAAATAAACGAATGCACCAAATATACGTGAAAGACTCGTATTGGGAAAATGTCATGGGTAAGACTTTATAGCCTCGGAGAACCAAATCCACTATTGTCAAATCAAAGTACAACAGATTTTATTCCAAACTCACACTCACTCCACTCTAACAATAACTTGATCCAAAACACTTCATGCTTACTATTGTGACTTCTAGGTTCAATTGCTGCAGATTCCTGACTTACGTCAAAATCCTTGCAGAAGGGTAACTGGATTAACCCGAATACTCAGTAAATATTATGTCTCATTCGTGACACAATCTTCTTCTCCTTTCTCACCAACGAACAGTTGTTGAAGAAGCCAATCGAGTAACTTGATCAAAAAGAAATCTTTAAATCAGTCTTCGAACAGTTGATCAAGCAAATAGAGACACTCTAAATCACTCAATGAATATGTGTGTATTCTTAAAAATATAAACAAATAATTGAGAGAAAAATTCTCTGCTAGAAAAATATCTCAATGCTTTCTTTCTCTAAAATATAAATTTCTTGTTTATTGAAAGCGTAATCAAAGCACATTGGGAGAGAAATCATATGAGGTTTTTATAGAGGTTAAAAACTCTAATTTTTCTTGAAAAATAAGTTAAAAATCAATAGGAAACAACTCTCAAAGTTTAAGAAAATTTCAGAGTCAAATCCAGGTCAAAACAGGACACTGCAGAACAAATTTTCGCCAACAGAGAGCTTGGGCCAATCTAGCCTATTCCTTAGACTGGTCTAGGCTTATACCTACAAAAAACTAAATCTTGAGACCTCTTGGACCGGTCCATCTTAAACCCTGGATTGGTCCAACCTTGAAAGTTTGAAAATTTTGCTTCAAAACCCCTTTTTTCAAGGTACGGACCTCCCGGATTGAAATATATATGTTATCACTACTTTACCTGGACTACATGATTCTTATACATGATCAACAATGTCCTCATGCAATCAAAATCATCTAAAAACTTCAATTGATCAAATTCTTGTTTAGACCATTGATGCATTCTTCCGAAGATTCAAGCTTCATCATTTGAAGAACACTTGCATTTATACTAGCTCACTCTGAGACTTCAATTAATTACATGATCAATGACAAGAATATAAATCAAAGATTACAACTCAATCGTGTTTAGTTTTGACACCGAAGATTGCCAATTATAAAAATATATGTTACAATCTCCCCCTTTAGCAATTTCATGACAAAACTAACCTAGACAATTATAACCTAACCACTGAATAAATCAAATATGTTCCAAAACAAGCCAAAATACAAAAAAATATAATTTGAAGATCTCAGAGAATCATGAGTAACCTTCCAAACTTCATACGTAGTGTCTACCAAAAACCTGGTAGGAAGCAAAACAAGCAAAAAAAGTAATGAGAAATCATTACATGATTTGTGGTCATTTATTCCAAACAATCAAAAGATCTCATATTTTAATTTGTTTGACCAAAAATATAAAGTTATATAAGTGTAAGAGTAATGAAAAATTATTATATGATTCGTGACCATTTATTCCAAATAATCAAAACATCTCATGTTTTAATTTATTGGACCAAATGGATAAAGTTATATACATGGGAATGGTCCAAAAATCATGAAATAATTTTTTCAGACAGAGACAGAGACGTAGATGAAAGTGACTGCGAGACAATTTGGATAAAAGAATACCCACAGTGTTTGCATACATAATGCAGAAACCATTGACTCCACCGCCATCTATTAATTTCTCATAGAAAGAGATAGTCTCGTGCTTTTTATTTTTATTTTTATTTTGGCTTTTTACTTCGAACTAGAAAGAGGTAGAGCTTGCATGGAAGTCTTGAACGAGGGTAACAGTACGGTGAGTCTGTGAGGTTCACTACAATGGAGATATCATTGATATGCAAATCAAGGCGGACGATGGTGGTGGTCGTTGGAATCAGGGCAGGCAATGGTGGTCGATGTATAGCCCTAGTTTGGGAGAGAGATGAGAGCAATGATCTGACAGTGTTAACGGCAGTGTAACGTTGCCATTAACAATGTTTATGCTTTTCTTTTGTTTTGAGCAAAACAGCCGTGTTTTCTATTTTGTAGTCAGAGAGATAAATTTCTCAGTTTTCAAAAAATAATTATATCAAAGGTTTGATTTAATTACTATAGAGAGATAAAGTTATATACTTGGATAGGAAGCAACACAAGCAAAAAGAGTAATGAGAAATTATTACATGATTTGTGGTCATTTATTCCAAACAATCAAAAGATCTCATATTTTAATCTGTTTGACCAAAAAGATAAAGTTATATAAGCGTAAGAGTAATGAAAAATTATTATATGATTCGTGACCATTTATTCCAAATAATCAAAACATCTCATGTTTTAATTTGTTGTACCAAATGGATAAAGTTATATACATGGGAATGGTCCAAAAATCATGTAATAATTTTTTCAGACAGAGACAGAGACGTAGATGAAAGTGACCGCGAGACAAATTGGATAAAAGAATACCCACAATGTTTGCATACATAACGCAGAAACCATTGACTCCACCACCATCTATTAATTTCTCATAGAAATAGATAGTCTCATGCTTTTTTATTTTTATTTTGGCTTTTTACTTCGAACTAGAATGAGGCAGAGCTTGGAAGTCTTGAACAAGGGTAGCAGTACGGTGAGTCTGTGAGGTTCACTCCCATGAAAATTGATATGCAAATCAAGGCGGACGATAATGGTGGTTGGTGGAATCAAGGCAGGCAATGTTGGTCGATGTATAGCCCTAGTTCGGGAGAGAGATGAGAGTAATGATCTGACAGGGTTAACGGCAGTGTAATGTTACCGTTAACATTGTTTATTTTTTTCTTTTGTTTTGAGCAAAACAACCGCGTTTTCCATTTCATAGTCAGAGAGATAAATATCTCAGTTTTCAAAGACAATTAGATCAGGGGTGTGATTTAATTACTGTAGAGGGATAAAGTTATATACTTGGGTAGGAAGCAACCCAAGCAAAAATTCTAATGAGAAATTATTATATGATTTGTGGTCATTTATTCCAAACAATCAAAAGATCTCATATTTTAATTTCTTTGACCAAATAGATAAAGTTATATAAGCGTAAGAGTAATGAAAAATTATTTTATGATTCGTGACCTCTTATTCCAAATAATCAAAAGATCTCATGTTTTAATTTGTTGGACCAAATGGATAAAGTTATTACATGGGAATAGACCAAAAATCATGTAATAATTTTTTTTGAGAGAGACAGAGACGTAGATCAAAGTGACCGCGAGACATATTAGATAAAAGAATAACCACGGTGTTTGCATGCATAACGCAGAAACCATTGACTCCACCACCATCTATTAATTTCTCATAGAAAGAGATAGTCTCGTGCTTTTTTATTTTTATTTTGGCTTTTTACTTCGATTGTACGCTTTCCACAGGTAGTTTTATCTTTCAGTCTCATAAGCATTTCATTAGAATATAAGCTTTTCATTAGCCTCTGTCAAGTTGGTTAATTAAGCTTTAAATTTGGTACAAAACTCTTTTACAAATAATAATAATATATAATTGATGGGGTATTTGATTTCAATAATGATACGTATAGCATGAAGGTCGTAGACTACGTGACGTGGACAGAAAACATACTTTGATGAGACTTCTCCCCCAGATAAGTCTGGGGAATTGAAGAGTCAGTCTTCTATTGGGACATGTTTTCATTTGACTACTATAAATATAGAGACGATCCAAGTACCAAGTACGCAATTAATACCTTTTGAGTTCCTTTATAGCTTTAAAAGCCCTTCTAATTTCTAACTTGATCGTCGGAGCGTAGTCGACCGGCATTGTGTCGGTGACATTCCGATTGCTCTTTGTTTGTCTCTTTATAGGTTGATGTTTGACTAGTCCAAGGGTGGACTTGTGCTTCATCAATAATAAAATAAAATGACCTAAAACTCCCTACCTTTTCAATTGTTGCAAGGTGATATTTTAATGACAAAAATGTTACTTAATATAAATTTAAAAGAAATTAAGTTTTTTTTAAAATTATTTTCATTTTAGGTTTTCTTTTCTTTAATTTTAAAAAAAAAAACTTCAAGAAAATTGAAAATTACACACCGTTAAAGTGATGTTATAATGATGAAAATGTCCCTTAATTTAACTCTAAGAAAATTTAGGTTTTCTTATCCTTTTAAATTTTTTATTGTTCAAAGATATTTTCTTTTTCTTATAGACGCACCATTAAATTTTTTTTTCGGATATAATTTTTAACAAAACTATGCCGAATGAGTTATTTGTATTAATTTTATTTTTTTAAAATTTATATTAAAGGGCATTTTCGTCATATAACATTACTTTGCAACAATTGGATAATTTAGAGAGATTTTAAGTTGAAATATTTTTGTAGAAGAATTTTGTGACAAAATTTGAAAGTGGAGGGTTTTAGTGCAATTTGGCTGTTAGTTTTGGATTGGATTAAAGTTACTAATGATTTAATAATATAACATTACTACATTTAATATTATTAACGGTCTGGGTGGGTATGGTTCAAACTGAGTTCGACACTTTTTCATTAACTCAAATCAAATTGAGATCAGTTTTAAAAATTTCACCCAAATTCAATCCAACTAATAACAAAAACTACTAAACCAGTTTAAGGATAAGATGCAACACTATTCTATATAGAAGTGTGGATTAACTAGAATATGTATGAGAAACATTTTTTTAAGGATAAGATAGCACCATTTAGTCATTGCCTACTGAAATCACGTATATGATAGAGAAATATATTACTGGTCATTTTGTGCAAAACTATGTGTGAATCGTTTTAGTTTGGATGGTCAATAAGTATTTCTTTAATAACATAAAAGGAAAAAAAAAAATTGATTCCTTCCCCGTTTTTGGAAACTATTATAAATAAAAAAAAGAGGGTTAGACATGAAAAAAAAAAACAAATAGAAAAGCATCTTATCTGAAAGGGAGTAAAATTTATATCGATGAATAAAAATATTTAATTGAATTGAAAATCAAAGGATAATTTAGTTTTACTTTTATAGAAATTAAGATGTATAGTTCTTTAAGGAAGGTATGAAAAGCTTTTTTGATTTTAGAAGGAAGCTTTTAGAAATTAAGAAATGAAAAGAGAAATATGTGACACACTATAATCCTTTTTTAATTGTATATTCTCATAATTTAGCTAATAAATCTTTGCAGCAAAATTTCAACAAATAAAATTAAATTCATAGGATGTTATTCTTCCTTTGTTTTTTCATTCCTTCACGTTTTGTTTGATTAATTGCATGTATCTAATTTTTAATTTGTCTTATTTTATAGATAATGACACATGTAATATAAATTACAATATTGGTAAGTAAAACGACACTATGTCAAATATAAGAATGTAAGATAAAACGTGAATGAAATAGAATTCTAAAAAAAAGTAAAAAGCCAATTGGATTAAAAATATAAAAATATAAAAATCAAACATTGTATAACACAGGAACTCTTTTATAATTTTTATTTAAGAAAAGAGGTGAGTGGAATGCTTAGATATAGCATTAGACATTGATGACATGGATAAAACTTTAAACTTGCATTAGACATTGATGACATGGATAAAACTTTCAGCACCCGATATATATATATATATATATATATATATATATATATATATATATATATAGTGAGGCGATATTTGCACTCCCCTTACCTTTTTCTTTTAAAGAAAATGACAAGAAGGTCCATAAACTAATTAATACATTATCCCTTATTTTATAATATTACATCTACCCTTTATATTATAAAGTTAAACTCTTTTTTTATCTTCTTTAGTTTCTTTATTATGTTTTTTTTGGGGTCTTATCAAAAGAGAGAATATTTTTTACCTTTTATACTTTCTTTACTACTTTTTTTTTTTTTTTAATCTTGTCAAAAGAGATAACTTGTTCATAGGTTTTTTTGGTCTCCTCAAAATGGTTAATTTATTCAACAAAAATAAATATTTTTTTTTGGTTTCTTCCAATAGAGATAATTTATTCAATAGAGATAATTTTTTTTTTTGAACCTACCAAAAGGTATAATTTATTCAATAACGATTATTTTTTTTGGGGGTACTCTCAATGTATATAGTTTATTCAACAAGAATAAAAAATTTTATATACTTTTTTATGGGTCGTGTCAAGAGAGAATTTATTTAACGTGGATAACTATTTTTTAGGTACTTTTTAATTTTTAATTCCCACTAAAAGAAATAATTTATTTAACAGAGATATTTTTTTTATCTCACGACAAAAGATATAATTTCTTCAACAGATATATATCTATATATATTTTGGTCTTGCCAAAAGAAATAGTTTATTAACATAAATAACTTTTTTTCGGTCTTGTAATAAGAAATTTTTTTTTTTGGATTATTTTTTTTCGAGTATTTTTTTTGGATCTGATCAAAAGAGACCAAAAACATTAAAGATAAGAAACAAAAAAGATGTCTGAAAGGATAGTTTAGTACTTTAAAAAAAAGTTAATCATTCACATGTAAAGAAAAGGTTAAAAGTGACATTTCTCTTAAGATATGAGTGCAAACGTAAAAAATAGGAGTGCGAATATCGCCTCCCATATATATGTATATTATAGATGAAATTTTTAGCAAAAAGTTTTTAATGACATTATCCTTTTACCATATTCTTACATTTTCCGACATTTAATGGGCTAATTATTTTCCTTGGTCTAGACAATAAAAAAATGAAAAGAAGGTGGGATTGTGAGGGAGTGAGTATGTATATATATATATATATAGATGAAATTTTTTTCAAAAAGTTTTTAATGACAAAGTATCCTTTTACCATATTCTTACATTTTCCGACATTTAATGGGCTAATTAATTTCCTTGGTCTTGACAATAAATAAATGAAAAGAGGGCATATTTTTACATTTTCCGACATTTAATGGGCTAATTAATTTCCTTGGTCTTGACAATAAATAAATGAAAAGAGGGCGTGGAAAATGTAAAAATATGGTAAAAGGATACTTTGTCATTAAAAACTTTTTGCTAAAAATTTCATTTTACCATATTTTTACATTTTCCGACATTTAATGGGCTAATTAATTTCCTTGGTCTTGACAATAAATAAATGAAAAGATGGTTGGATTGTGAGGGACTGAGGGTAATTTTGTCTTCACCCAAGTATGCTATAATAATATTATATATATTGGCACATAATAGTATCATTTTCACATGATCATTCTTTACTGCAAATTTTCAGAGTAGTACTCTTGCTGGTCTTCTTCGTCCCAAAGTCGGTGACTGATCAAAGCAAACCTAGAAGCGCACAGGTAATTACAACTATAATTCTACTGTCTACACCAGGACCATTGCACGATATATCTATATTTTATTTTCATTAAAGTATATCAAAATATATATATATATATATATATATATATATTAATGGACTTGCTATATGGACATCTCTTCTTCTCCTATGACCTTTGACGTTAGCTTCTGTAGTACTGCTTTAGCAGAATATATGCTACGAATTTTGCAGTAGATGGTACAAGTATTATGTGAGAAAGATAGAAAATCTCCAAAAAATTCCTTTAACTAATTTGCAACCATTGATTCTAGTTTTTTTTTTCTTCATAAAGTTTGTTTTTAATAACAATTTACAACCATGAGATGTTTTTAGTTAGTTTACTTTAATGAATTTTTATTTTGCTGGCTGGTTTCATATATATATATATATATATTCTTTTTTGACAGTTGCAAACCTTGCTAACCTTGTATACGGGCACGGGTTTCAGGGTGACACCTTTCACCATTATTACATGGACCTTGGAAATTCTTATCGATCATCGTCTTACACTTTCAAAAAATTGACACTGAAATTATAAATATCATCTCTATTCCTTTCAGCGTTGAGAAGTTCGTCTTCTACTTCATGGACTGTGTCTCACATAATAGAGGAGAACATGATCTTGTTTTTTATGTCATATGTGTAATAGCCGCCTTTGTACAGCTTATGTGTGGTATCATAGAACTCATAAAACCTAATTTGAATGCTATAACACTCAGTGGGGTAGCCTTAAATTTATCATCCATATCAATTACAATACAAGGTATAGAAAACTGACCACAACAACCAGTACAATCTGATGCACTTCTACTAGTAACTTCTACATGATAGTTGAGAAGTTGGAAATTTTGGAGAATGATGTCTCTTGAGGTAGTCTCTTAAACCTATGGCTTATAGAACCAATATTGAATATTTATTATTTGATCTGAATAAATTTCACATTCCAACTGATGCCGCTCTACCAAGAGGAGTCGATGAACTCGTCTTCACAACAATATCAAAACGAAATAAAGAATAAAGAAAGAGATCAAATGAATTTTGAAAAGCAAGCTATTCGCAACTGTAAAATTATAACTTCAATCAATGATGAAACCTTAACAATTACAAGGCTATATATAATGTTTCTTCTTCCTCAATCTTAGCCATATATGGCTATACTACCAAATATAAATAAAAACACAAATAGGAAAGTTGACGAAATAAAATAAATTGCTGAAAATTAGGAAATTGTTAAAAAACAGAATTAAATCAAAACTTGCTAAAAATTGGTTCTTCTTCCCCTTCTTTCACTTCTCCCCTTTTTTGGGTGTTCCTAACCTTTTAGGAAATCTCCTATTAGGTCCATAGCTACATCAGTCCCCCTTCTCAAATAATAAATATTCAATATTGGTTCTATAAGCCATAGGTTTAAGAGAGTACCTTAAGAGACATCATTCTCCAAAATTTCCAACTTCTCAACTATCACGGTAGAAGTTATTGGCAGAAGGGCATCAGATTGTACTGGTTGTTGTGGTGACTTTTCTATAGCTTGTATTGCAATTGATATGGATGATAAATTTAAAGCTACCCCACTGAGTATTATAACATTCAAATTAGGTTTTATGAATTCTATGATACCACACATAAGCTGTACAAAGGCGGCTATTACACATATGACATAAAAAGTAAGATCATGTTCTCCTCTATTATGTGAGACACAGTCCATGAAGTAAAGACAAACTTCTCAACGCTGCAAGGAATAGAGATGATATTTATAATTTCAGTGTCAATTTTTTGAGAGTGTAAGAGGATGATAAGAATTTCCAAGGTCCATGTAATAATGGTGAAGGGTCACACCCTAAAACCCATGCCTGTGTACAAGGTTAGCAACCTCCGCATCTGTCAAAAAGAATATATATATATATATATATATATATATATATATATATATATATAAAACCAGTCAGCAAAATAAAATTTCATTAAATTAAACAAACTAAAAACAACTCATCTTTGTAAATTGTTATTAAAAATAAACTTTATGAAGAAAAAAAAAACTAGAATCAATGGTTGCAAATTAGTTAAAGGAATTTTTTGGAGATTTTCTACTTTCTCACATAATGCTCTACATAAAACACTTAACCCTTTTTTTTATTTTATTTATAAAATACAATAAATAAAAATTTTGGTTGCTCAAAAATATAAATATAATAAAATAAAATACAATAAATTATAATTTTATGAAAAACAATAATAAAAAATTAAAGAATACAATAAATTAAAAAATTGATAGTAATATTTAATATCACATTTACGTTTAGTAGTAATATTTTGAACCACAATTTTTAGTCAAAGATACTACTAATTTTATTTTTTTTAAATTAATTTTGAGTTACCAAACATATTTTTAGTTTTCTGTTTTCAAAATGAAAGAGCAATTGCAGGTCTAGATTATTGGTAGAGCACAAAAACTTGCTCGAGGTAATTTTTATTTTAATTGTTTATTATTATTGTTTTGAAAAATTACTTGTTACTCGTACTTTTAATTTTAAAAAGAACTAATGTCGAACTTCGCAATTCGAATTGAAAAGTGAGTAACCTCCTGATAATCTGGAAGATCTAATAGTAGAGACTTAGACCTTGTGAGCTTTCATGCCTTTCACTTTTATAGAGAGTTTTTATGCTAACTCTAAGTCACAAGATGACTCAATTTTCTTGGATACCGTATTAAAAATTGTTGTTAGTCTCATTATCTTTCATTTTGGTTAATCACTGAGAATGAAATCACTTTGACTTAAGAGAAACATACGCCTTGTAATTTAATTTGTCTACTATCATATCATACCATAATCCTTGTTTCTATTGTTAGTTTCTGAAATGTGATACGGATGTTCTTGTGAAAAAGAAAAAGAAAAAAAAATCATCATATTTTTTTCAATAAAAAAAAGAAGAGAATAAAAAGAAAAAAAGAAAAAAAAAGAAGAAGACAAGTTTTCCCTTTGAGATATCTTGAAGACTCGTCACTTTAAAAAGCATTCACCTACAACCCCATCCTAATCACCACCTGTAGGATTTATGGAAAGATATGATAGTGAGTAATAAGTGAGAAGGCGCTATGGTGGGTAGCTCGACATTCTCCCAAAAGTGATCAACATTCCTATCATGAGACTTTTCAATTTATATGTATCCGTTTTTCATATTAGTATGTGAGCTTATTTTTAGTTTGAAAATAAAGTTTCTACTCACATACAACTGAGAGAAACAATTAGCCAAATCTCCTAGAGTTATTTTTTAGAGAGATATTACTTGTGAGATTTGAAGTCGAAATGTTTTTTTCTTCTAGTGACTTGGGAATTACATTAATTGGATTTGAGGATGGCTTTTTGTCGAGTTCACACACATGCACTCTGCTTCTAGGTTGCTTGTGGATGAATTTTCTTTAATGTTTATTTTTATGGCACCCTAGTAGCTTGTTGTGTGTGAGGAACTTAACAATTTCATTTATTATTTTTCATGTTTCATGGATATATAGGAGATTTTTTGAACAGTAGGGGAAACTACTGCCTTAAAATAACTATTCTTTTGTAGTAGTTAGGAAGTTTGTCGGTATTTTCACTGCAAATCGTCACTAGGCTATAGCTCGTCCACTAGAGGTAACCTAGGGGTTTAAGGCCTTGTTGTATATGGTAAATGCAATCGAGAACAGCCTGCGAAAGTGGCACATCTTTAGTTAGGAGTTAAATAAAAATGCAGTTTTGTGCATTAATCTCTTTTGCTTGTATTTGCTAGAGGACTAGCAAAAGCTCGTTTGAGGGTAATTTGATAAGTGTACAAAACTTACTATTTTATATCTCAAAATAAGTTTTTAATTACTTTTTTATTTTATTTAAATGTTCTTATCTTTGCATTTTATGTTTTATAGGGGTTGATTTTCAAATAAGAAGAAAAGCAGCAAAAAATAGCAAAAAATGATATATATAGCCAAAAATGAATATAAGAAAAATTGTAGGAGATATGATATTATGTGCAATCGACTTCACAAAAGGTCTCTAGTTCAAAACTTTGTAAAATACTTTTTACACGGCCACGTCTACAGTACAAAATTTAAATTAAAGATATGGAGATCAAATATTAGATATTTAAAATTTTGTATTTTGGAATTTTGTTTTTAAATTTTGTATTTTAAAATTTTTCCACCTAAACCATTCTCCTCTAACTATATAAATAGGGGGTCTTAGGGGATGGTGATGAGAGTTAAAAACTTGTAGAGAAATTATAAAAAAAAATAGTGTAATTATTTTCTTGATTCAATGAAAAATAGTAGTTTCATTTCTATTTGTTTGTTTTTTGTTGATATGCAAGTGTAAGTATCATTCTCAAGGGAGTGATGAAGCCACCATGGCTGAAATATAAGTAAGTTATTTTATTTTCTTGTCTAATTTTTCTCTCAAGAGCATTCTTCTACTCTTCTATTCTGTATTTTTATTTTCTAAAATTAGAGGAATGATTCTTCGTATTTGCCAAGTAATGATAATTCGAATAATGCCTATCTCTTTTTACCTAACCAATGTGCATCAGATTAAGTAAATAAATGCCTATCCCATATATAATCAAGTCATTCTTTTTTATTCTATATTTTTCTTCATCTTTCCAAGTTTTAATTGATTTGGTGAAGTGTATTGATTATTAGAAAAAAACTAGATAAGAATATTAGAAACTTTATTTATATGGATCCATGTTGGTGAATTCTCTTTCCTTGAGATTTGTCCCATCATTTGATCAAAGACATTTAGTATTAATTTTTATTATTAAAAAAAATCAGAAGTGTATTTTTAAATATTCATTTTTCATATCAAAATATTTAGGTCTTGAATTTTAGACTTGTTACTGATTCTCACTTGAGAGTGGTTCGACCTTACTTATTACTATACGATTTTTAGTAGAGTTTTTGCAGGTTTTATTCTTGTACGAAGTGTAGAGAAGTTACGACATCCATCCACTATTCTACGCCCATCAGATTCCATAATGGACCAAGTTATGCAGGTCTGTTTGGAATATTTTCAAGACGCTGCACTCCCTAATTCTTTGATAATTAATATTTTTTTTCCTACTTACTCTTAACATCCATCTTAACATCCGCATTTCTGTCACATGCATACGTTGTTCGTGTTTCTTTTTTAAAGCCCAACATTTCGTGCCATATAGCATAGTTGGTCTAATCATTGTCCTATATATTTTTCCTTTTAGTTTATTTGGCATTTGTTTATCACATAAAACCCCACCAACGTTCCTCCACTTTGAATGTGAGGAAAGCATTCAATTCTACTACTTACATCATCACCAATCTCTCCATCTTTTTGTACAATTGATTCTAAGTATCGAAAGTGATTACTTTGTGTAATGCTTTGTTCTTGAATTTTTATAATTATATTATCATCTCCTATATCATTACTAAATGTACACTTCATGTATTCTATTTTAGTTCTACTAATTTTTAGGCCTTTTGATTCTAGAGCCGTTCTCCTAGCTTCCAATTTTATTGCTAAGGCATCTTTAGAGCTATTGATTATCGTGAATAATAATATACATAATGTCGAACCTTTGTGTAATCCTACTCTTATGAGAAAATCAATCGCCTCTCTACATATAGTACGAAATCTAGTCTTAGAATCTTTATACATATCTTGAATAAGTTCTATAAGTCTTAAAGAATTATATTTTCTTCGTAAGGCCCACCAAATCATGTCTATTGGGACTTTATTATATGCCTTCTGCAAGTCTATAAAAATCATGTGTAGATTTTTTTTCTCACTTCTACACTCCTCCATTAGTTGCTTTAATATGTAAATAACCTCTATAGTTGATTTTTTAGACATAAATCCAAATTGATTTTCGGATACGGTACATTATTTCCTTAGTCTTCGTTCTATTACTCTTTCCCGTAATTTCATAATATGACTTCTTAGTTTAATCCCTCTATAGTTGTTACAATCTTGTATTTCTCATTTATTTTCTAATACTGTGCTCCTATGTGGTTTGCTACACTGTGACACACACCCCTTTCGTAAATTTGGCCTGTTAAAAAATGTAGTTGTAGTGACCAAAATGTCCATCAATTAAGAAGAAAAGACGTTATTACCTTTAAAATGCCATTAAAAAAATGTCTTATTTTCATAGACAAAAATACTCTTATATGTAGCATTGTAGCCGTTGTTATTTGTTTTTATAAATCGAAGTACAGAGATGGTAAGACCCAAATGCGCAAGGGGAGAGAGAAATATTGTTGTAGATTGGATTCTTGAAGACTCACCTTGCTTACGTTTGAACAATGCACTTTGAAATTTCGGTTTCTTTCATCGATATTCTCCAAGTGGGATTGTGCTCTGCTTGTCAATTTTCCCGTAAATTCGACTATGCACACCAAATGCAAACTTGTTACCAATAAAAAGTTGAGAAAGATCAACATTCTCATTATCTAATATCATTGACCATGATTCCAAACTATCAATTCTCTTCCTTTCCATGTTCTCCGTATTATTCAAATGGGTTCTCGAGGAGGACGGGATTGGTAAAGGTTTGCTCTTCAATTTTCGAAGTCTAAATGCATTAAAACATAAGATTACCATTGGAATTCTAATATTTAATGAGTTCTTTAGGTGTCACGTGGCACTATAATGTGGCGCTTTGAAAAGTCTAACAATCTCAGCCAAAATGACATCTGGTTGAAAAAATAAATAAAATCCTGACGTTATGTCAAGTCATTAAAGTCTCGAGAGCATTCCTCTCGAGCACAAATAAAACTCTGAAGTCATGCGAAGTCACTAAAATCTTGAGAACATCCCTCTTGAGCACAATCAACACCCTAACATCATGTGAAGTCATTAAAGCCTTGAAAGCATTCCTCTCGACCACAATCAAAATTCTAACATCAATGTCATGTCATTAAATTCTTGGGAACATCCCCTCGACCACAAACATGTTACAGAGATAAGGAGAGGTAGGTGAGCGAATGCAATTGGATGGGGAAAAAGTTAATGTCACTGTGTTATGAGAGAGAGTAATAAAATGAGGAAATAAATTATTGTGAGGGTTCTCTCTTATAGAGTATTTCATAACCATTAATTGGATGGTTATGTTTATCTTAGGCACACCCTTATAAATGCGTTCGTAATAGAGTTTCCTCGTCAGAAGATCAATCAATGAAAAAGAAGAGCATGCGAAAGAGGGATTTGAGAAAAAAACTTTAATATATACAGGGAGATGCAATTTATTAATTGGTTAAAAATAGAGTTTATGAATATTAAACCGTGTAAAGTTCAAAATTAAGACTAATAATTTGGAAGCTCATGTGATATTGCCTACTACTATACTACTAATAGGTAATGCATACTATTTATATATGGACAATACTTGAGTCCAATCCTATACGAACCAAGTTGGTTCTCCTATCTTATGTTGTCCAATTAAAATATGACAATTGTACTAAAAATAATATGAGAAAAAAATTAAAAATAAATCAAACCCATTTTTAACATATTGACCTGATAGCAAATGAGTAGATTTGAGAATTTATCTCTCTCTATCCAACAAAAAAATCAATCGACAACCATGGCTTGAGAAGGTTGAGAAGATGATGGCAAGGGTGATGACCGATCATGTGATGCTCGGCAAAGACTGAAGATGAGGGGCAGCAAGCAAGTCTCCGATGGCGATTTTTTTATGTCCATAATAATATGTATTTATGTATGATATATACACATATGAGGAGATCAGAAGGGATGGCGTTTTCTAAATCTTGGGATACACAGGGAGTAAAAGCAATTTCAAAGCATCAAAAGAAATCTAAGGAAACAATAAATAGTTAGGAATTGGATCTACAAGCACTAAATTAGCTATTAAGCACACTTCAAACCATTAATGGCAATCCCCAAAGCCATTCATGCTTTTCTTCTTCCCTCCAAAACTAGCCACTTCTATAAACCTTTTTTCATTTCTGAAAATTTCATTTTTAGATCTAAGGGATTTGGATTTTTTCACTTTTGAAAATTTCATTTTTAAATCTAAGGGATTAGGATTTGGGGGTTTGGGACGGAGGTTGGGTATGGTGATTTGCTTTGTTGAAGAGATGGAAGGGAAAAGAGAGAGATGAGAGACTAACAATCTACTAGAGAGAGAAAATTGGAACGGTCTAATCCGGAGGAAGATGAGTAATGCCCATTTTTTTTTAATTCTTAGACAGGTGTTTATACTCCATTAGACCACATCAGATAAGAGAACTAACTTGATTCGCATAGTGTGGATCAAGTATTGTCCTTTATATATACATGCACACACATATGAGACTATATGACATTGAAAATTCAAG
This sequence comes from Cornus controversa, assembly GCA_026545225.1. Lineage (NCBI taxonomy): Eukaryota > Viridiplantae > Streptophyta > Magnoliopsida > Cornales > Cornaceae > Cornus > Cornus controversa. The sequence continues at coordinate 35,257,625 of CM048851.1, forward strand.
TTGACTAAATGAAAATCCATTAATATTGGAAAAATGTAATGAACAACTACATCTTAAAATAAAGGGTTAAATACACTGACCTTCCCTTAGGTTTAGTCTAATTACACACGGATATTATGTTTGTAAAATAGTTACACTCACCTCCCTACGTTTGTAAAATAGTTACACTCACCTCCCTTCAACATATTGAAATGATCATTATGCTCCCATTATCTGAAAATGATTGTTCCACACAGGGATGGCCTTGAGATTCCAAAAATATTGAGAGGCCCTAGGCGGACTTTTAAATGGGGGCCCTTTCTACCTAAAGTTTCACGTGCGGATAAATTCTATAGGAGTGCAAAAATTTTATTAAAATGAGACGATAAACAAATAAAATATATTAATGTTGAAAAAAAAACCCCTAATCTTGGTACTTTATAAATAGCACGATCCAGTTCACATGAAAAAATTAAAAGAAAATATTCAATACACCTTAGTCACAAAAATCAAAATTAAACTCCATATCAAAGTAAATGTGATCGTCTTGTATTTTGAGCTGTAAATTATTAATTAAAGTGCTCATAATCTTCAAAAGAAAGTCGTTGCCTTGCCGCCCGCTGCTGCTCACCTGCTCGTTGCGAAGATAGAGGAATAAAAGGAAATGAGTTCTGAAAAAAAAAAAATGCTTAAGACAAATAGTTAGTAGTAATTTATTTTTATATTTTTAAAGAAGGCCCAGACCATTGTATTGGACCATTGTCATTATTTTTTAAATGAGGCCCATTTTGTTATTAAACTTTGACCCAAACTAGTGTATTAGGCTATTAGTTACTTTTTTTTTTTTTAAAAATATTTTGTGGGCTTAGTTGAAATTGGGGGCCCTCAAAAATTAAAAAATTTGGGGGTCCTAGGCAACCGCCTGGGTCGCCTAGGTTCAGGGCTGGCCCTAGTTCCACACTATTTATAAAATGAAGAACATTTTAGTTAAAATTTGGACAAAAGAGATGTGAGTATAACTTTTTTGGAAACGTGTAATTAGGGCAAAGCACAAGGAACGTTAGTGTATTTAACCCTAAAATAAATTATCCTAAAGTCTTTGACGGCAGTTAAGACGTTAACTAAAAACTGGAATGAGGTTTTAACGGAGTTCTATCTGCTGCTAAAAACTAATATGTTTTCTTTAGCCGCAGTGAAGACTACCGTTAAAGACAAATAATTAATGGTAACTGCCGGTAAAACTAGCGACAAGACTTTTCCGGAATTTGGTTGAGAAATCACTGGCGAAAACTTTACTGGTGGCCTTTTCCGTCAGTAAATGTTAAAATTTTTGCAGTGGAATTATATTTTTTGGGACCATATCATTAGAAAGTCCACACCCAAAATTATGAATACAAAATTCTTTGCATCCTATGGAACATGCTCTAATAAGATTGCAATTGAAAAATAAATCCACCAGCTCATAGTTTGGCAACCTCTAAATGGAGAGGTGTAGGGTTCAAATGTCAAGTCCCGGTTCGAACATGGGTGTGCATCACTGATATATATATATATATATGTTATTTAAGTCAATATCCATAAATATATGACGCAATTGGGGTTTACTTTCCAGTCCCCGTTCGAACATGGTTGTGTCATTGATATATATATATATATATACACACACACACACACATAGAGAGCGAGCACATAGAGAGCGAGAGAGAGAGATCACAAGAACGTCATTAAGTCGATATCCATATATATATATATATATGAAGCAATTGCCAACTATTGCTTTTGTCTTATTAAAATCATTCTCCTACCAGCTTTCCATGAACAATATGATCGAAGATAAATTCATCAATAGGGTATTTTAGAGTTTTCAAATCAGTTTTAGTCACGTGATGTGCATATGATGGACTTAACTACTAAATCATGATGATATGTAACAGAGGGTAGTTAATTGCACATTTTTTTTCAAATCATAAGGATTTATAAACACTTTTGTTAGTACGGAAGGCTAACATGCACATTTTGTGTACTCTGTTCAGTTGCAGATTTAAAATATAAAGAGAGGGTGATTAGGTTTACTCGTTTTTTGCTTAATATTTTAAATTATTCAATTTTAAGTCCAATTAAAATCTAAGTAATCCCACAAATCAAGTAAATAAAATAAAGTGTAGTAAAATAAACGAATGCACCAAATATACGTGAAAATTTCATATTGAAAAAATGTTACGGGTAAGACTTTATAACCCCGGAGAGCCAAATCCACTATTATCGAATCAAACTACAACAGATTATATCCAAACTTACACTCACTTAACTTTAACAAGAACTTGCAGAAGGGTAACTGGAATAACACGAACACTTTGCAAATATTATGCTCATTCGTGGCACAATCTTCTTCTCCTTCCTCACCAATGAACAGTTGTTGAAGAAGTCAATTTAGTAACTTGATAAAAAAGAAATCTTAATTTAAAGCAGTTTTCGAATAGTTGATCAAGCAAATAAAGACACTCTAAATTACTCAATTAATATGTGTGTGTTCTTAAAAATATAAACAAATAATTGAGAGAAAAATTCTCTGCTAGAAAAATATCTCAATGTTTTCTTTCTCTAAAATATAAATTTCTTGTCTATTGAAAGCATAATCAAAGCACATTGGGAGAGAAATCGTATGAGATTTTTATAGAGGTTAAAAACTCTAATTTTTCTTGAAAAACAAGTTAAAAATCAATAGGAAACAACTCTCAAAGTTTAAGAAAATTTCAGAGTCAAATTCGGGTCAAAACAAGACACTGCAGAATAAATTTTCGCCAACAAAAAGCTTGGGCCAGTCTAGCCTATTCCTTGGACTGGTCTAGGCTTATACCTACAAAAAACTAAATCTTGAGACCTCTTGGACCAGTCCATCTTAAACCCTGGATTGGTCCAACCTTGAAAGTTTGCAAAATTTACTTCAAAACCCCTTTTTTCAAGGTACGGACCTCCCGGTTTGAAATATATATGTTCTCACCACTTTACCTGGATTACGTGATTCTTATACATGATCAACAATATCCTCATGCAATCAAAATCATCTGAAAACTTCAATTAATCAAATCCTTGTTCAGACCATTGATGCCTTCTTCCGAAGATTCAAGTCTCATCATTTGAAGAACACTTGCATTTATGCTAGCTCACTCTGAGACTTCAATTACATGATCAATGACAAGAATATAAATCAAATATTACAATTCGATCATGTTTAGTTTTGACACCGAAAATTGCTAATTATAAAAATATACGTCACAATCTCCCCCTTTAGCAATTTTGTGCAAAACTAACCTAGACAGTTATAACATATTCACTAAATAAATCATAGTACAATATGTCCCAAACATGCCAAAATACAAAGAAATATAGTTTGAAGATCTCAGAGTATTATGAGCAAGCTTCCAAACTTTATACGTAATTTCTGCCAAAAACCTAAAAAATCTGCACATCATGCAAGCAACACTACCAGCAAAAACTTAATCAAGAAAATATAATGATATAAAAATCAACTCCAAACTCTCCCTTAATCATATAACCATATCACCAAGAAAACATATGTCTCCTCCCATTTGTCAAAGCACCTATATAAGTCTTTCCCATTTTGAAACAAATTGACAAAGTAAAAATTAGGAGAGCAAGAGATAATCAATCAATACATGATTAAGTGAGATAAAACTTAAACTCTATTCAAATATATCACATAAGTTCGCAAAATAATGGAGTAAGACACAAACATAAGAGGGAAGGCAGTGGGTTCTAAGAATTCATAAATAACATTGAAAATTAAAGCAGTAAGACACACAAACAAAAGAGCTATCTCAAATTCATAGCGACAAAGTTCTAAGAATTTCGTGATCTTTATCACCAATGAGGACTATTGACTATCCATGTTCGCACAGGCATTTGGCCATCTAGTATCTCCTCTCTTTTAAGAGGAAAGACAGAGGGTTCGAGTCTCCCCAAGTATATTGTGCAAAGAATTGCAATAAAATATTATGTATTTCTTTAATTTAATATTTTTTTGAGCTTTTATTTCAATATCAATAAATAATCTTTTATTTATACTAAAAAAAGGAGAAAAAAAAAACAAACAAACTAGTCTATGGCATAACAAGTACAATATGGTAATGTTTTTTTTTTTTGGAGGACAATTGAGCCCTTTTTTATGTTCGATTCAACTGTAGCTTTAGTTGGGCCTTTTGTGTATTGGTCTTTTTTTGGGGGTCTTGCCATGATCTAACTGGGCTTAACTAGTTAGCCCATTATTTTGTCTTGATATGCTGGGCCTGGTGCCCCAACTCATCTAAATTCTTGCATCATTTATACACTTGCTTAAACTTCCAAATTACCTTATTTATGTTCAATAGATTATCTATTTTGATAAAAGTCTGGTACAAAAAAAAAAAAAAAAAAGTCCCCTCGGTTGAATAAATTATCTCTTAATTTTGAAAGGAGTATCGAAGAAAAAAGTTGAGTTTAGGAAGAACAGTTGATATATAATTTTATATAATTTTTAAGAGTTTATTAGTAAAGAAATTTTTATTGGTGAAGAGGATAATTTGAGTCTATTAGCATATATACAATTTTTAGAAGTTTATTTGCCAAAGAATTTTGATAGGAGTGAATGATTTGAAACACATTATTTATATAATAAATGAATTTTATTAATAACATAGTTTTTATATAACTATAATAAAAGATTTTTTATCTAATAAATGAATTTTATGAAGAGTTTTCATATCACTAAATGATTTGGAACGCCTTGCAAAAGAGTTTTTATATAACTATAATAGAATAGTTTTTATCTAATAAATGAAGTTTGTCAATAAAAGAGTTTTATATCACTAAATGATTTGAAACACCTTGTTCTTTTAATAATAGTACAGATAGATAGATATAGATATATATGACATAGTTTTTTAATAATTTTAAAATAGACAAAACAAATAAATACATAAAACTCTTTTACCAATGACCCTCGATTACCTTATCGGCTAAAGGTTTTTTTTTTCTTCCTATTATTAACAAATAAAGAAAGATAATGTTAATACTCTTAAATTGTGTTTATTGTATTTTAATAAATTCAAAATTGACCTAATATAATTTTAGGGCTACGAAAAAATATTTAAAGTGAACTTTTAATATTTAATATATTAATATTAAATAATAGTTAATAAATTTTATTTAAAAATAATCCTAATTTTTTTGTATTTGATATGAATTATCTTGTTCATTTGTATATCTAAACTTTTTTGTTATGTTTTAATTATTAATGGTAACAAATTTATGAAGAGTTCCTTCTCTCTCTCTTCATTCTTTCCGTTCAAAATTATTCTTTTATGATCTCACGTGACAACTTCTTGCTGTTGTGCACATAGTAAAGTTTGCCTTTGAAGTCCGAGATGATATTGGAGATGGTGGTTTGTGCATGCACGACCATGGTGGTGGTGATCGGCACTGCAGGATGATGATTGTTAGCTTCGATAGTGGGGTTGTAATGCACGATGGAGTGGAGCTTCGAACGGTGGTTGCGCATGGTGCTCGGCTTGGGCAGTGGGGTCGACGGGGCTTCATGGTGAAGTGGGTCTTTGAGGTCGGAGCAGGTGAAGAAGACGGTGAGTGGTGAGGCTTGGCTGGGTCTTCAGCATCGGAGTTTTACGGAGTTGGAATTGGGTCTGTTCGGTGGTTCTCTTCGATGGAAGATGGTGCATGGAACTTTGGTTGACAGTGCCTAGCAGTGGCTTGATGGAGCACGGGACTGTAGAGTAGGCGAGCTAGGTCTTCTCTTGCATGGAGACAATGGCGGTGAAGCTTGGCGGAGAAGCTTCGGGTGATGGCCTGGCATGGCGATTATTTCGGTTGGTTTGTTTGGAACTCGGGTGGACTGTCCATGATCAACTCCAGTAGTAGATGCTATGGTGTTGCATGAGGAAATTGAATACTCACAGTCAGGGCCGGGGGATTCCAAAAATTTTGAGAGGCCCTAAGCGGACTTTCAAATGGACCCTTGTACAAAAACTCACACACGGATAAATTTTACGGATAAATTTTATAGGATTGCAAAATTTTTATTAAAATTAGACGATAAGTACATTGAAAAAAAAACCCTGGACTTGGTGCTTTATAAATAGCACGATCCAGTTCATATAAAAAAACTAAAAGAAAATATTCAGCACATCTTAGTCGTAAAAATCAAAATTAAACTCCATATCAAAGTAAATGCGATCGTCTTGCATTTTGAGCTGCAAAATTATCAATTAAAGTGCTACAATTAAGTTTTTCCAACATATCTTTTTCAATAGATATCATAGCCAATCCTGATATATATATATATATATATAGACTGTAATATGTATGTATATTCAATAATTTCAATTCCACAATTACAAAAAAATTAAAGAAAATGTAATTAAATATGAAATCAAGAGCACTACTAACAGTTTGAAAACGAACCAAATCAAAGGATTAGAAATTTTAAACCCTTATTTTCTGAAGAAAAAAAAAATTCAAACCCTAAACCCCCAAATCAAATTATGATCAAAAACTCCCCTTCTAGAGAATGGAACTAGAAAATTAAAAATGAGAGAGAAGCTTACCTAAGAGATGAATTAGACGTTGGTGCCTTGGTGGACGGTAGACGATAATCTATGATCTTGCTCTTGCAAGTTGTATGCTCGTCGCGAGGAAAGAAGAAGAAAGGGAACCAATTCGTGACATTCGTCTGAGGAAAGAAGTAAACATGAAATAACAGTATGTGAACCTAAGTAATACTAGTAGTCTAGTATTGTTTATTGAAAAAAAAGTGAGCCCAGAACCACAAGCTATTGGGCTTGTTTTAAATGAAGCCTGCTGGCCCAATACAAATAATTTTTTTGTATAAAATTGAAATCTAGTAATAGTGTTGGGCTTGGAAAAATTGGGGGCCCCCAAAATTTGAAAATTTTGGGGGCCCTAGGCCGCCGCCTAGGCCGCCTAGGCCCAGGGCCGGCCCTGCTCACAGTGGGTCAAACAAGCAGAGACAACTAAATTGAAACTTAAAACATCACGGGAAAAACAAGATAATAATTTTAAGAAATCTAGAATAAAATTTATAGGAAAATAATTAAACAAAATGAAATAAAAATATAATGGTTTGGTAACAAAGAACTAACAAATATGATTTTAGAGATAATAATATACATAAAATATACAAAGTATACTAAGTCAAATTATCAACCGCCAATCGATCATGTACCAAAATAAATAGGAGCAAGCAATGCATTTTCAAATCATATCAACAGCCTAAAAGAAAACACAAAAAAAAAAAATACACACACAAACACAAAATAGTTAAATATAATACATATAAAGAATATATAAATATAAATATATATATATATATAGCCGTGGCTTGATGGAGAGAGAGAAGAGAGAAAGAAAAAGAAAAGAAAAAAAAAAAGAGTTTGGCTATTTTTGGTCTTTATTAATTTTAAAGGTTAAATAGATTATTTGACGACAAAGTCAAATGGCATACAAGTCTTTTTGTATAGTGCTTGATCTACCAATATATCGTTTAGGTTCTCTCTGATAGACGATAAAAAATGTTTGAGTTTATACGGTTACTATAAACAAAGTTTCTCTTTATGTGAAATAAGTCCAAACCACAAGAGATGTAAGTGTAATTTACCTTTTATTATATTCTGCATTATCTCGATTTCAATCCCATAATCAGATACCTATGGAAACAGAAATCATTGAGATGTTCTATAATAAGATTAAATAAGATTTTATCTCTGAGTTAATCCAACAAACACAGTAAAGTATTAAATTCAAAAAATAGTATGGGAAATTTGTAAAGTGGGGCTAAGGTGGGGTGAGGGTTATTATAATAAAATTAATTGAAAAGGGTAAAATGGTTATGCAAAAAGGGGAGTTGTTTTCAACGTTTGAAAAGTATGAGGCTATTTGGTGACAAAAATAACACAAGGGAGTATTTTGCCACTTTTTGAAAGTACAAGGTGGTTTAGTGCAATTTGACCTAAAAATTATATAATTGCGTTAGGTTGATTTTGGTGCTTCATGATGAATAGAGATGTTGCCAACTGAAGAAATGGCTTGCATCAATTTCAACTCAGAGATGAATTAATTTAAATCCTCTTTGCTTATAACTATTGCTTATAGTTATTCCGCAAGTATACATAAAGTGGCACATAAGCTGCAATTGTTATGATTGTTTAGTAGACAACTGCAGAGAATAACCATTGTTTCTTCCCACCTCTGTTTTCTCCATACCCACAGGTTATTTTTATCTTGAAGTCTGAGACAAATGGAAGACTCACCTTCCCACATCCATTCAACTCAACCATTTCAAGGCCCTCTCCTCCCAACCAATGACACTGAACATGGTAACAACATTGAACCACAAGGTGGTTTGTCCCATGTTTATGGCCAAGATCACCACAATGAAGGTGAAAATTATAAGGTAATTGAAGACAGAAGAGCCTTATCGATGGCAAAGGAGATTGTCAATGTAGCTCCTGCTAGATCTCTTGCAAATGCTAGGGAGGAACTAGCTATGGCTAGAAACAAAATAACAGAACTTGAAGCTGCTATAAAACAGAAATCATCCCATAGTTTTGGTTTGGTTGAGAATGACCCCTTTAGTCACAAGCAAAGGGACCTGGACAGTGTTCTGAAACATGTTTATGAAAATCATTCAGGAAAGGAGAAAGGTAAAATTGATGAGCAACCACAGTAACACTTTATCCACACCAATGGTTCCTTTAGTAGATGTAGAAGCAGAGGATACAATAGAGGAGGCAGAGATGACAAAGGAGCCCAAAAGCATCTACCTTCAACTCACGCGCCACCAGGTGAAAGTAGGAGCACAAAGTCAAAAGTAAGTACAAGCAACCACCTTATCTCTGACACTTCTGCTCCAAGAGACTTTCACAATTATAGACATGATCCTAGTATTTTGTCTACCCAACCACTTCCCTATCCTACCAAATTACCCAATACAAGACCTGTACCATCTCGAGACCAGCAACGCAGTTGGTCTGCCATTGCTGCCAGTGGGACTAGTGTCCAAGGAAGAGAATTTGACACTAACAGGATGGTGTTTGAATTTCTCCCTCCCGGAGATGAAATGAAAATGCCAATAGTTGTCAACCTCCTAGATGAATTAGTAAAGGAAGGCTGTGATGAATGGGAGACATGCTCAGTGAGATATTTCATACAAAAAAAAAAATTCCATTTTCAATTGTTCAAACATAAGTCAAGAAAATGTGGAGCAAGATGGGGTTAAAGGAAATGTTGGCTGATGATAAGGGAATTTTCTTTTTCAGATTCTCTGAGGAGGAAATATGTCAGAAAGTCCTTTTGAATGGTCCATGGATGATTATGGGAAGACCCATCATTTTGAAAAAATGGCATAGGAACATGGAACTTACTAAAGAGTCTTGTAGACACATTCCCCTGTGGGTGAAGTTTTTCAATATACCCTTGGAGTATTGGACAGCTAAGGGGCTCAGCTACATCACAAGTGCTGTGAAGAGACCTCTCTTTGCCAACAACCCCACTAAATGTCTTATTGAAAATTTCAAACTCAAAGTTAGTCCAGAGAGGTTCATTAACATTAAAGCAGATTACTAGTGAAAACTTCAAGTGTGTTCTTGTAAATGTTTTGGGCATGAGAAATTCAAATGCCTTGTCAATCCCATACAAGCCAACCCTTTCAACCAATCTCTGATCACTACCCAAACCCTAACAAATGAAACCAAAAACACATGTGAATGGACTGTGGTCAATAGATACCACAAAGCATATTCTATTTTACCTATGCTTCCTCAGAGCAATGAACCCCACTCATCTGATGTTCATCCTACAAATGATATGTTATGCAATGATGCCTCTATTTCTAGAGAACACAACACTATCCACTCACTAGTTCTGTCAAGTTCAAAAGGACACCAAACAACCATCCATACAAATTCTCAAAACAGTGAACATATCCTTGATCATCCCCAAAGTGAGTCTATCAGAGGAGGCTCCATTCAAATTGTACTGCCCATTCCAACTTATGGTAGGAGAAGTGAGAAAATCATCATTACAAACATTGATGAAGGACTTGTTGTTAGAAAGGAAGAACATACCTCAAAACAGGATGAAGCTTTTAATAGATGTTCTAGTTCTTCTTTGACAACCAATGATAGTACCTCATCTTCTGGTGTTGGTAATGAATTGGGAGACCATGGCAACAGTCAAGCTAAAGAAGATCATGGGATGTCCCAGAGGAAAAAAAAAAAAAGAAGGAAAATCAAAATACCAACATGCCTGTGTTAGGCTTTCCTAGTCTTGTGATCCAAACACTGACCCAATAATCCCTACAACAGCTTGGAATATCAAGGGTCTCAATTCCCCTGCAAATTAGAGAGAAATAAAGAGGCTTATCAGAGATGCTAAGTTCCAATTGGTAGCTATTCTGGAAACAAAAGTCCAGGAAGTAAATATGGGTGATATAAAGAAAAATATTGCTCCCACGTGGAATATGTTGCATAATTATAGCCACTCTAGCAAGGGTAGAATATGGATTTTGTATAATCCTATTGTTGTCAAGGTGTAGAAACTAAGTGGTAGTGCTCAGGCTATTCACTGTTCAGTTACATTTATAAGTGATCTAACATTTTTCTTGATCTCTGCTATATATGCATTTAACTCTGCAGAACAAAGAAGAAGACTTTGGACAGACATCAATGGGATGGCTCATCTCTATGCTCAATCTCTATGGATACTCTTGGGAGATTTTAATATATTCAGACACCCTGCAGAAAATTATGGAGACTCACAAAGATGGACTCTTCCTATGGATGATTTCAATAAACGCCTACACAGAGCTGAGCTTACAGACCTTAGATATAGTGGATTTTATTTTACTTGGTCTAATAGAGCAATAGGATTGCAAATGTCTCAAGAAAGTTGGATAAGGTCCTTACTAATGACAAGTGGAATTCTTCATTCCCTTTATCTGCCTGTGAGTTCATGCCCCATGGTGTTTCTGACCATTCCCCTATGGTGGTTAAACTTGGAACTTCGGATCCTAAAAGGAAAATTCCTTTCAAAATTTTTAATTTTATTAGAAATCACAAGGATTTCATTCCTAGTGTGGCTCAGGTATGGTCTCAAAGTATTAATGGTAACTCCATGTACCAAGTCATTAGGAAGTTAAAGATGTTGAAGCATCATCTTAAGTGCCTAAATGAGAAAGAATTTAGTGACATATTAGCTAAGGTTAGAGATGCTAAGGATGGTCTTAGCTTATGTCAAGCTAGCCTTGACACTGATCCTTGTAATGAGCAATTAAAGAACGATGAGAAGGAGCTTCTCCTGAAGTTTAATAACCTTGCAGGTGCAGAGGAGATTTTCTTTACGCAAAAGTCCAATGCCAGATGGCTTAAGGAAGGGGATAAGAATACAATTTTTTTCATGAAGGCATTCAATAATAGGTGCAACAGAAGAAAAATTGTTAGGTTAAAGTTCCACAGTGGTGACACTACTAATGAAATTAATATCATCAAGATGTAAACTCTAAACCATTTCCAAGGTATTCTAAGTAGCAGGCCAAATGATTACCCATGTTTGGATTCTATTAGCTCTGTGTATTCCAAGTCCATCCCTTCTCAATTTTTTGAAACTCTTGTTGTTATTCCTTCCTTAGATGAGATAAAAGCCTGTTTTTTCTCTCTAAGTAACAACAAATCTCCAGGGCCAAATGGGTACAATGCTTTTTTCTTTAAGAAGGCATGGCCTGTCATTGGAGAGGACATTTCTAAAGCAGTTAGGGAATTCTTTCTCACTGGTCAACTCTTAAAGGAAATCAACATGAATGAATTCAGACCCATCTCATGTTGCAACTTTATCTACAAGTCATCTCTAAACTGTTTGCTAGTAAGCTCCAGGTTGTTCTCCCTCACCTTATTGATAAATTCCAAACTACCTTCATTAAGCACAGAAGAATAGGGGACAGTGTTTTCTTTCCTCAAGAAATCATGAAAGGTTATCACTTACCCTCTTCTTTTGTGCCTAAGTGCACCCTTAAAGTTGACCTCCAAAAGGCATATGACTCAGTTAATTAATTGACATTCCTTCTTGATACTCTAAGTGTCATCAATTTTCCTCCCACCTTTATTGGATGGATTAAGGCTTGTATTACCAGCCCTGCTTTCTCTATTTCTCTCAATGGAGATTTATTTGGCTTCTTTAAAGGAACAAAGGGTCTGAGACAGAGATATCCTTTATCTCCCTTCCTTTTTGTCATAGTTATGGATGTTCGTTCTTTCATAATCTATAAGAAAATTGATGAAGATAACCACTTTCAATACCACTAGAAGTGTAGAAAAAGCAAACTCTCTCACTTAATTTTCGCTAATGATCTCATATTTTTTTGCAATGGAGATCATCACTCTTTAAATATTCTGCTTGATGCTATAAATTCTTTCTCCAATCTTTCTGGATTAAAGCCAAACCTTTCCAAAAGCCTATTGTTCACAGCTTCAATTCCTTCCCCTGTTCAGAGCTTAATGATTGATTCTTGTGGTTTTAAATTAGGAAACTTACCTATTAGATACCTCAGATTGTCCCTCATTTCTTCAAGATTAAGGCTATGTTTGGTAGGGTGGAAAAGAAAAGAAAGGATAACATTATTAATGAGAGAAAAGAAAAGAAAGGAAAGGGAAGGATAATGTTAAATTTTTATCGTGTTTGGTTGATTAGTAAAGGAAAAGAAAGAAAATGATAGTTAACATGTTTGGGGAAAGAAAGGAAAGGAAACAATTTAAAATTTTACCATTATACCCTTTTATATTTAAAAGAATAAATTTTAGCTTTTATCAAAACAAGGGCAAAGTTGGTATTAACAAAATTTCATTAAAAAATGTAGCCTTTCCTTCCATTTCTTTCCATTTTTGGAAGAATAACAAAAGCTACTATTCACCCTTAATTTATCCCTCCAAATCCTTCCATTTCCTTTCCTTTCCTTTAAAAATTTCATACCAAACACACAAAATCATAACCCTCCAAATCCTTTCTTTTCTTTTCCTTCTATTTCTTTCCTACCAAACTGACCCTAAAGGCTTCTGATTGCAGGTGTTTGGTGGAGAAAATTACAACAAGGATCAAATGTTGGACTTCCAGATTTCTGTCCTATGCAGGTATACTTCAACTCAATATATCCATCTTACTTAGTATAGTGGGCTATTGGAATGGAATGTTCATCCTCCCTAAGATGGTTCTAAATCAAATAGATGGGATTCTTAGGAGCTTTCTTTGGTCAACTGTGGACATGAAAACAACTAAAGCAAAGATGGCATGGGCGGATGTATGCAAGCCTAAGGATACGGGAGGTCTAGGATTACCTTATTTAGCTACCTTAAATATAGTTTCTATGATAAGGCACATATGGTATATGTTCAATGATAAAGGCCAATCTATTTGGGTTGATTGAGTTAAGGAAATATCATCAAAAGGAAAAGTTTCTGGAAACTAAAGGCATTTCCTTTGTGTTCTTGGAATTGGAAGATGATATTACTTCACATGTAGCATCTGGCTAGGCCTTTTATCAAGCATATTATGGGTGATGGCAAAGACATATATCCTTATGGCATGATTTCTGGCTTCCTATAGGACCTCTTGATTAAAGAATTGAGTAGGATCATATATACAGCTCTCAGTGGTGTGATGAAACAAAGGTTGGGTCCTTCATAAGACATAACCAATGGAGGCTCCCTCGTAGGTTCAGGGACATGTTTCCTACCATCAGAGGAGAAAAACAATTGCCTCCTCTCAATCATTCTGTTCCTGATTCAATTGTATGGGTGTTATCTAAACTAGGTATCTTCAGCCTTGGATCAACTTACAGAGCAATTCTTTCTATTCTCCTGTTATACTCTAGTCTTCCTCTGTGTGGTTCCAAAACCACATTCCCCAACAATTATTCATTTCATGACTTGCTTTCAACTGAAAGCTACAATCTAGAGATTGTAAGAGCTTCATTCATAAACATTTTTCAAACTTTTGCTCCCTATGCAGAGCCAGTGCAGAAACTCATTCCCACCCTTTCTTCAGATGTCCATATTCATTGAAGGTCTGGAAGTTCTTTCAACACAAGCGTGGTATGCGCTTTGGTGATGTTGATATTTCTGCTAATGCCAAATGGACTAGAAAAGTCTGGAATGATAATACAAATGTTGGTATAGCCTTCGTGTTTAAATTTTCTCTCAGGATGTATTTATTTCTTATAGAGGGAGCGTAACAGGTGATCATCATTGGATAAATGTTCATCACAAATGGTTATCCAAAGGAAGATCTTCACAAGTGTGCGCAAACGCCTTTTGAAGTCCAAGCTTCGTGATTGCAGAAGTATGAGAGTTGTTACAGAAGCTTTCAACCTCCCATGTTCGATTTTCAACAAAACCTGAATATATGGCTTCCTTGTTGAGCTTTCCCCCAACAGTTATGGTTCACATTTCTGTTGGTTTAGTGGTTAATTAGGCCTCTGTTTGGAGTCTCAGCATTTGGGCTTGTAAAGCTTTGCCTCTGTTTTTTGGGCCTTGCCCGCTCTTGTACACTTTTTCTCTTTTAATGAATTTTGAATTACCGAAAAATACTGTAGAGAATATACGAGGAACTAACATAATGTCTCAACTTTCAAACTTCTACACTGCATGTCATACGTTTGTTTATATGGTAACTCAACCCATGCAGCACTCTCTTTTCACGTTCACAACACATAATGACAATGTGAGAGAGTAAAAATTTACTCGTATCACTGAACAAAGTAGGGTTACAACTCGGACGGCTTAACAAAGTAGGGCTACAACTCAGACGGGTTGGAGGTATAATTTGGACTCAACTCAAGGTATCAAATGTTCAATCTTAACCCAATTGACCCGATTTCAAATTCTAACTATTCAATCCGAGCCTAACCTAGCCTTAAATTTTTTTAACTCAGGTTTGTAACTCAAGCTGAACTTTCGGGTTAATTCGGATTGCCCATAACTCAACCCAAGCCCAAGCCTAATTAAAATTTGGACTCAACTCAACGTATAAAATGTTCAATCTTAACCCAACTGACTCAACTTCAAATTCTAACTACTCAATCCGAACCTAACCCAGCCTTAAATTTTTAAACTCAGGTTTGCAACTTAGTATGAGATTTCAAGTTAATTCGAATTGCCCATAACTCAACCCAAGCCCAAGTTTAATTAAGTTCGGGTTAAAAAATTTCAACTTAAGTCCAACCCTAATTATAAAAATGATTGTCTAAACCCCGATGTAAAATCGGACTATGTTCGAATTGACTAACCTAAGTTACAACTCCTAAAACAAAGTGCTTCAATCAAACTAATAAACTTTAAATAATTTAAAATACGACTCATTGCATTAAAAGACAATTCTCACTGCAATACAATACAAGTCAATATAACCAACAACAAATTCTCACTTCATTAAAAGACAATTCTCACTGTTTTCATGACATGAATTATTGAATTTTTTTTGCAAATAATAAAACTATTTTAATTGATTTTCTTAAAATTTTCTTAATTACCAAAAAAAAACATCAAATTCCAAAATAGACACTCATAAGCAGGCAATACAGAAACAACACACCAAACCGGAAAAAAAAAAAAAAAACTATTAAACTTAAACATGCTTCATCAAATTATAAACGAAACCATAGCAAATAGAGAAATATAAACTTCAAATCTCAAGCAGCAATCCAAGAGAAAACACATGCTGCATCAAATTAATTAATATGCACGTGTAGAGAGAAACTAGAGAAAGATTTAAACAAAATCTTTCATTGCCAAATTTCCTTGGATGAACTGTGGGAAGTTGCCCGAGTTTCATGTTGATATAATGGTAGAGAATGAGATTGACATTAGAAGATTAGAGGAAGTACACAAGCCCTAAAAAAATTATTTGAGCGAAGTTGCCCGAGTTTCATGTTCATATAATTGTAGAGAGGGAGGCTGACATTAGAAGATTAGAGGTGCAACACAAACCTTAAAAAAATTATTTGAGCGTAGTGGTGATTTTTAGCATTATATGAACAGAAGTGAGAAAAGGGAGGGACTCACCTTGACTGAAGAAGGTTGCTCCAGTCAACATGTACAAATAAATTATTAGAGCCCTTCGTTGTGGTTGAACCACTCTGCCCTTATTATCTAACACAAAAGTTTAAGCTATTAAATAATACTTATCATCACCCTTATATGTCCAATATGGGACAAAGACAGTCCCTCTAAGAAGTAGCCTCCAGAAGTGAAGTCAGTTACTGTTTGTTTGCTTATAGAGGCGGTCATGGCTCTTATCCGTCAAAAACAAATTTTATACCTATAGTAGTGTTTCTGGCCACCGCTATTGGTCATTTAAGGGCAGTCACAACCACCGGCACTAACTGCTTTTAAATAAAGTTAATTAAATTGCTGGTTAAGGCACATGGTACAATAATCTGAACATGATTTTATCCAAGCAAAACTTGTCCCTCGGCCGAGTTCTAAAAAAGAACTATAGATAGCAAATAAACTATTGATAACAACAAAACTAATTTGTGATGTTGCAATTTACTTGTGTCTGGACCAGTGTCCCTCCTTAGGTGTGGTGTGGCCTAGGAGATGCATCGGTGATAAAGAACATTCATGAGAAATGTACAAATCAACTCAACAATGCATGAACTTTCAAGATAATTCCAACCAAAAATTAACATCATAATTCTTAACAATGCATGAACTTTCAAGATAATTCAGACCAAATATTAGAGAAATCACAAACTGTTAAATAGATGAAAAATGAAAAAAATACATACATGAATACATTATGCTTTAGTTCATATATGAACCTTTCACCTTTGTATGTCACATAGTAAGATTTTTGAATTTTGGTTACTTAAAAATGTTTTATATATGTGAAGATTACAAAACCAATTGTCTATACGGACTCATATAATCCTACTACAAGAATTAGTTTACTACACTTGCCACTTGTTCAACGAGGTTATTCTATATGAATGTATCTCAATGAATTTTATATACTCCATACTTAAATTATTATTACAAGAATTTGGGGAAGTAGCAACACAATTTAGAGAGGGAGAGAAGAACATACCGAAATATTGAATCTTCAACTATACAGCAGAAGTAGGTGAAGAAAAAATACTATGAATAGGAGTGTAGAAATCTCAATTTCATTCTCTCTTAAACTCTAAATCCATATTAATTTATGGAATTGGAGGATAGCACAGAGTGTATTATTGTGCTTCTCCCCCAATTTCACATATAAATATGTTATTGATTTTCAAAACCCTAACTTCCCTGACAAGAATTACTATATTTTTCAAAACCCTAACTTCTCATAATTTTTTTGCAAGATTCGTAAGAATTCTTTTAAGGTTGTAGATAGAAAATTTGCTTAAGATTGGAATCTGAATGGTAGTAGAATTGGAAGATTTCTTTGCAACTTTGGTTCTTTCTTTCTTCAAGTGAAAAATGTACAGTTTAGGAAATAAAAGGGGCAAATTGTCTCAACAACTTTGGTTCCCGAGAAGTCACTCAGGAAAGCAAGTTTTGTGAGCTTATTGGAAAGTGACTTTTTAGGACTTTAACTTTTATTAGAATTCTATTTTCCATATTTAGTCAAACACTTAAATTTTTTTAAACGGGCTTCCGGGACTTAGAATCCAGTTTCAAGCCCACAGAAAGCCCCTCCAAACAGACCCAAAGTTATATACTTGGACAGGAAGCAACCCAAACAAAAAGAATAATGACAAATTATTACATAATTAATGGTCATTTATTACACGGGAATGGTCCAAAAATAATGTAAAATTATTACATAATTAATGGTCATCGATTGTACGCTTTCCATAGGTTGTTTTATCTTTCAGTCTCATAAGCATTTCATTAGAATATAAGCTTTTCATTAGCCTGTGTCAAGTTGGTTAATTAACCTTTAAATTTTGGTACAAAACTCTCTTACAAATAATAATAATAATAAAATAAAATAAAATGACCTAAAACTCGCTACCTTTTCAATTGTTGCAAAGTGATATTTTAATGACAAAAATGCTACTTAATATAAATTTAAAAGAAATTAAGTTTTCTTTAAAATTATTTTCATTTTAGGTTTTCTTTTCTTTAATTTTAAACAAAAAAAACTTCAAGAAAATTTGAAAATTACACGCCATTAAAGTGATGTTATAATGACAAAAATGCCCCTTAATATAACTCAAAGAAAATTTAGGTTTTCTTTAAAATAATTTTCATTTTAGGTTTTCTTATCATTTTAAATTTTTTATTGTTCAAAGATATTTTCATTTTCTTATAACTGCACCATTAATTTTTTTTTCGGATATAATTTTTAACAACACTTTGCCGAATGAGTTATTTGTATTAATTTTAATTGTTTTAAATTTATATCAAAGGGTATTTTTGTCATATAACATTACATTGCAACAATTGGATAATTTAGAGAGATTTTAAGTTGAAATTTTTTTGTAGAAGAAATTTGTGACAAAATTTGAAAGTGGAGGGGTTTAGTGCAATTTGGCTGTTAGTTTTGGATTGGGTTAAAGTTACTAATGATTTTAATAATATAACATTACTGCATTTAATATTATTAACGTTCTGGGTGAGTGTGGTTCAAACTGAGTTCGACACTTTTTCATTAACTCAAATCAAATTGAGATCAGTTTTAAAAATTTCACCCAAATTAAATCCAACTAATAACAAAAACTACTAAACCAGTTTAAGGATAAGATGCAACACTATTCTATATCGAAGTGTGGATTAACTAGAATATGTATGAGAAACATTTTTTAAGGATAAGATATCACCATTTAGTCATTGCCTACTGAAATCACGTATATGATAGAGGAATATATTACTGGTCATTTTGTGCAAAACTATGTGTGAATCGTTTTAGTTTGGATTGTCAATAAGTATTTCTTTAATAACATAAAAGGGAAAAAAAAATTTAAAAACCAATTGGATTAGAAATATAAAAATACAAAAATCAAACATTGTATAACAAAGAAACTCTTTTATAATTTTGTTTAAGAAAAGAGGTGAGTGGAAAGCTTAGATATAGCATTAGACATTGACGACATGGTTAAAACTTTAAACTTGCATTAAAAAGTTTTTAATGACAAAGTATCCTTTTACCATATTCTTACATTTTCCGACATTTAATGGGCTAATTAATTTCCTTGGTCTAGACAATAAATAAATGAAAAGAGGGTGGGATTGTGAGGGACTGAGGGTAATTTTGTCTTGACCCAAGTATGCTATAACGATATTATATATATTGGCACATAATAGTATCATTTTCACATGATCATTGTTTACTGCAAATTTTCAGAGTAGTACTCTTGCTGGTCTTCTTCGTCCCAAAGTCGGTGTACTTTATTGAATTTTCATTTTGCTGACTTGTTTCGATATATATATATATATATATTTGACAGATGCGTACGTTGCTAACCACAGGTTTCAGGGTGAGACCCTACGACATTATTACATGGACCTTGGATACTTATTATCATTCTCTTAAAATCTCAAAATATTGACAGTCAAATAATAACTATCATCTCTATACCTTTCATCTTTGAGAATTTTGTTTCCTCCTCCATGAACTGTGTCTCACGTATTAGAGGAGAACGTGATCTTAGTTTTCATGTCATTTGTGTAATAGCGGCTTTTGTTCAGCTTATGTGTGGTATTATAGAACTCACAATACCTGATTTCAATGCTATAATACTGAGTGGGGTAGCTTGAAGTTTATCATCTATATCAATTGCAATACATATAGAAAACTCACCACAGCAACCAGATGCCACCCCTCCGCTGCTCGTATCTTCCCCACAGCAACCACTACAATCTGATGCCCCTCTGCCAGTAACTTCTACTGTGATCGTTGAGAAGTTGAAAGATTTGGAGATTGATGTGCAGCAAATTCGCACTCTCTTAAGGTACTCTCTTAAACATATTGCCTATAGAACCAATATTGAATATTTATTATTTAATTTCACATTTGCACGGTGTTTGTGTTGGCTTCAAGTGAGCATCTTGCTACACACAGAAGTGATGGTGTTCAGGGCGTCCACATGGATGTCAACATAGAGGACAGTGGCTTAGATTTCCACACTGATGTAAGCGCAGACGAGAGTGAACTCATCCACCACCATGATGGTGGTGGTGACCGTGGAGGTGTTCAGGGCATCCATGTGAGCACAGAAGATAGTGACTTAAAGCTCCACATGTATGGGAGCACAGAGTACGAGGGTTGCCACTCCTTTGACGATGCTGGTGAACACAATGGTGGTATATAGCTGATGGCCCTGCCCCGCTATGTGGTTATCATATATATACATGCCTTGCCTTGTTACATTTGGGAAAATACTTACTATGTAGTTATGACATATGTACATGCCTTGCCTTATTACACTTGGGAAATTACTTACTTCTCTTCAAGTTGTTCCGGTCCATATTATGTGTGTGATGAAGCTTACGTAGTGTTATGATATATATACAGCCTTGCCTTATTACTTCTCTTCAAGTTATTCCATATTATGTGTGTGATGAAGCTCATCTATTGCTCGGCTTCAAAAAGTTTGTCTAGAAATCAAACAACAAACTTTGATCGTGTTATGGAACTCATAAAATGGCTTTATAATCTCCCTCCACCACAACTGGCGAGAGACCCTCTGAGCACAAGTTTCTGATATATATATATATATATATATATATATATATATATATATATATATATATATATATATATATATATCGTTGTAATTTTCTTAAAACAAGAATTAGATTGCTAGAGTGCTTTTTTTATCACTGGAGAGTGAATATTAGCGTCCACGCTATAATTTTCAATGAGCAGTGTAGTGGTACCCTGAAGCATGTGTATACACTGGAGTCTAATATTAGGAAATTGTTAGCTATGGAAAATGTATTAATACCCAAACATGCTTAGTGATTAATAATGCTAGTCCTATTAAGATTGGAGGCTTCGAAGACATGTATATTACTCCATACCTATGTAAAATAGTTCTGAATCTTCCAGAATGAACATAAGGTAGATTTTGAGTGCGCTAAAATTGCTAAAGTAATTTAGAGAACTACAAATCTAGTAATTATAGAGATTTTTGAGAAGGATCTGGAGTCTGGACTCATGAAATGTTGCTTTGAAGAGGCTAGTGCTTCTAAGACACGATCTCAGGTGTAACATGCTAGTTAGTTGGCATTTTTTTTCTTTCTTAATTTAAATGACAAACACACCTCTAATACTTAGTTATTGAATACATTATGCATTGGGACAATTTGGTTTTTGACAATTTTTGAAGTTTATATTAAAAAGTTGTTCTTAATCAAATACTATTAGGTGAAAAAGTCACTTTAACACAATGTAATTAAGTATTGACCACTTTAACACTAATTTTATATTTGACATTCACCTATGAGTTTAGGCCCCAATTACCCCTCACTTTTTAGAGTATTACCTAATTATTTCTTATCTCTCTCTTCTTACCGTCCCAAAACCCACCACCACCAACTATCTGTGTCAGCCCCATAAAACAGTCATGAACCACCACCACCAAAAACTCATCAGTCTCTTTATTTCTCCCTATCTCTCATCATCACAATTGTCAGAGTCCTAAAAGCCGTCATCAACCATCACCCCCACCACCACCACCGTCATGCCTAAGGGTGCATAACGGATCGATTTGGCCCAATCCGCAATTTCGGAAATCCAGACACGGGTCTGAGGGCTTTGACTTTTCAACGGACCGGGCCGAGCCTAGAGGTATTTTGAGAATTCAAAGCCCGGCCCTTGGACTTTGAGATGGTGGGCTGCGGGCTTCAAATGGGCGGGATTGCAGACTTAAACAGGCTTATTTAGATATAAAAAAATAATAATAAACAAGCCACTTACTTTTCTTTTCTTTTTTTATCTAATCCGATTTTTGCAGTTTATGTTACCGTGGCTGGATGCAAGGTAACTTAGGTTTTTAATTTCAAAACATTAATTCAGTAACTTGAGTTACTAATAAAAAATATGTTATAATGTAATAGCCCATTCTAATCAATTTGAATATATAGATTATAGCCGATGCATAATGCTATTCAGTTTATGGTTACAACCATTGCATCACTGTTGATCAATTCATGTTGATCCTATTTAAACTGACCAGATGTCCAGAAAACCATAGCAAACCATTTCATGTTGATCCTGTTTAAACTGGCCAGATGTCCAGAAAAAACCATAGCAAACCATTCTATATTTAAACTAGCCAAATGTCCAAAAAAAAAAAAAAACATAGAAAGCAATTCATGCAACCAAGTACTTCAGTCCAAAACATACACAAAGTTACAACCAACACAAACTGATCAACAGCACAGAGTCATTCAACTACATCTGTCCAAAACCATAATAATCTGTGTATATAAAGCACTGCAAAAGGGTTAACAAGATAAGCTACATCTGTCTAAAAAATTATGCACATATTCCCAAAAAATCATCTGTTAATGTCGTTCAAAGCAGTGCCCAAAAAATCATCTATGCATATATAGCACTTCCCAAAAAATTCAAAGCTTCAGCAGTTTGTGATTCCATTTTTAGCTATCAAATAACAACAAGTAATTAACTTCCAAAAAATATATAATTAGCAGTTAAACAACAACAAATTAAAATACAAACTCACCCACAGTTAATGTGATTCTTGTGTTCCAACTGTTAATGGAATATCCATATCAACAACTTGAGATTGAGGAACACTTACAATCTATGTAAAAACATGATATAAAAACATATCACACAATAAACATTTTATATAAACAAACCAAATGTATAACAGAATTTAATGGAAGCTATACCTCTCTCCATTGACTAGTGGCTGCTGCATTATTCATCACTGCAGGGACCATAACAAAAAAAAAAAAAACTCAACTTCGTGTTGCATTCATTCATACAATATAAATCCCTAAAAGCCCAAATACACCTAAGAGTCTCCAGAATGGAATCAATAAACAATGACCTAAAAGCCGGCCACATGCATGGAAAATTAAACATTAAAGTGCAATTCGTTACATTCATGCACAAAGAAACAAAAAGAAAGCTCTAATTTTACGTATGACAACAGAAAAAACCCTAGACAAAGAACCACTGACAATAAACCCTAACTCAGAACATAAAACTCCACCTAACAACACAAAACCCTAATATACTCAATTATTTTCATGGGAAATGCATTCAGAAACACAAGCATACAAAAAGCCCTAAAATTTAGCACCGAAATCTTACCAATGTTTCAAATCAGTCGTTTACGTGTTTCAATCTTCAACCCCCATCATTCAAAAGCCCTAATCAAACATCAAGTTGGATAGAAAGAGCGCGATCGAGGTGCTTGAGTGTCAACGAGGGAGTGATATGGAACAGAGAGAGATGGGAAGTATGGTCGAACGGAGAGACAACGAACCCTAAGTCTGAGTGGCGATCCAACGAACCCCAGGTTTGAAGTTAGAGAGTGAGTGTGTATGAGTGTTTGGTTAATGTTAATAATCAGTAAATGACGTCGTTACAAGCATGTCCTTTTGACTTTTTGCATTATGGCTTTTTTTTTTTTCCTCGAGTATTTTTGTCATTTTATTTTTTAGGTGCCAGAAAATTGACCATTCGTTGTTATTAAATATGAACAATGTTGAAACTGTAAAGGATTATTGAACATTGGGGGAGTGTTTTCGCACATTTTATATATAACACTAGGTTTTTTGCATTTAACTCTGTATATATATTAAGAGTAGTACTACACTCGTCGATTGTTTTTTTTTTTGCACTCAATCACTTGTGTTCAATAAGAACTTTTAATAAGTAATGAATAAGGATAATGTCTCTCTCCTAAAAAGTGTTTAAATGTATAATTGACGATTTAGGAAGCATGGATGTGAATACGAGACACGGGTACGACGATACTACAAATTTCAAAAAAATAAAATACGAGTACGGGCAGGATACGGCAATATAAAGATAATAAATATATTTTTATATATGCAAAAAATGAGTTATTAATATTTTTTTTATAAAATATTATCATTAACAAACAAAATAAGAGTTGAGAGTCATTGTATAATTAGCATGGATAAATTTTGTACTAAATTATGATATTTATCTCAATACTTCTATTTTAAATGAATTGTAAACTTTTCTTAACAATTACAATATGATATTATTGTTAGTAAAACTACATTTTCATATTCAAAACTTGTTAAAAATATGTTTTGAAGTATCAGATAAGTATTCGAGGAGTATCAACATCGGATACGAACATGATACGAGTACGTTACTCTTGTAGAAGTATTTGTACTTCCTAGTTGACGACTAATGTAATACCAATTCGAATGTTTTATCATTTTTCATATATTAAATTTTAAAACTAGGCCTTGGTGGGTGAGCTTATAGGTAAGCCTCGGGTTAAGACCTATACCCAAGCCCGTCCCATTATCTTATAGGGTTGGGCTGGGTTGGGTCAATTCATGGGTCGTAGCCCATTTTTGCACCCTTAGCCATGCCTCACCACCCAAGTCATCAAACAGACCACCATAAAATAACACAGCCAAACATTACATCTTTCTCTTTTTCTCTCTCTACAAAAATACCAACAGTTCCAACACCACCACCAGAACCACCAATCACAAGTTAGCATAAAAATTGTACAATACTTCAGCGTATTAAAGATATGGCATCCACAACAAATGTAAGCCCTCAATCTCTTTTGAAAACTACTCATTTCTCTACAATCAAAGAGAAATAGAGGACTTATACTTGCCAAAAATACTACATCATCAATATTCCCGGGTATTGTATACTTTTTCCAGACCATAAAAGTGTGAAATCTTTTGTATATTGAAATATAAAATAATCTTCTTTTTTCATCATACAAACTTATATACCAACTATATGAATTAAATCTTACTTAAAGTTAAAAAAACTACTATCCTAAAAAAGCATTACGTAAATTAGATCAAACAATTGGTAAGTACAATCCAATCCAGTAAGTATGGATAATCACATTTTATTCTAATTTTAGAAAATATAGTACAAAAGATTACGAAATAATTTTTAGGAAACAGGTCAACCCAAACACGTACGATCCGTTTAATAATCATATCAGAAATCCTTGATAAGAACACGAATTGGTCTGTTTAATTTAATGCAAATATGTAAAAAAAAATTTGAGAAGATAGATGACTAAATTCACGAAAAAAGAATAATTGGGTTAATACAATTACAAAAAAATGCCAAAAACAATATCCATATTGAATTTATATTGAAATAATAAAAATATTCATAGTAATTAAGTTAAAATAAGTTATGCACAAAACGGTCTAATCGGATTAAACGAGTTTGAAATCCAAAACACGAATACGACACAATTAATTAAATGAGTTGATACGATTATGACACAAATACGATTAAAATTAACACAAACTTGCTAATTTTGTGTCGTGTTCGAGTGACAGATGGCGTCAATTTTTGCCACCTAAATTTTAGTAAGAGTTACATTATTTTTTTCTTTGAATTGTCAAATTAAGTGAGTTTTGGTTGAATTCTATGTCAATTTGTTCAATGTTTAGTATATACTTACATAAAAAGGAAAAATATATGGCAGGTTGAAAAGAACATCGATTTGGTCTATAGAGGAGGCAGTGTTGGCTTGATAGGTTTCATCCTAGGAAGTACGAACACTTCACCGAGGGTGTCGTACCTGTATCAAACACATGTTGGATACTTCAGAAGTGTCTTGAATTTTTTTATTTTTTTTGGACACTCCTTGGGCACTTTCGGACATGTGTTAGATTCTTCGTAGCAGTGATGTATATTCAAGTGTTTCGAAATGAATTTTTATGCAACTGAGTTATGATGAACAATCTGAGCTAAATATATATGGAGGACTAAAAAATAAAAAATTGTAGTCGTATTCTCGTCGTGTCCTTCTCCTATTTTTTTTAGAATTTCTCGGGTCGCCATGTCTGTGTATGTGGTTTTTAGGTTTCGTCACTCAAGTTGTCTATGATTTTGGCTACAACGTGTTAAGTATCCACTTGCAGAATTTCTTTTCCTCGTTATATGTGGTTACCCTAAGTGTGTGTTTGGAACCAAATTCTTATGCGATTTGAAATGGGAAAAGGAATTGGGATTGGATTGGATTTGAAATGAAATCCAAGATGTGTTTGGAATAACTTGAAATTTAATTATAAAGGAAATGATTTTTTTCTCATTTTACCCTTATAAATTAGAATTGCAGTGTTAGATCTCACAAAAAGAAGGGCAAACTGGGTAAATTACAAATCTATAATTAAACTAATTTACAAATCCCATCAAATTCCACCATTTTTTATGGGATTTGATAACACTATGCTTTGGGATTTCAAATCCCATGAAATTCAATTATATTTTAAATTCCTTTCATTCCAAACACTAGGAATTTCATTTTGAATTTTAAATCCCATCATTCCAAACACAGGGTAAGTCACATAATTCTTCCAAATTAGTGCCGCTGTCATTTTTTGTGCCGCTGCTCTTGCACTCCACACTCTCCCACGGTTATTTTTTGCACTCTCCCGCCATGTTACCTACACATGCATACATATATATATATATATATATATATATTTGATCTGTGCACTTATTCACTCCTATATTTTGTAGGGTTATTCCAAAAACTCTTATGCCAAGAGAGGTAATTACTTATTAGTTGCATTTTATGCATTTTGTAATGTGAGTGATCAAGCCCATGTGAACTTGTGAGTTTATTCAGTCCGAAGTGGGGTAAAATCTAATAATCTTTCTGGCTTTTCTTTACCTAAACAAGTTAAAGCAGAAACCATGTGCTATGGCTCGAATCCGTAGTCAATCCTATTTTTGATAGAGGCTTTTGACAAAACGAGACTTCATAAGTTCCGGGACTCGAGAATGAAAAAAATGGGGAATTTGAGCCTGAGCCTTTTGATAATTATGTTATATTATTTACTATTACTATATTCTTTTATTTCGCAAGTTAATGGAAAGACTATCGGAGAAGTAATAGCTGTGTCTGAAATGTATCAAAGAAAAGTTGAAATGGCTCCACAAGTCAAAGCTTTCATAGCACTGCCTGCTATTTCACATAAGGCAAAACCAATATATCGTCGGGGTTGTATGATTCCTCAGAGTTGTCCAAATTATACGGGTGACATCGAAAATGTCCAAGGTCACTTGATCATCGAAGTTGACCAATCATATCTATGTATCGGATTATGACTGAAAAGATGTAAATATCTTCTTGCTTATGTGTTTAAACTGTTAAACATGACGTGTAGATTAAATGCGTACTATTTTATTGCATTTGGGTTGACTTGATATGAGAGCATGAAATATGCCATGTAGTGTAGCGGCATACATATCATGCAGGTAGGTGTCGAGTCGATACCTAGGTGGGTTGGGGGCATTCCTTCTGAGCTCGTTGATTTGCTCACCCCTCTCCTCCCAAACCTTTTTCAGATAAGACGTCAATGACAGATGGAACATGAACATCCAAGTGGAGTCCTTTGTGACACTTTCGATTTTATTTTTTGATATTGTGTATGTGGCTATCCAAGCTAGCTTGTGGCATGTTGGTTTTGTTATAGTTATAGTTATAGTTGAATTACTAGTACTTTTAGACCGTATACATGTAATTCATATGATGACTATGAACATACACCTCCATATTTCTATCAATTTTCTATTTAAACATTTTGTTCACCAGCCTTTGATAGGTCGCGCCAGTTTTCTTTAAGCCGAATGGCATTACTGTGTAGCAATACAACCCCCTATCTGTTATGAAAGACGTCTTTTCTTGGTCTGATGGCAACATTGAAATTTGATTATATCCTGAGTAGGCCTCTATGAAGCTGAGCCGCTCATACCCGGCCATTCCTTCCACTAGCACATCAATTCGAGGAAGACGGAAACTGTCTTTTTGACATGCTTTATTCAGATTAGTGAAGTCGACACATAAGTGCCACTTGTCATTGGACTTTTTAACCAGGACTACATTTGCCAACCAGTCCGGGTAATTGATTTCTCGTACGAAATTGACCTTTATTAGTTTATGCACCTCGTCAAATGTTGCTAAATTTCTTTTTGGGGCAAAGGTTATCCCCTTTTGCCTAACAGGCTTGGCAATTGGGTCGACGTTCAACCGGTGTATGACAATGGTTGGACTTATTGGTCCTATAAACAAAATTATAGAACTTATTTGTCTTTTGGAGGGAAAATTAGGACTTAGGTGTAATTTTCCCAAAAAGTTATCTCTTTTGGATAAATTCTATTTTGAGTGCACCGAAAAAAAATTATGGTATGAAAAAAAAATAAAAAAATTATCTCTGTTGAATCAATTATCTCTTAATTTTGACATGACCCAAAAAAAAAGTATTCATTATCTCATTTAACAAGACCAAAAAAAATATATATTTATAGATTTTTAGAGTTTATACATATTTGACACATTCAATATTACTTTGTCAAAGAATAAATATAATATTGGATAGAGAAAATTCAAAATAAAATATTACAAAGAGGATTTATAAAAACAAAATTTTGAAAATTTATAATTCATTTAGTTCACAAATCACCATATTTAATTTTTTTCTAAACAAATTTAATTTATTTAGGGCTAGTTTGGATTAATGGATTGGAAGAAAATAAAAGAAAATAAAGGGAAGAATAATATTTTTTGTATTTGGTTTGTCATTAGTAAAAGAAAGAAAAAAGATAAGGAGATATTTGGATTTCTCTTTTGTTATCTTCCCAAAAGTGGAAAGATTTTGAAAGAAATGATAAGAATAAGTAAATCATTCATAATACCGAAAATAATTCTAACATTTTAAAGAACAAAATTTAAAAGACATTTAGGCCTATCTTATAATATAAACAAGAAAAGGTAGGATAGTAAATTGATTAAAATAGTTTATTTTATTTTCTATCCTTTATCTTTTTCAAACAAGAATGTTATCATTTTCTTATTTTCTTTAATAATTTATCCAAACATAGCTCTTTTTCCGGCCACACTTCGGGTTTGAAACTGTAATGGTGGGTCTTTTTTATCAAAAAAATATGATGTTGTAAAGAATTGAACCTGAGTCAACCCTTAGATGTGCGTACCCATTCAAAAGTTAGTTGAACACTCTTGCCATTCAAAAAGTATGTTATCTCTGCTGAATAAATTCTCTTTTGATATCACCAAAAAAAAAGTACTCAAAAAATGTTATCTCTGTTGAATAAATTATTTCCTTTGACAGGATCGGAAAAAAAGTTTGGTATGCAGAAAAAACCAAAAAAAGTAATTTCTGTTGAATAAATTATCTCTTTTGATAACACCAGAAAAAAAGTATGGTGTGCAAAAATATAAAAAAATTATCTCTGTTGAATAAATTATCACTTAATTTTGACATGATCCAAAAAAAAAGAGTACTTATTATCTCTTTTGACAAGATCAACAAAAAAAAAAGTTTTGTCAATTGAATAAATTATATCTTTTTACAGGATAAAAAAAAGTTCTATTTTGGCTAGAATTAAAATAAATAAATAAAAGAGAGTTTAAAAATTGAATTAGTCAAGTGTCTAAAAAATTAATTAGATTAATTAATGAGTTTAAACCATATTTTTTTCTATTTTGTAAAGAGGAGTGCTAGGGACAGTCGCTTAAGCGATTGCCCTTGCATAATCGCTTTACTGATGGGTGAAAATCAATCACAAAAATTAAATGCTTTCCTGCAATAAATGTCATATTTTTTCATCAATCAATACACACTTCTAGTTATAAAGTATTTACATTTGTGCCATCAACAAACAAATAAAACTATTTATAAATATAAAGTATTAAAATATTTTTTTATATTGTCTTTCTTTTAAATATTTTTAATAATCTATATACTTATTATAATCATTGCCTATATAATAATCTATATACTTATTATAATCATTTCCTATATAATTTTTAAAATTTTGTAATTATGGTTAATTGAATTAAAGAACATAATGTATTTTTAAGGTATTAAAATATTTTTATTAATTTTTTTTAAATATTTTCTTGCTTTTAAATATTTTTAATAATCTATATACTTATTATAATCATTTCCTATATAATTTTTAAAATTTTGTAATTATGGTTAATTGAATTAAAGAACATATTTTTATTTTATATACTTATCATATTTTTCTTTTATAAATAGTTTTATTTGTTTGTTGATGGCACCAATGTAAATATTTTAGAACTAGAAGGGTATATTGGTTGATGAAAAAGTAGGATATTTAATACAGGAAAACATTTAATTTTTGTGATTGATTTTCACCAATCAGTGGAGCGACTATACAAGGGCAGTCGTTTAAGCGAATGTCCCTAGCACTCCTCTTTTGTAAAATTTTGATTAATTAGTTAAGTGTCTAAAATATCAATTAGATTAATTGATGAGTTTAAATCATTTAATCTGAACATCTAGTTTTATTATAGTTGTTCTTTAGTGTCCCGAGATATATAGTATAACATATAACATTTATAAGTAATATAAGTTAGACAATTTTTTTCTATTTTGTCAAATTTTGATTAACTAGTCAAATGTCTAAAAAATTAATTAGATTAATTGATGAGTTTAAACTATTTAATTTGAATATCTAATTTTATGAAATGTATTTTGATTCTCATTGTGTCATACTTTACCGTGACCTTGCTTGCATGTGATTGGTTAACCAGTTATATATTATTATATATTCTTATATTTATTTAAAGTAATATAAGTTATACCACTCCTTTATTTTTTGTCAATAATACTTCAACATTAATATCTATTAGAATGTTAATATTATATTAATGTCGGGATAAATTGATGATGGTCTAAAAAATATGCTAATTCAATGAGATGTATAATTAATGTTTGTTCTCGATGTTCTATTATTTAAGTGAGATTAATGTTTTTATTTGATTTCAAGGTAGTGAAAATTGTGTTACTGATTTAGTTAATAATATAATTAATAACGTTTGTTTGTTATATTCAAAATGAAGGAGGAAATATTATTGTAATTTAATTAATATTTTAAACTTATTTTAATAAATGGTCCAAACTTTCAGTATTATAGATTAAATATTATTGTTTCGTCTTATATAAACAAAAGGTAGTGTTGAACAATTGGCTAGAGTGTTCAACTAACTTTTGAATGGGTGCGCACATTTTTTTGGTAAAAAAGACTCACCATACCCTTTTTATGTTTATATTATAAGACAGGCCTAAATGTCTTTTAAATTTTGTTCTTTAAAATGTTAGAATTATTTT
This sequence comes from Cornus controversa, assembly GCA_026545225.1. Lineage (NCBI taxonomy): Eukaryota > Viridiplantae > Streptophyta > Magnoliopsida > Cornales > Cornaceae > Cornus > Cornus controversa. Next base: position 35,289,007 of record CM048851.1, read on the forward strand.
TGCTATTATGAATAATTTACTTATTCTTATGATTTTTCTCCAAATCTTTCCACTTTTGGAAAGATAGCAAAAGAGAGATTTGGAGGGATAAGTTATCCCTCCAAATATCTCCTTATCTTTTTTCTTTCTCTTACTAATGAAAAATCAAATACAAAAAATTTTATTCTTTCCTTTATTTTCTTCCAGTTCCATTAATCCAAACTAGCCCTAAATAAAGTAAATTTGTTTAGAAAAAAATTAAATATGGTGATTTGTGAACTGAATGAATTATAAATTTCCAAATTTTTGCTTTTATAAATCCTCTCTGTAATATTTTGTTTTGAATTTTCTCTATCTAATATTATATTTATTTTTTGACAAAGTAATATTGAATGTTTCAAATATGTATAAACTCTAAAAATCTATAAATAAATATATTTTTTTGGTCTTGTTAAATGAGATAATGAGTACTTTTTTTTTTGGGTCATGTCAAAATTACGAGATAATTTATTCAATAGAGATTATTTTTTTATTTTTTTTCATACCATACTTTTTTTCGATGCACTCAAAAGAGAATTTATTCAACAGAGATAACTTTTAGGAGAAATTACACCAAAGTCCTACTTTTTCCTCCAAAAGACAAATAAGTTCTATAATTTTGTTTATAGGACTAATAAGTCCTGCTTTTGAAACTCTTTTATATTTAAGTTCTAAACCACTCAACATTCCATTACCCTTACAAATTAGACTAGAATTTTACAATTTTAATTTCGTAAGCCAAAATTTTATATTTGGATATTTTAATATGTCTAATTTTTTTCTATTAACAGTTAAATTTTTTTCATCAATGGATTCTTTATTTTTTAAAAAAATTAGTTTTTTTTCCAAAGAGTAAAATTTTATTCAAATTGTTTCAATAAATAGAAATTATAATATTTTATTAATTTTGAAAACAAATTATAATATTTTATTAATTTTTAAATAAAATTTTTATTTTTGTATATGAAAAATTATTGTCGTTAAATCTACAACAGATTTTTGGAATTAAATTGCATTAAATTATAAAAAAAATTGGTCTTTTTCTTCAAAAGAATAACGTATTATTCAAAATATTTCAATAAAATTAAATTATAATATTTTATTATTTTTTAATATTTGTATATGAAAATTTATTGTAGTAATAATAATAAATTGGAATTGAATTTTAATTATATTAATTTTAAACCTAATTTGGTAAGGGTATAAGTGAAAAGTTAAATGGTTTAGAACTTAAATGGAAAAATGTTTCAAAAGTAGGACTTAGTGGTCCTATAGAAAAATTTATAGGACTTATTTGTCTTTTGCATGGAAAAATAAGACTTAGTCGTTCCTTTTTTTTTTTTTCCCTGCATACCAGACTTTTTTTCCGGTCTTGTCAAAGAAGATAATTTATTCGACAAAGATAACTTTTTTTATGGGTACTTTTTTTTTGGTAATGTCAAAACAGAATTTATTCAGTAGAGATACATTCCTTTTGGGTCTTTCTTTTTTTTTTTTTTTTTGGGGGGGGGGGGGGGCGGGCTATAGAGATAAATTTTTTGGTACTTTTCTTTGTTGGTTCTTTCAAAAGAGATATTTTTTTCAACATATATAACTTTTTTTTGGATCCTGTCTAAATATAAAGAGATAACTATTTTTTGAGTTCTTTTTTCTGGGATCTTGTCAAAAGATGTCAAAAATATTAAAGATTGGAGACATAGAGAGGATATCAGAAAGGGTAGTTGTTTAATTTAAAAAATAAAAAGCATTCACCTGTGAAGTTAAGGTTAGAAATGTTATTTAATTTAAGATGTGAGTGCAAACGTAGAAAATGAGAGTGCTAACATCGTCTCTCTTAAATAAATATTTATAAATTTTAGAATTTATATAGATTTAACAAACTTAGGATTAAAGTAAAATTTTATAAAAGTAAAAAATAAAAAAAATATTTTTTATAATATTATTTTATTATTATTTTTTCTCTTTCAAAAAGTTAAAATATTATTATATTACTTTTCTTTTGTGTTGGGAAGAGCTACGGTACTTTAGTGTTGGAATGAGTTTTAATATTTTTTTATTAAGTTTATAATAATATTATAACTCTTTAAAAAGAAAAGAAAAGTAATAAAATAATATTATAAATAATTTTTTTTTATATTTTAATTTTATAAATTTTCACTTTAATCCTAAGTATGTTAAATCTATATAAATTCTAAAATTTATAAATATGTAGTTAAACTCTTTTTATCCCTCTAAATAAATAAATAAATATAAATATATATATATGGATATATTATTTCTAAAATATATTTAAACATTTAAATTGGGTTTTAGAGAGATGAATTAACTTAGTTAAAACTAGAATTGGAGTTGCTGAAATAGAAAAATATGTTGTTTATTTATGAAGTAAATGTGTTGATTAACTTTTTTATATTTTAGTTTTATAAATTTTCACTTTAATCCTAAGTATGTTAGATCTATATAAATTCTAAAATTTATTTAGAGAGATGAATTAATTTAGTTAAAAAATAGAATTGAAGTTGCTAAAATAGGGAAATATGTTGTTTATTTATGAAATAAATGTGTTGATTTTAAATAAATTTATTTTAAAAAAAATTAAGTCGTAACATAGTCAAAGTGGTACTCAAATTGAAGCTCTCATAATTATCTTTTTAACAGAAATAATTTCATCAAAAAATCCAATTTATAGTAAAAGTTGTTGAAGTTTAAGTGAATGAAACACAAAAATATATTTATAGAATTATATAGTGCGTTACTTTGAAAAGGAACACTGCTTTTGGCAGAGATGGATCTGGCATTTTAAATATTTTTTTTCATTTTTATCCCTATATATATATATATTCACACACATATATTATTTCTAAAATATATTTAAACATTTAAATTGAGTTTTAGAGAGATGAATTAGCTTAGTTAAAAATAGAATTGAAATTGCTGAAATAGGAAAATATGTTGTTTATTTATGAAGCAAATGTGTTGATTTTAAATAAATTTATTTTAAAATAATATTATAACTATTTAAAAAGAAAAGAAAAGTAATAAAATAATATTATAGATAATTATTTCTTTTATATTTTAGTTTTATAAATTTTCACTTTAATCCTAAGTATGTTAAATCTATATAAATTGTAAAATTTATTTAGAGAGATGAATTAATTTAGTTAAAAATAGAACTGGAGTTGCTGAAATAAGAAAATATGTTTTTTATTTATGAAGTAAATGTGTTGATTTTAAATAAATTTATTTTAAAAAAAATTAAGTCGTAACATAGTCAAAGTAGTATTCAAATTGAAGCTCTAATAATTATCTTTCTAACAAAAATAATTTCATCAAAAATTCAATTTATAATAAAAGTTGTTGAAGTTTAGGTGAATGAAACACAAAAATATATTTATAGAATTATATATTGCGTTACTTTGAAGAGGAACCAGAGATGGATCAGACAGTTTAAATATTTTTTTATTAAATTTCTTGGATAAGTTTATCAAAACCAATTTAGCATTTAAGAAATATTTATAAATCAACACAAATGCTTTACAACTCAGCCAAAACGTGGTCGTTTTGCCTACTACAGAGACATTTCTCTACAATTAACTGCATACGATCTTGGCTCGGTCTAGTGGCTATTCGTACCATTTGTAGAAAGTTGAAACATTAAGAGACTTCTTCAATTAGATTTGAAAAAAAAAAGAAAGGGATAATGTCTTTTTCTGCTTCAGTCCATCTGGTTTATCGTCAATTTTTTCTGCTTCAGTCTCTCTCTCACATCACTGATGACAAACTATCTCGTTTTCCGTCCCTTCCATCACCATCCACTATCTCGTTAATAGTTACTTCTATAGAGCCAGGATCCTCTGCCTTAGTGGGTCTCTGTCCTACCCGTGCCTTACTTTCTCACCAACTTTAATCTGCATCTCACCATTCATAAAACGTATATTCACCACCCTTTAATCCACTTTTCACCACCCTTAAATTTTGAAATATTTATTGTTAGTTTTTTGTCAACACTGTTAATCCATGCTTTACTACCCTTAAAACATACATTCACCACCTTTAAATCTACATTTCAGCACCCTTAAATCTTGAAATATTTTTTTGTTAATTTTTTTTATCAACACTGTTAATCCATATTTCACCACCCTTAAAACATACATTCACCACCCTTAAATCTACATTTCAGCACCCTTAAATCTTGAAATATTTTTTTGTTAATTTTTTTATCAACACTGTTAATCCATATTTCACCACCCTTGAAACATACATTCACCACCCTTAAATCCACATTTCACCACCCTTAAATCTTGAAAATTTTAAAATATTTTTTTGTTAATTTTTTTGTCACCACCCATAAAACATATATTCACCACCTTTAAATTCACATTTCACCACCATTTACTCATAAAAGATAATATTAAGTTAGTTAAGATTAAATTATTCAACCAATTTAATTTGAATTTTCACAAATTTAATAATTTTACTAAAAAATTTCAAGTTAATTTTTTTTTTCAACAAACTTAACCTTGAATTCAACATCCTTAAATATTGAAACATTTGAAAATTTTCAAGTTAATATTTTTGTCAACACTTTTAATTTATGTTTCACCACAATATGAGTAAAAAAATATTATTAAAAAAAGTCATAAAAATTTTGGATCAAAATTTAAAGGTGTTGAAAAGTGGATTTGAGGATGATGATTATAGGTTTAAGGGTGGTGAAACATGGATTAACAGTGTTGACAAAAAAATTAAGTTGAATATTTTATGTTTTTCAAGATTTAAGGCTTGATGAAATGTGAATTTAAGGGTGGTGATGGTAAGTTTAAGGGTGGTGAAACGTGAATTAACAATGTTGACAAAAAAATTAACAAAAAATATTTTAAGTTTTTCAAGATTTAAGGGTGGTGAAATGTGGATTTAAGGGTGGTAAAAAAATTAACTTGAAAATATTTAGTAAAATTATTAAATATGTGAAAATCCATATTAAATATGTTGAATAATTTAATCTTAACTAACTTAATATTATTTTTTATGAGTAAATGGTGGTGAAATGTGAATTTAAAGGTGGTGAATATATGTTTTATGGGTGGTGACAAAAAATTAACAAAAAAATATTTTAAAATTTTCAAGATTTAAGGGTGGTGAAATGTGGATTGAAGGGTGGTGAATGTATGTTTTAAGGGTGGTGAAACATGGATTAACAGTGTTGATAAAAAAATTAACAAAAAAATATTTCAAGATTTAAGGGTGGTGAAATGTGGATTTAAGTGTGGTGAATGTATGTTATAAGAGTGGTGAAGAATGGATTAATAGTGTTGACAAAAAACTAATAATAAATATTTCAAGATTTAAGGGTGGTGAAAAGTGGATTAAAGGGTGGTGAATATATGTTTTATGAGTGGTGAGATGCAGATTAAAGTTGGTGAGAAAGTAGGGCACGGGTAGGACAGAGACCCACTAGGGCAGAGGATCCTGGCTCACTTCTATAACCCTCCAACTATCTCGGTCACCATCATTGCTACTCCAGCGCTTTTCCTTCTCATCTTCTTGTCTCTTTTATAATATAATAATAATAATAAAAAAATAGTTAATATTGGCACACTACCAATATTATTTAGCACTTTACTCTCATCTTTTTATATAATAAAATTATAAAAGTATCCTTATAATATACAATTTGTAAGTTTTATGTTTTTATTACCCTAATTGCCCTTTTATTTAATTCAAATTCATTTTTTATCTTAAAATTCTAATTCAATCACGATGTCTCATATTCTATCCTTTTTTGTGGATTCTTTCCATTTCTTTTGTACCTTTTCTAGAAGTCCAATTCATTCAATTTTATTCTTTACCTTTCTTACGTTTTATTGTATTATTTTTTGGATTTATATTTTATTAAAAGGAATATGAAACAAAGAATACAAGAGGAACATAAGATAAACAAAACCAAAATACGAAAATAAAACATTGTCATCCTAAAGAGGAAGAACAGTTACGGAAGAAACATAATCACAAAAGACAATGTAAATATTTTATTCCCAAACAAAAGAAGTGGATACAATAAAAAAACAATCTCCTTACGGGCCTTATCTTCATTCTAAAAGAATAATAGTCCAAGAGCCAATTAATCAATCATCTGAAAGAGTGAATATGCTAAATCCATCCCAATTGCAATAATCAAAAATTCATTGCCAAATATGATTAGCAAAATAAATGAGAAGTAAAAAATATTCTATTAAAAAATATTCTAGCAAATATTAGAAAGTTTGAGTGAGTTATTTTTACCTTAGTATTTATTGTATAAATTTTAGAATGCTTTCTTTGTTTCTTTTAGCTAACATATGTCATTTGCTAGAATATTTTTTTCAATGTACCAAACACATAAAAGATGTGCAGCCCTTGGCAAAACAACCTGAATGACTTTTATTAACGTCAATTCTCTATCAAAGACAATAACAAAGGAGGTCTATAATCACTCAACATTTTAACAAATCTTTCCAAAGCCCAAACATAGTCCCTTCTTCTTTTTTACATCAAGGTGAAATAAGAATAACATGAACTATTGAAACTTGACACTCCAATAAGGTCAAGCAATGACATTTTGTATTTATTTGTCTTGTAAGTGCAATACATCACAAATACATTAGAATAGCCCTTCGTCAATACAATTGAATAAGGATGTGCAAAAAAACAAATGAGTCAAATGACCATCTTCATCCCGCCTAATATCAAAAGTAAAATCACCTCAACCAAGTTGTTCAAACAATGATTGAATCATTGAACGCACTCCTAAACTCTCCCTTACGCTTTGCATTATATAAAGTATTGCTTGAAGATTTGAATTAGTCTGTCGAAATGAAGAAATTACTTGTCTTGGTAGAATGCGTTGTCATCTCTTTGATATGTATCTCTTCTTTTGAAAAACGACAACAAGATGATGTGATAGAAAAATTGCACTTTATCGCTAAGAATCCTAACCTTATAATATAAGAGCAATTAGGATATTAAAAAAATAAAAATAAAAATTTCTATATATTGATATAAAGAGACAAATATTCTGGTAGAGAAGTATGCAGAGATGTGTTGAAGTGGTTTATATTATGGAATAACACGTCATAATAATACAATTGGTGACTTGGGGACACGTATACGTGGAATTGCTCACAACTTCTCCATGATTGAGTGGGAAGAGAACTATTCTCTACCGTACTCTACTTTATTTGGAATACGTGGTGGAGTGAGAGTTGCTAATGGCTTTCTAATCTGCTTGGAGTGACCTATAAATATTAGGAAGCATAAACACGGGATACATATACGAACACATCATACCAAAAATTCTAAAAGATATAGAACACGTAAAGGTTAGTATACGATTATAAAATAATAATATAATATATTAATTATTCAATAAAAAAAATTACATTACACAAATACTTTAATTCATCATCAAGCAATTAAAAATCAAACAAACTTATAAACAAAAATAGACAAATAGATTAAGGAATCAGACTTATTTAGTCTTCTACATATCTTTAGTTTATATTTTAATCATAACTTAGTCGCAAATAATTTTCTGTGTTCGAATAGTGTCCAAAGAGTGTCTGAGAAGTGTCTAGAAAAACATGTCAGGATACATTTACGAAGTATCCGACACAAATAAAGCACCCTTAATAAAATGTACGTGTTTTATAGTTGAGAAGTCTTATTTGTAAAAGGGTCTAGCAGCAAACAACACGTCTTTCATTAACATGTTTTTATCATTAACATGTTTTCATTAACATGTAGCATAACATTTCTCATTTTATCTTTCATGTGCCTTTCTTTCCGTATCATGTTTTTATCATTTATTTTTCATGTACCTTTGCTTTTAGTTCTTTAAATTATATTCCAGTAATCTAGAATTTGAGTTTAACTACAATATTATAGAATCTTGTAATTTATTCCATTAGTCTAACAATTTAGTTTATCTGCAATAGTCTAGAATCTTGTAACTAATTAGTTCCTGCTGATATATTATCAATGGAATTCTTTTTTAAAATTCTTACATCTTTTCATATGTCAATACATTTCATTCTAATCACTTATATCAACCCACCATATACCAGTAAGCTCCATCTCAACCCCAGTCCTTTGTATCAAACAATGCCAACCTAGAAAGATGACCTCCCCTGCCTCCTTACCTCTGGAGAGTAACGTTTTATGAAAATTTTCAAAAAGATAATTCATCCGACTCTAGTTGTTTTATGTGAGCAGGAGTCACGAAAACTGTTGAAATTATTCCACTGTACAACTCTATATCATAATTCTACATCATTCTCTATTCACATCAAACCAGTTGGAATGGCCTGACTCAGATATTGTAATGAAATAAAAAGGCATTAGAGGAATTAAAAAGACGTGAGAGAGATGGATTTGAATAAAAACTATCTTGCGCGTGTGAGAGAGAGGGAGAAATGACATTTAATTAATATTGGTGTGCGTGAGAGAGGGAGAAATGACATTTAATTAATATTGGTGTGCGTGAGAGAGGTAGAAATGAGATTTAATTAATATTGTTATTTGAAGAATTAAAGAGAGAGAGGCAAGAAAGATTTGAATAAAAAACTCATGTGCGAAAGTGTGTGAGAGCAAGAAATGACATTTAATACTAATAAATTGAATTGTTTCTGGCTATATATACTAGTCAGTATGTATATATTATACACAAACAAAATATTAACATATGTGTAGAAAGATGGCAATCCCTCGTGTTAACTGGAGAATCCTTGCATTTGCCGGCCTTTTATTTGTTTGTTATCTTCCTCCTGTTTTAGTACTTGCTGATCTAAGAAGATGCTTTCCCCTATGGTTAAAAGTGGTCTCTGTATTTTCCCTCATTGCGCATTTTGTTGTCATGGCCATGAAACCAAAACTTGTTGTCGGGATGAATAGAGAAACCGAGCCAACTCAATGAGGCTGAATCAGGGAAGTAGCGTCAACCATCCGTTAAATAATAACCATTTTCCCCACCCTTTTCTTTTATTCACCCTTTTCTTTTATTCCCTCTTTCTTTTTAAAGGAAATACAAAAAAAATGGATTAATTTTTGCTCTATTAATTGTGCCGTGTCTTGGACCCTTGGTGCATTGAGACTGATCTGTTAATAGACATGTTAGCTTACTTTCTGGCCAAGAAAATTAATGAAATTGTCTTCATGTGTGTATCTATATATATTCCATGGTAATAACAAATTATGAATGAACAAGTATGGACATCTTGACATTTTTTTTTTCTTCAGAATTTCATCGTCACATTATCGACTATTCAAGTTTTTCTCTTCTCCTTTCAAAGTTGGTCAATTTCACAACTTCATTTTTCTATGCATTATGTTTGTGAAACATCTTTAGATTTTTGTATGGAGCTAGGAGTATTGTTTTGATATTAATTTATCTTTGCACTCATAACATGACAATATGTGACTTACCCATTTTTTTTTTTGACAATATCTGACATAAACTCGATCCATGAAGGCATGAGTTTACTGTCTGTGGCTATAACATTTATATTTTTATAGTTGGGAAGCTGAGCCTAATTTTGTGTACAACATAATTAAGCCTTTTAATGATTTATTTTTACAGCTTCGTAAGAGGAAAGTAAAACTAGTTTTAAAATGAAATGTAGAAGTAAAAAAGTGGAAATTTACTAGTGAGCAAGAAGTGTTTTCTTGGTCAAATTGTCATGTTCAAGTGACTTCTTCGGCTTTTTTGGAGTAACATTTTGTTTGCATTTCGATTCATATTAAGGAATAGAACTACAATTATCTACTTGTCAAAACCAAAAAACGATTCATATTAAGGAATAGATAAAGAGTAGTTAGATAAAAAGCAGTGACAATGAAAATGCACTCCTTTTTCTTTTTCTTTTTCTTTTCTACATTGATATTAAATTACTTTTTCAAATAATAGCACTGACATTTACTTCTTAAATTAGTATTATTAAAAAAAAACTACAAATCACTGTTAATTTCTTGAATATTATATTGATTGAAAATAATTAGTTTCTGATTATCTTTTTATAGAGGGAGGCGATATTCGCACTCCCATTTTTTACATTTGCACTCTCATTTTAGGAGAAATGTTACTTCTAACATTTACTTCACATGTGAATGATTAACTTTTTTCAAAATACTAAACCACCCTTTCAAACATTCTCTTTGTCTCTTATCTTTAATATTTTTGGTCTCTTTTGATCGGATTCAAAAAAAAAATATTTGAAAAAAAATAATCCAAAAGAAAAATTCTCTCTTTTTACGACACCCAAAAAAAGTTATCTATGTTAATAAATTATTTCTTTTGACAAGACCAAAAAATATATAGATATATATCTGTTGAAGAAATTATATCTTTTGTTATGAGATAAAAAAAATATCTCTGTTAAATAAATTATTTCTTTTGGCAGGAATTAAAAATTAAAAAGTACTTAAAAAATAGTTATTCATGTTAAATAAATTCTCTCTTGACACGACCTAAAAAAAAAGTATATAAAAAATTTTATTTTGTTGAATAAACTATTTACATCGAGAGTACCCAAAAAATTTTTTTTTATCATTATTGAATAAATTATATTTTTTGATAGGTTCAAAAAAAGAAATTATCTCTATTGAATAAATTATCTCTATTGGAAGAAACCAAAAAAAAAAAATTTATTTTTGTTGAATAAATTATCCAATTTGAGAAGACAAAAAAAAAAAAAAAAAACTATGAACAAGTTATCTCTTTTGACAAGATTAAAAAAAAAGGGTAAATTATACTGACCTCCCTTGAGGTTTGGCCTAATTACACGCGGCATCAAACTAATGCATTTTATTACACCGTGCTCCCCCGAGATTTTCTCCGTTATAACACATACCCCATTCCGTCAAAATTTTGGACAATGACGGCAGAAAAATTAGTTGGAGTGACTATAATGCCCATCAACAAAGAAGAAAAGACTTTATTACCCTTAGATTACTATCAAATTACAAAAAAGTTCTATTTCTATGGACAAAAATACCCTTATCACAAAAATTGTTGTAGAGTAAATTTTTGAGGATCCACATTGCTTGGGTTTGCACTTTGAAATTTAGGTTCCTTTCATCCATCTTCTCTAAGTGAGCATATATCTATGTATAGAGTTATATATATGTATCGACTGGGTATATATCAATTTCACATTTTTTTTTCTTACAAGATTTTTCACATTTTTTGCTATATATCTATGAGTTCAGTATTTCACAATTGACTTTGAATGTGGAGTAATGCAATCAATGGTCATTTTGGCAACTGAACTTTTAAATGAAATTTGAAAGTAGTATTGAACCTGTCAGCATTTTGAAACTGTGATTTGATCACTTGGAATCCACTATAATTAGCATTGAAACAATCATTAACAATGACATCATTCATCATCAATAACAATTAATCATTCATCATCAATTGATCACTCTATTGCCCACAAAAGACCTTTCATTCATCAATAACAAGTTAAATTACATAACTAAATTCAAATTACATAACCAATTATAATAGCACCTGTCTTAGTTACATAACCAAATAGAGTAGCAACTATCTTAGTAACATAACCAAATAACCAAATAGTACCTTTTTTTAGTTAATAACCAAGTAATACCTGTCTTAGTTACATAACCAAATAGAGTAACAATTATCTTAGTTACATATCCAAATAACCAAGTAGTACCTCTCTTAGTTACATAACCAAAAAAGAAAAATCAATCATTGTTTTAAATATGCATTTGAAATTATAACTATTAGCCCACATCAGCAAAAAATTAGAATGGGCTCCCCAAATTGTACTATATATATCACAAAAAATACCATTAATCCACATCAGCAAAAAAGTAGAATGAGCTTCCCATCTGCCATTGTATTTCCTTCTAACCATCCACAAAAAACAAAAATGTGTCCTGCAAAGTTAATAAGAGCAAAATTTTAGAAAAAAAATAATTAAGTAAGATGACATTATATTGATCTAAGATATTATCTTTACCTGACATTATAATTATGTAATGTATCTGACCACAATAGTGAACCACCAAAGTATGAAGTTCTCAGAGCCCATTGCAAGTTGACTAGCGCAAATCCAAAAGAAAAAGAAAAGAACAGGCAATAATTTAGAACAAAAGAAATCAATCAATTAAGCAAGTAATAACAGAAAAATAAAAACACAACTTATGTGATGCAGTAATTACAGAAATAAAAACACAACTTGTTTTACAAGTGCTAGTTGGGAAGGTTAAACTGAATGGGCTTCCACTCTAAGATTGGGCATTGAGAAAGAGAGAATTAGTCACATGTATTAATTCTGAATACTATACATAAAGATAATAAATCCTAATAGTCCTTGTAAGAATTGTATTTAACTAATGTGATTCTAGAAATTTGTTTCCAGTTGCTTTCATTGTTCCCTGGTCAGCAACTCACAAAGGTGCATTTGAAAAAGGCACATTTAGGGCAAAGAGTGTGTGTGTGTGTGTCTATATATATATATATAGAAAGACAAATAAACATGAGTCAGTAACATGCATACTGATCCAACCAAACCAGCATTTGACCAATTCAACTTTGGCTCCAATTTTACAAAACATTTTCTAATGAAAATTAACATGATACCAAAAATTAAAAAGCTTAAATTTTTTGTTCGATAAATAAAAAACTTAAATTTATTTACAGAGAAACTGCAAAATATGGCAAAGTTAACTTTTCACTTTGTTCCTTATAAAAAAGAACAGTTTTTGGAAGACCATCCTTTGGAAACATATAAATATATGTTTGGAAGACCATCCTTTGGAAACATATAAATATATGTTTTTACTGTACATACAGGAAGCCAAAACTTGAACACATTAGGCACATGATTAATTAGACAAATTTACTGAAACCCACCCACCATAAGATCGATTTTGTATTTTTAGCATCACAAAATCATGATCATGATGATATAACAAAATTAAAAATCATTAATTAAGACCATTTGTCTCTACGCTTTCGTACTATAGTTTCGGTCCGCGCCATAATATTTCACAATGTTTGTATATTTATTTACATCTCTACATATACTTAGTTTTCTAATATTAAAAAAAAATCTTGAATTGAACCGTATTTTCTGATCATTGAATGAAAATTTAAGAAAATAACAAGAGAAATGCACATATAATCTAATTTTATAAAAATCCTCAATTTATATGAATAACCAAAATCCTAATTCGAGAAAATAACAAGAGAAATATAAAGATAATCTAATTTTATAAAAAATTCCAATTTATATGAATAACCAAAACCTAATTCGAGACAATTAAAATCAGTAACTAGGGCTTTAGAAGATGAAGATATATGACTTTAGATGATGAAGATACAGGGGTTAAAAAATCCCCAAAATCAGTAACTAGGGCTTTAAAAAATGTAACTAGTAACCAAAACCATAAAAATCTATAAAAAAATTCCAAATTATAAAAACCAAAGATAATCAAAATCGAAGATGAAAAGAATATGAAAATGAAAAAGTATCAAAGAAAAAGAGAGAAGAAGAGAAGACATCAACATTCCAAATTACTATTAGTGTACAAGAGAAGAAGACATACCTCTCACAACCTCAGCCAGGATCGAACTCCCACAATGGAACTCAGTGATGATCGAACTCCCACAATAGAACTCAGTGATGATCGAACACGGCAAAGATTGAAACCATTGCAACGATGAAATTTCATAACTTGGGCTTCAGAAGATGAAGAGGGTGCAGTGCATAAAGAAAAGTAGAGAAAACGTATTGTGATGGGAATACAGAGGGCCAAACGTTGAAATGGTAAATTTGACTTAAACATTGTGTAGTCTAATCATGGGCAAAAAAGTCATTTTACTTGATAAGATATTTTACCAAGTTTAATAATAAAATATAAGGGATAAAACGGTAAAATCACCTTAATTTTAAAGTCCATTTTGCCAAATCTGTTAGAGGGGAGGTCAGTGTAACAAAATGCATTAGTTTAATGGCACGTGTAATTATGCCAAACCTCAGGGGAGGTCAGAGTAATTTATCCAAAAAAAAAGTAGTAAAGAAAGTAAAAAAGATAAAAAAATTTATCTCTTTTGATAAGACCCAAAAAAAAAAAAAAAAAAAAGAAAGAAACTAAAGAAGGAAAAAAAGAGTTTAACTTTATAATATAAAGGATAGTTGTGGTGTTATAAAATAAGGGATGATGTATTAATTAGTTTATGAACCTTCTTGTCATTTTCTTTAAAAGAAAAAGGTTAGTTGAGTGCAATTGTAGAAAAGGGGAGGGCGAATATCGCCTCCCTTTTATATATATGTATTTTTTTTAAAAAAAAACAATTGACCACTAAATTCTCAAACATCAAAATTTTTAGAATAATCTGTTCTTGATTATAAATTGTCTACCCATTTCACAATCGCTTCAACTTTGTTCTCCTCTTATTATTGTTTATCACATAAAACCCCACCAACGTTCCTCCATTTTGAATGTGAGGAAAGCATTCAAATCTACTACTTACATCATCACCAATCTCTCCATCTTTTTGTACAACTGATTCTAAGTATCGAAAGTGATTACTTTGAGTAATGCTTTGTTCTTGAATTTTTATAATTATATTATCATCTCCTATATCACTACTAAATGTACATTTCATGTATTCTATTTTATTTCTACTAATTTTTAGGCCTTTTGATTCCAGAGCCATTTTCAAAGCTTCCAATTTTATTGCTAAGGCTTCTTTAGGGCAATTGATTATCATGAATAATAATAGACATAATGTTGAACCTTGGTATAATAAAATGAGGAAATAAATTATTGTCAGGGTTCTCTCTTATAGAGTATTTCATAACCATTGGAAGGTTATGTTTATCATAGGCACACTCTCATAAATGCGTTCTTAATAGAGTTTTCTCATCAGAATTAAGATCAATGAATGAAAGAGAAGAGCATGCGGAGGAGGGATTTGAGGAAAAAACTTTAATATATACAGGGAGATGCAATTTATTAATTAGTTAAAAATAGAGTTTATGAATATTAAATCGTGCAAAGTTCAAAATTAAGACTAATAATTTGGAAGCTCACATGATATGGCCTACTATTATACTACTAATAAGTAATGCATACTATTTATATATGGACAATACTTGAGTCCAAGCCTATACGAACCAAGTTGGTTCTCCTATCTTATGTGGTCCAATTAAAATATGACAATTGTACTAAAAATAATATAATAAAAAAATTTAAAAATAAATCAAACCTGTTTTTAACATATTGACCTGATAGCAAATGAGTAGATCTGAGAATTTATCTCACTCTATCCAACCAAAAAATCAATCGACAACCATGACTTGAGAAGGTTGAGAAGATGATGGCAAGAGTGATGACCGATCATGCGATGCTTCGGCAAAGACTGAAGATGACGGGCAGCAAGCAAGTCTCCAATGGCGATTTATTTATGTCTATAATAACATGTATTTATGGATGATATATACATATTTATTTATATAGGCAATGAGGAGATCAGAAGGGATGGCGTTTTCTAAATTTTGGGATACACGGAGAGTAAAAGCAATTTTAAAGCATCAAAAGAAATCTAATGAAACAATAAATAGTAGGGAATTGGATCTACAAGCACTAAATTTGCTGTTAAGCACACTTCAAACCATTAATGGCAATCCCCAAAGCCATTCACGCTTTTCTTCTTCCCTCCAAAACTAGCCCCTTCTATAAACCTTTTTTCACTTTTGAAAATTTCATTTTTAGATCTAAGGGATTAGGATTTTTTCACTTTTTGAAAATTTCATTTTTAAATCTAAGGGATTAGGATTCGGGGGTTTGGGACGGAGGTTGGGTATGGTGATTTGCTTTGCTGAAGAGAGGGAAGGGAAAAGAGAGAGATGAGAGACTAACAATCTGTTAGAGAGAGAAGATTGGAACGATTTAATCCGGAGGAAGATGAGTAATGCCCATCTTTATTTATTTATTTTTTAATTTTTAGACAGGTGTCTATACTTCATTAGACCACATGATCGAGATAAGATAACTAACTTGATTCGCATGGTGTGAACTCAAGTATTGTCCTTTATATATACATGCACACACATATGAGACTATATGACATTGAAAATTCAAGTTGACTAAATAAAAATCCATTAGTATTGGAAAAATATAATGAACAACTGCATCTTAAAATAAAGGGTTAAATACACCGATCTCTCCTCAAGTTTGATCTAATTACACACGGATGTTATGTTTGTAAAATGGTTACACTCACTTTCCTTCAACATGTTTAAATGATCATTATGCCCCCATTATTTGAAAATGATTGTTTCATACTATTTATAAAATGGAGGGCATTTTTGTCAATATTTGAACAAGAGGGATGTGAGTGTAACCTTTTTACAAACATAATACCTGTGTATAATTAGGACAAACTACAAGAAATGTCAATATATTTATCCCTAAATAAATTATCCTAAAGTCTTTGGCGGTAGTTAAGACAGTCGCTAAAAACTAGAATGAGGTTTTAATGGAGTTCTATCTGCTGCTAAAAACTGACATGTTTTCTTTAGCCGCAGTGAAGACCACCGCTAAAGACAAATAATTAATGGTAACTGCCGGTAAAACTAGCGACATGACTTTTCCAGAATTCAGTCCAGAAACCGCTGGCGCAAACTTTACTGGTGGCCTTTTCTGTCAGTAAAAGTTAAAAATTTTGCAGTGGAATTATATTTTTTGGGACCATATCATTAGAAAGTCCACACCCAAAATCATGAATACAAAATGTATTGCATCCTATGGAACATGCTCTAATAAGATTGCAATTGAAAAATAAATCCACTAGCTCATAGTTTAGCAACCTCTAAATGGAGAGGTGTAGGGTTCAAATGTCAAGTCCCGGTTCGAACATGGGTGTGCATCACTGATATATATATATATAATAACAAGAATGTTATTTAAGTCAATGTCCATAAATATATGACGCAATTGGGGTTCACTTTCAAGTCCCGGTTCGGACATGGTTGTGTGATATATATATATATATATATATATATATATATAGAGAGAGAGAGAGAGAGAGAGAGAGAGAGAGAGAGAGAGATCACAAGAATTCACTTTCAAGTCCCGGTTCGGACATGGTTGTGTGATATATATATATATATATATAGAGAGAGAGAGAGAGAGAGAGATCACAAGAACGTTATTAAGTCGATATCCATATATATATATGAAGCAATTGCCAACTATTGCTTTTGTCTTATTAAAATCATTCTCCTACCATCTTTCCATGAACAATATGATCGGAGATAAATTCATAAATATGGTATTTTACAGTTTTCAAATCAGTTTTTAGTCACGTGATGTGCATGTGATGGACTTAACTACTAAATAATGATGGTATGTAACGGAGGGTAGTTAATTGCACAATTTTTTCAAATCATAAGGATTTATAAACACTTTTGTTAGTATGGAAGGCTTACATACACATTTTGTATACCCTGATCAGTTGCACGGTGCAAAAGAAACTGTCAAAGTTAGATTTAAAATATAGAGGGAGGGTTATTATGTTTACTCATTTTTTACTTAATCTTTAAGTTCAATTAAAATCTAAGTAATCCCACAAAGTAAGTAAATAAAATAAAAGTGTAGTAAAATAAACGAATGCACCAAATATACGTGAAAGACTCAGATTGGGAAAATGTCACGGGTAGGACTTTATAGCCTCAGAGAACCAAATCCCTTATTGTCGAATCAAAGTATAACAGATTTTATTCCAAACTCACACTCACTCCACTTTAACAAGAACTTAATCCAAAATACCTCATGCTTACTATTGTGACTTCCAGGTCCAATTGCTGCAGATTCCCGGCTAACGTCAAAATCCTTGCAGAAGGGTAACTGGATTAATCCGAACACTCAGTAAATATTATGTCTCATTCGTGGCATAATCTTCTTCTCCTTCCTCACCAACGAACAGTTGTTGAAGAAGTCAATCGAGTAACTTGATCAAAAAGAAAATTTTAAATCAGTCTTCGAACAGTTGATCAAGCAAATAGAGACACTCTAAATCACTCAATGAATATGTGTGTATTCTTAAAAATATAAACAAATAATTGAGAGAAAAATTCTCTGCTAGAAAAACATCACAATGCTTTCTTTCTCTAAAATATAAATTTCTTGTTTATTGAAAGAAAAATCAAAGCACATTGGGAGAGAAATTATATGAGGTTTTTATAGAGATTAAAAACTTTAATTTCCTTGAAAAACAAGTTAAAAATCAATAGGAAACAACTCTCAAAATTTAAGAAAATTTCAGAGTCAAATCCGGGTCAAAACAGGACACTACAGAACAAATTTTCGCCAACAGAGAGCTTGGGCCAGTCTAGCCCATTCCTTGGACTGGTCTAGGCTTATACCTGCAAAAAACTAAATCTTGAGACCTTTTGGACTGGTCCATCTCAAACCCTGAATTGGTCCAACCTTGAAAGTTTGAAAATTTTGCTTCAAAACCCCTTTTTTCAAGGTACGGACCTCCCGGTTTGAAATATAGATGTTCTCACTACTTTACCTGGACTACGTGATTCTTATACGTGATCAACAATGTCCTCATGCAATCAAAATCATCTGAAAACTTCAATTAATCAAATCCTTGTTTAGACCATTGATGCATTCTTCCGAAGATTCAAGCTTCATCATTTGAAGAACACTTGTATTTATGCTAGCTCACTCTGAGACTTCAATTACATGATTAATGACAAGAATATAAATCAAAGATTACAACTCGATCGTGTTTAGTTTTAACACCGAAGATTGCCAATTATAAAAATATATGTCACAATTTCTCCCTTTAGCAATTTCATGACAAAACTAACCTAGACAATTATAACCTAACCACTGAATAAATCAGATATATTCCAAACAAGCCAAAATACAAAAAAATATAATTTGAAGATCTCAGAGATTCATGAGCAAGCTTCCAAACTTCATATGTAGTGTCTACCAAAAACTTGGTAGGAAGTAATGCAAGCAAAAAGAGTAATGAGAAATCATTACATGATTTGTGGTCATTTATTCTAAACAATCAAAAGATCTCATATTTTAATTTGTTTGACCAAATAGATAAAGTTATATAAGCGTAAGAGTAATAAAAATTATTATATGATTCGTGATCATTTATTCCAAATAATCAAAAGATCTCATATTTTAATTTGTTGGACCAAATGGATAAAGTTATATACATGAGAATGGTCCAAAAATCATGTAATAATTTTTTTTGACAGAGACAGAGACGTAGATGAAAGTGACTGCGAGACAAATTGGATAAAAGAATACCAACAGTGTTTGCATGTATATCGCAGAAACCATTGACTCCACCACCATCTATTAATTTCTCATAGAAAGAGATAGTCTCGTGCTTTTTATTTTTATTTTTATTTTGGCTTTTTACTTCGAACTAGAAAGAGGCAGAGCTTGCATGGAAGTCTTGAATGAGGGTAACGGTACGGTGAGTCTGTGAGGTTCACTACAATGAAGATTGATATGCAAATCAAGGCAGACGATGGTGGTGGTCGGTGGAATCAGGGCAGGCAATGGTGGTCGATGTATAGCCCTAGTTTGGGAGAGAGACGAGAGCAATGATCTGATAGTGTTAACGGCAGTGTAACGTTGCCATTAACAATGTTTATTCTTTTCTTTTGTTTTGAGCAAAACGACCGAGTTTTCCATTTCATAGTCAGAGAGATAAATATCTCAGTTTTCAAAGATAATTATATCAAGGGTGTGATTTAATTACTGTAGAGGGATAAAGTTATATACTTGGGTAAGAAGCAACCCAAGCAAAAAGTCTAATGAGAAATTATTATATGATTTGTGGTCATTTATTCCAAACAATCAAAAGATCTCATATTTTAATTTCTTTCACCAAATAGATAAAGTTATATAAGCGTAAGAGTAATGAAAAATTATTTTATGATTTGTGACCTTTTATTCCAAATAATCAAAAGACCTCATGTTTTAATTTGTTGGACCAAATGGATAAAGTTATTACATGGGAATGGACCAAAAATCATGTAATAATTTTTTTTGAGAGAGACAGAGACGTAGATCAAAGTGATCGCGAGACAAATTAGATAAAAGAATGCCCACGGTGTTTGCATGCATAACGCTGAAACCATTGACTCCACCACCATCTATTAATTTCTCATAGAAAGAGATAGTCTCGTGCTTTTTTATTTTTATTTTGGCTTTTTACTTCGATTGTACGCTTTCCACAGGTAGTTTTATCTTTCAGTCTCATAAGCATTTCATTAGAATATAAGCTTTTCATTAGCCTCTGTCAAGTTGGTTAATTAAGCTTTAAATTTGGTACAAAACTCTTTTACAAATAATAATAATAATTGATGGGGTATTTGATTTCAATAATGATACGTATAGCATGAAGGTCGTAGATTACGTGACGTGGACAGAAAACATACTTTGATGAGACTTCTCTCCCAGATAAGTCTGGGGAATTGAAGACTCAGTCTTCTACTGGGACATGTTTTCATTTGACTACTATAAATATAGAGACGATCCAAGTACCAAGTACGCAATTAATACCTTTTGAGTTCCTTTATAGCTTTAAAAGCCCTTCTAATTTCTAACTTGATCGTCGGAGCGTAGTCGACCGGCATTGTGTCGGTGTCATTCCGATTGCTCTTTGTTTGTCTCTTTATAGGTTGATGTTTGACTAGTCCAAGGGTGGACTTGTGCTTCATCAATAATAAAATAAAAT
Source organism: Cornus controversa (assembly GCA_026545225.1). NCBI lineage: Eukaryota > Viridiplantae > Streptophyta > Magnoliopsida > Cornales > Cornaceae > Cornus > Cornus controversa. The sequence continues at coordinate 35,309,819 of CM048851.1, forward strand.
GACCTAAAACTCCCTACCTTTTCAATTGTTGCAAGGTGATATTTTAATGACAAAAATGTTACTTAATATAAATTTAAAAGAAATTAAGTTTTTTTTAAAATTATTTTCATTTTAGGTTTTCTTTTCTTTAATTTTAAAAAAAAAAACTTCAAGAAAATTGAAAATTACACACCGTTAAAGTGATGTTATAATGATGAAAATGTCCCTTAATTTAACTCTAAGAAAATTTAGGTTTTCTTATCCTTTTAAATTTTTTATTGTTCAAAGATATTTTCTTTTTCTTATAGACGCACCATTAAATTTTTTTTTCGGATATAATTTTTAACAAAACTATGCCGAATGAGTTATTTGTATTAATTTTATTTTTTAAAAATTTATATTAAAGGGCATTTTCGTCATATAACATTACTTTGCAACAATTGGATAATTTAGAGAGATTTTAAGTTGAAATATTTTTGTAGAAGAATTTTGTAACAAAATTTGAAAGTGGAGGGTTTTAGTGCAATTTGGCTGTTAGTTTTGGATTGGATTAAAGTTACTAATGATTTAATAATATAACATTACTACATTTAATATTATTAACGGTCTGGGTGGGTATGGTTCAAACTGAGTTCGACACTTTTTCATTAACTCAAATCAAATTGAGATCAGTTTTAAAAATTTCACCCAAATTCAATCCAACTAATAACAAAAATTACCAAACCAGTTTAAGGATAAGATGCAACACTATTCTATATAGAAGTGTGGATTAACTAGAATATGTATGAGAAACATTTTTTTAAGGATAAGATAGCACCATTTAGTCATTGCCTACTGAAATCACGTATATGATAGAGAAATATATTACTTTTTTTTTTTCCCATTGCAATCAAGAACACAAGATTACAAGAACAAGATCATAAAGATCTGAGACAACACCGAAATCACAAATGATAAAAATTAAACAAGAAATATATTACTGGTCATTTTGTGAAAAACCATGTGTGAATCGTTTTAGTTTGGATGGTCAATAAGTATTTATTTAATAACATAAAAGGAAAAAAAAAAAATTGATTCCTTCCCCGTTTTTGGAAACTATTATAAAAAAAAAAAAAAAAGAGGGTTAGACATGAAAATAAAAGAAATAGAAAAGCATCTTATCTGAAAGGGAGTAAAATTTATATCGATGAAGAAAAATATTTAATTGAATTGAAAATCAAAGGATAGTTTAGTTTTACTTTTATAGAAATTAAGATGTATAGTTCTTTAAGGAAGGTATGAAAAGCTTTTTGATTTTAGAAGGAAGCTTTTAGAAATTAAGAAATGAAAAGAGAAATATGTGACACACTATAATCCTTTTTTAATTGTATATTCTCATAATTTAGCTAACAAATCTTTGCAGCAAAATTTCAACAAATAAAATTAAATTCATAGGATGTTATTCTTCCTTTGTTTTTTCATTCCTTCATGTTTTGTTTGATTAATTGCATGTATCTAATATTTAATTTGCCTTATTTTATAGATAATGACACATGTAATATAAATTACAATATTGGTAAGTAAAACGACACTATGTCAAATATAAGAATGTAAGATAAAACGTGAATGAAATAGAATTCTAAAAAAAAGTAAAAAGCCCATTGGATTAAAAATATAAAAATATAAAAATCAAACATTGTATAACACAGGAACTCTTTTATAATTTTTATTTAAGAAAAGAGGTGAGTGGAATGCTTAGATATAGCATTAGACATTGATGACATGGATAAAACTTTAAACTTGCATTAGACATTGATGACATGAATAAAACTTTCGGCACCCGATATATATATATATATATATATAGTGAGGCGATATTTGTACTCCCCTTACCTTTTTCTTTTAAAGAAAATGACAAGAAGATCCATAAACTAATTAATACATTATCCCTTATTTTATAATATTACAACTACCCTTTATATTATAAAGTTAAACTCTTTTTTATCTTCTTTAGTTTCTTTATTATGTTTTTTTTTGGGGTCTTATCAAAAGATATAATATTTTTTACCTTTTATACTTTCTTTACTACTTTATTTATTTTTTAATCTTGTCAAAAGAGATAACTTGTTCATAGGTTTTTTTGGTCTCCTCAAAATGGTTAATTTATTCAACAAAAATAAATATTTTTTTTTGGTTTCTTCCAATAGAGATAATTTCTTTTTTTGAACCTATCAAAAGATATAATTTATTCAATAACGATAATTTTTTTTGTGGGTACTCTCAATGTATATAGTTTATTCAACAAGAATAAAAAAATTTATATACTTTTTTATGGGTCGTGTCAAGAGAGAATTTATTTAACGTGGATAACTATTTTTTAGGTACTTTTTAATTTTTAATTCCCACTAAAAGAAATAATTTATTTAACAGAGATATTTTTTTTATCTCACGACAAAAGATATAATTTCTTCAACAGATATATATCTATATAGATTTTGGTCTTGCCGAAAGAAATAATTTATTAACATAAATAACTTTTTTTGGGTCTTGTAAAAAGAAATTTTTTTTTTTGGATTATTTTTTTTCGAGTATTTTTTTTGGATCTGATCAAAAGAGACCAAAAACATTAAAGATAAGAAACAAAAAATATATCTGAAAGGATAGTTTAGTACTTTAAAAAAAAGTTAATCATTCACATGTAAAGAAAAGGTTAAAAGTGACATTTCTCTTAAGATAGGAGTGCAAACGTAGAAAATGGGAGTGCGAATATCGCCTCCCATATATATGTATATTATAGATGAAATTTTTAGCAAAAAGTTTTTAATGACATTATCCTTTTACCATATTCTTACATTTTCCGACATTTAATGGGCTAATTATTTTCCTTGGTCTAGACAATAAATAAATGAAAAGAAGGTGGGATTGTGAGGGAGTGAGTATGTATATATATATATATATATATATATATATATAGATGAAAATTTTAGCAAAAAGTTTTTAATGACAAAGTATCCTTTTACCATATTCTTACATTTTCCGACATTTAAGGGGCTAGTTAATTTCCTTGGTCTAGACAATAAATAAATGAAAAGAGGGTGGGATTGTGAGGGACTGAGTATATATATATATATATATATATATATATATATAGATGAAATTTTTAGCAAAAAGTTTTGAATGACAAAGTATCCTTTTACCATATTTTTACATTTTCCGACATTTAATGGGCTAATTAATTTCCTTGGTCTTGACAATAAATAAATGAAAAGAGGGCATATTTTTACATTTTCCGACATTTAATGGGCTAATTAATTTCTTTGGTCTTGACAATAAATAAATGAAAAGAGGGCGTGGAAAATGTAAAAATATGGTAAAAGGATACTTTGTCATTAAAAACTTTTTGCTAAAAATTTCATTTTACCATATATTTACATTTTCCGACATTTAATGGGCTAATTAATTTCCTTGGTCTTGACAATAAATAAATGAAAAGAGGGTGGGATTGTGAGGGACTGAGGGTAATTTTGTCTTCACCCAAGTATGCTATAATGATATTATATATATTGGCACATAATAGTATCATTTTCACATGATCATTCTTTACTGCAAATTTTCAGAGTAGTACTCTTGTTGGTCTTCTTCGTCCCAAAGTCGGTGACTGATCAAGGAAAACCTAGAAGCGCACTGGTAATTACAACTATAATTCTACTGTCTATACCAGGACCATTGCAATATATATCTATATTTTATTTTCATTAAAGTATATATATATATATATATATATATATATATATATATATATATATATATATATCAATGCACTTCTATATGGACATCTCTTCTTCTCCTATGACCTTTGACGTTAGCTTCTGTAGTACTGCTTTAGCAGAATATATGCTACGAATTTCGCAGTAGATGGTACAAGTATTACGTGAGAAAGATAGAAAATCTCCAAAAAATTCCTTTAACTAATTTGCAACCATTGATTCTAGTTTTTTTTTTCTCCATAAAGTTTGTTTTTAATAACAATTTACAACCATGAGATGTTTTTTGTTCGTTTACTTTAATGAATTTTTATTTTGCTGACTAGTTTCATATATATATATATATATATATATATATATATATATATATTCTTTTTTGACAGTTGCAAACCTTGCTAACCTTGTATACGGGCACGGGTTTCAGGGTGAGACCCTTCACCATTATTACATGGACCTTGGAAATTCTTATCGATCATTGTCTTACACTTTCAAAAAATTGACAGTGAAATTATAAATATCATCTCTATTCCTTTCAGCGTTGAGAAGTTCGTCTTCTACTTCATGGACTGTGTCTCACATAATAGAGGAGAACATGATCTTGCTTTTTATGTCATGTGTGTAATAGCCGCCTTTGTATAGCTTATGTGTGGTATCATAGAACTCATAAAACCTAATTTGAATGCTATTATACTCAGTTGGGTAGCCTTAAATTTATCATCCATATCAATTACAATACAAGGTATAGAAAACTGACCACAACAACCAGTACAATCTGATGCACTTCTACTAGTAACTTCTATGTGATAGTTGAGAAGTTGGAAATTTTGGAGAATGATGTCTCTTAAGGTACTCTCTTAAACCTATGGCTTATAGAACCAATATTGAATATTTATTATTTGATCTGAATAAATTTCACATTCCAATTGATGCCGCTCTACCAAGAGGAGTCGATGAACTCGTCTTCACAACAATATCAAAACGAAATAAAGAATAAAGCAAGAGATCAAATGAATTTTGAAAAGCAAGCAATTCACTGCTGTAAAATTATAACTTCAATCAATGATGAAACCTTAACAATTACAAGGGTCTATATAATGTTTCTTCTTCCTCAATCTTAGCCATATATGGCTATACTACCAAATATAAATAAGAACACAAATAGGAAAGTTGCCGAAATAAAATAAATTGCTGAAAATTAGGAAATTGTTAAAAATCAGAATTAAATCAAAACTTGCTAAAAATTGGTTCTTCTTCCCCTTCTTCCACTTCTTTCCTTTTTTGGGTGTTCCTAACCTTTTAGGAAATCTCCTATTAAGTCCATAGCTACATCAGTCCCCCCTTCTCAAATAATAAATATTCAATATTGGTTCTATAAGCCATAGGTTTAAGAGAGTACCTTAAGAGACATCATTCTCCAAAATTTCCAACTTCTCAACTATCACGGTAGAAGTTATTGGCAGAAGGGCATCAGATTGTACTGGTTGTTGTGGTGAGTTTTCTATAGCTTGTATTGCAATTGATATGGATGATAAATTTAAAGCTACCCCACTGAGTATTATAGCATTCAAATTAGGTTTTATGAATTCTATGATACCACACATAAGCTGTACAAAGGCGGCTATTACACATATGACATAAAAAGTAAGATCATGTTCTCCTCTATTATGTGAGACAAAGTCCATGAAGTAGAAGACAAACTTCTCAACACTGAAAGGAATAGAGATAATATTTATAATTTCAGTGTCAATTTTTTGAGAGTGTAAGAGGATGATAAGAATTTCCAAGGTCCATGTAATAATGGTGAAGGATCACACCCTGAAACCCATGCCTGTGTACAAGGTTAGCAACCTCCGCATCTGTCAAAAAGAATATATATATATATATATATATATATATATATATATATATATATATATGAAACCAGTCAGCAAAATAAAATTTCATTAAATTAAACGAACTAAAAACAGCTCATCTTTGTAAATTGTTATTAAAAATAAACTTTATGAAGAAAAAAAAAACTAGAATCAATGGTTGCAAATTAGTTAAAGGAATTTTTTGGAGATTTTCTACTTTCTCACATAATGCTTTACATAAAACACTTAACCCTTTTTTTTATTTTTATAAAATACAATAAATAAAAATTTTGGTTGCTCAAAAATATAAATATAATAAAATAAAATACAATAAATTAAAATTTTATAAAAAACAATAATAAAAAAATTAAAGAATACAATAAATTAAAAAATTGATAGTAATATTTAATATCACATTTACGTTTAGTAGTAATATTTTGAACCACAATTTTTAGTCAAAGATACTACTAATTTTATTTTTTTTAAATTAATTTTGAGTTACCAAACATATTTTTAGTTTTCTGTTTTCAAAATGAAAGAGCAATTGCAGGTCTAGATTATTGGTAGAGCACAAAAACTTACTCGAGGTAATTTTTATTTTATTTGTTTATTATTATTGTTTTGAAAAATTACTTGTTACTCGTAATTTTAATTTTAAAAAGAACTAATGTCGAACTTTGCAATTCGAATTGAAAAGTGAGTAACCTCCTGATAATCTGGAAGATCTAATAGTAGAGACTTAGACCTTATGAGCTTTAATGCCTTTCACCTTTACAGAGAGTTTTTATGCTAACTCTGAGTTACAAGATGACTCAATTTTATTGGATACCGTATTAAAAATTGTTGTTAGTCTCATTATCTTTCATTTTGGTTAATCACTGAGAATGAAATCACTTCGACTTAAGAGAAACATACGCCTTGTAATTTATTTTGTCTACTATCATATCATACCATAATCCTTGTTTCTATTGTTAGTTTCTGAAAAGTGATATGGATGTTCTTGTGAAAAAGAAAAAAAAAATCATTATATTTTTTTCAATGAAAAAAAAAAGAGAAAAAAAGAAAGAAAAAAATAAGAGAATAAAAGGGAAAAAAGAAAAGAAAAGAAGAAGACAAGTTTTCCCTTTGAGATATCTTGAAAACTCGTCACTTTCAAAAACATTCACCTACAACCCCATCCTAATCACCACCTGTAGGATTTATGGAAAGATATGATAGTGGGTAATAAGTGAGAAGGCGCTATGGTGGGTAGCTCAACATTCTCCCAAAAGTGATCAACATTCCTATCATGAGACTTTTCAATTTATATGTATCGGTTTTTCATATTAGTATGTGAGCTTGCTTTTACTTTGAAAATAAAGTTTCTACTCACATACAACTGAGAGAAACAATTAGCCAAATCTCCTAGAGTTATTTTTTAGAGAGATATTTACTTGTGAGATTTGAAGTCGAAACGTTTTTTTCTTCTAGTGACTTGGGAATTACATTAATTGGATTTGAGGATGACTTTTTGTCGAGTTCACACACATGCACTCTGCTTTTAGGTTGCTTGTGGATGAATTTTCTTTAATGTTTATTTTTATGACACCCTAGTAGCTTGTTGTGTATGAGGAACTTAACAATTTCATTTATTATTTTTCATGTTTCATGGATATATAGAAGATTCTCTGAACAATAGGGGAAACTACTGCCTTAAAATAACTATTCTTTTGTAGTAGTTAGGAAGTTTGTCGGTATTTTCACTGCAAACCCTCACTAGGCTATAGCTTGTCCATTAGAGGTAACCTAGGGGTTTAAGGCCTTGTTGTATATGGTAAATGCAATCGAGAACAGCCTGCGAAAGTGGCACATCTTTAGTTAGGAGTTAAATAAAAATGCAATTTTGTGCATTAATCTCTTTTGCTTGTATTTGCTAGAGGACTAGCAAAAGCTCGTTTGAGGGTAATTTGATAAGTGTACAAAACTTGCTATTTTACATCTCAAAATAAGTTTTAATTACTCTTTTATTTTATTTAAATGTTCTTATCTTTGCATTTTATGTTTTATAGAGGCTGATCAGTTGCTCAGTGCGAAAGTAGATTTAAAATATAAAGGGAGGGTGATTAGCTTTACTCGTTTTTTGCTTAATATTTCAAATTATTCAATTTTAAGTCCAATTAAAGTCTAAGTTATTCCACAAATCAAGTAAATAAAATAAAGTGTAGTAAAATAAACGAATGCACCAAATATACGTGAAAAACTCATATTGAAAAAATATTTCGGGTAAGACTTTATAACCCCGGAGAGCAAAATCCACTATTATCGAATCAAACTACAACAGATTATATCCAAACTCACCCTCACTCCACTTTAACAAGAACTTGCAGAAGGGTAACTGGAATAACACGAACACTTAGCAAATATTATGTCTCATTCGTGGCACAATCTTCTTCTCCTTCCTCACCAATGAATAGTTGTTGAAGAAGTCAATTTAGTAACTTGATAAAAAAGAAATCTTAATTTAAAACAGTTTTCGAATAGTTGATCAAGCAAATAAAGACACTCTAAATCACTCAATTAATATGTGTGTGTTCTTAAAAATATAAACAAATAATTGAGAGAAAAATTCTCTGCTAGAAAAATATCTCAATGTTTTCTTTCTCTAAAATATAAATTTCTTGTCTATTGAAAGCGTAATCAAAATACATTGGGAGAGAAATCATATGAGACTTTTATAGAGGTTAAAAACTCTAATTTTCCTTGAAAAACAAGTTAAAAATCAATAGGAAACAACTCTCAAAGTTTAAGAAAATTTCAGAGTCAAATTCGGGTCAAAACAAGACACTGCAGAACAAATTTTCGCCAACAGAAAGCTTGGGCCAGTCTAGCCTATTCCTTGGACTGGTCTAGGCTTATACCTACAAAAAACTAAATCTTGAGACCTCTTGGACCAGTCCATCTTAAACCCTGGATTGGTCCAACCTTGAAAGTTTGCAAAATTTGCTTCAAAACTCCTTTTTTCAAGGTACGGACCTCCCGGTTTGAAATATATATGTTCTCACCACTTTACCTGGATTACGTGATTCTTATACATGATCAACAATATCCTCATGCAATCAAAATCATCTGAAAACTTCAATTGATCAAATCCTTGTTCAGACCATTGATGCCTTCTTCCGAAGATTCAAGTTTCATCATTTGAAGAACACTTGCATTTATGTTAGCTCACTCTAAGACTTCAATTACATGATCAATGACAAGAATATAAATGAAATATTACAATTCGATCATGTTTAGTTTTGACACCAAAAATTGCCAATTATAAAAATATACGTCACAATTTCCCCCTTTAGCAATTTTGTGACAAAACTAACCTAGACAGTTATAACATATCCACTGAATAAATCAGAGTACAATAGGTCCCAAACATGCCAAAATACAAAGAAATATAGTTTGAAGATCTCAAAGCATCATGAGCAAGCTTCCAAACTTTATACGTAGTGTCTGCCAAAAACCTAAAAAATTTGCACATCATGCAAGCAACACTACCAGCAAAAACTTAATCAAAAAAATATAATGCTATAAAAATCAACTCCAAACTCTCCCTTAATCATATAACCATATCACCAAGAAAACATATGTCTCCTCCCATTTGTCAAAGCACCTATATAAGTCTTTCCCATTTTGAAACAAATTGACAAAGTAAAAATTAGGAGAGCAAGAGATAATCAATCAATACATGATTAAGTGAGATAAAACTTAAACTCTATTCAAATATATCACATAAGTTCGCAAAATAATGGAGTAAGACACAAACATAAGAGGGAAGGCAGTGGGTTCTAAGAATTCATAAATAACATTCAAAATTAAAGCAGTAAGACACAAACAAAAGAGCTATCTCAAATTCATAGCGACAAAGTTCTAAGAATTTCGTGATCTTTATCACCAATGAGGACTATTAACTGTCCATGTTCGCACAGGCATTTGGCCATCTAGTATCTCCTCTCTTTTAAGAGGAAAGACAGAGAGTTCGAGTCTCCCCAAGTATATTGTGCAAAGAATTGCAATAAAATATTATGTATTTCTTTAATTTAATATTTTTTTGAGCTTTTATTTCAATATCAATAAATAATCTTTTATTTATACTAAAAAAAGGAGAAAAAAAAAAGCAAACAAACTAGTCTATGGCATAACAAGTACAATATGGTAATGTTTTTTTTTTTGGAGGACAATTGAGCCCTTTTTTATGTTCGATTTAACTGTAGCTTTAGTTGGGCCTTTTGTGTATTGGTCTTTTTTTGGGGGTCTTGCCATATCTACTGGGCTTAACTAGTTAGCCCATTATTTTGTCTTGATATGCTGGGCCTGGTGCCCCAACTCATCTAAATTCTTGCATCATTTATACACTTGCTTAAACTTCCAAATTACCTTATTCATGTTCAATAGATTATCTATTTTGATAAAAGTCTGGTACAAAAAAAATAAAAAAAAAGTCCCCTCAGTTGAATAAATTATCTCTTAATTTTGAAAGGAGTATCGAAGAAAAAAGTTGAGTTTACGAAGAACAGTTGATATATAATTTTTAAGAGTTTATTAGTAAAGAAATTTTTATTGGTGAAGAGGATAATTTGAGTCTATTAGCATATATACAATTTTTAGAAGTTTATTTGCCAAAGAATTTTGATAGGAGTGAATGATTTGAAACACATTATTTATATAATAAATGATTTTATTAATAACATAGTTTTTATATAACTATAATAAAAGATTTTTTATCTAATAAATGAATTTTATGAAGAGTTTTCATATCACTAAATGATTTGGAACGCCTTGTAAAAGAGTTTTTATATAACTATAATAGAATAGTTTTTATCTAATAAATGAAGTTTGTCAATAAAAGAGTTTTATATCACTAAATGATTTGAAACACCTTGTACTTTTAATAATAGTACAGATAGATAGATATAGATATATATGACATAGTTTTTTAATAATTTTAAATAGACAAAACAAATAAATACATAAAACTCTTTTACCAATGACCCTCGATTACCTTATCGGCTAAAGGTTATTTTTTTTCTTCCTATTATTAACAAATAAAGAAAGATAATGTTAATACTCTTAAATCGTGTTTATTGTATTTTAATAAATTCAAAATTGACCTAATATAATTTTAGGGCTACGAAAAATTTTTTAAAGTGAACTTTTAATATTTAATATTTAATATATTAATATTAAATAATAGTTAATAAATTTTATTTAAAAATAATCCTAAATTTTTTGTATTTGATATGAATTATCTTGTTCATTTGTATATCTAAACTTTTTGTTATGTTTTAATTATTAATGGTAACAAATTTATGTAGAGTTCCTTCTCTCTCTCTTCATTCTTTCCGTTCAAAATTATTCTTTTATGATCTCACCTGACAACTTCTTGCTGTTGTGCACATAGTAAAGTTTGCCTTTGAAGTCCGAGAAGATATTGGAGATGGTGGTTTGTGCATGCATGACCATGGTGGTGGTGATCGGCACTGCAGGATGATGATTGTTAGCTTCGATAGTGGGGTTGTAATGCACGATGGAGTGGAGCTTCGCACGGTGGTTGCGCATGGTGCTCGGCTTGGGCAGTGGGGTCGACGGGGCTTCATGGTGAAGTGGGTCTTTGAGCTCGGAGCAGGTGAAGAAGACGGTGAGTGGTGAGGCTCGGCTGGGTCTTCAGCATCGGAGTTTTACGGAGGTGGAGTTGGGTCTGTTCGGTGGTTCTCTTCCATGGAAGATGGTGCATGGAACTTTGGTTGACAGTGCCTAGCCGTGGCTTGATGGAGCACGGGACTGTAGAGTAGGCGAGCTAGGTCTTCTCTTGCATGGAGACAATGGTGGTGAAGCTTGGCGGAGAAGCTTCGGGTGATGGCCTGGCATGGCGATTATTTCGGTTGGTTTGTTTGGAACTCGGGTGGACTGTCCATGATCAACTCCAGTAGTAGATGCTATGGTGTTGCATGAGGAAATTGAATACTCACAGTGCGTCAAACAAGCAGAGACAACTAAATTGAAACTTAAAACATCACGGGAAAAACAAGATAATAATTTTAAGATATCTAGAATAAAATTTATAGGAAAATAATTAAACAAAATGAAATAAAAATATAATGGTTTGGTAATAAAGAACTAACAAATATGATTTTAGAGATAATAATATACATAAAATATACAAAGTATACTAAGTCAAATTATCAACCGCCTATCGATCATGTACCAAAATAAATAGGAGCAAGCAATGCATTTTCAAATCATATCAACAGCCTAAAAGAAAACACAAAAAAAAAATACACACACAAACACAAAATAGTTAAATATAATACATATAAAGAATATATAAAAATATATAGACATAATATATATATATAGCCGTGGCTTGATAGAGAGAGAGAGAAGAGAGAAAGAAAAAGAAAAGAAAAAAAAAAGAGTTTGGCTATTTTTGGTCTTTATTAATTTTAAAGGTTAAATAGATTATTTGACGACAAAGTCAAATGGCATACAAGTCTTTTTGTATAGTGTTTGATCTACCAATATATCGTTTAGGTTCTCTCTGATAGACGATAAAAAATGTTTGAGTTTATACGGTTACTATAAACAAAGTTTCTCTTTATGTGAAATAAGTCCAAACCACAAGGGATGTGAGTGTAATTTACCCTTTATTATATTCTGCATTATTTCGATTTTAGTCTCATAATCAGATACCTATGGAAAGAGAAATCATTGAGATGTTCTATAATAAGATTAAATAAGATTTTATCTCTGTGTAAATCCAACAACAGTAAAGTATTAAATTCAAAAAATAGTATGGGAAATTTGTAAAGTGGGGCTAAGGTGGGGTGAAGGGTTATTTTAATAAAATTAATTGAAAAGGGTAAAATGGTTATGCAAAAAGGGGAGTTGTTTCCAACGTTTGAAAAGTATGAGGTTATTTGGTGATAAAAATAACACAAAGGAGTATTTTTATTTGGTGATAAAAATAACACAAGGGATAAAAATTATATAATTGCGTTAGGTTGATTTTGGTGCTTCATGATGAATAGAGATGTTGCCAACTGAAGAAATGGCTTTCATCAATTTCAACTCAGAGATGAATTAATTTAAATCCTCTTTGCTTATAACTATTGCTTATAGCTATTCCGCAAGTATACATAAAGTGGCACATAAGCTGCAATTGTTATGATTGTTTAGTAGACAACTGCAGAGAATAACCATTGTTTCTTCCCACCTCTGTTTTCTCCATACCCACAGGTTATTTTTATCTGGAAGTCTGTGACAAATGGAAGACTCACCTTCCCACATCCATTCAACTCAACCATTTCAAGGCCCTCTCCTCCCAACCAATGACACTGAACATGGTAACAACACTGAACCATAAGGTGGTTTGTCCCATGTTTATGGCCAAGATCACCACAATGAAGGTGAAAATTATGAGGTAATTGAAGACGGAAGAGCCTTATCGATGGCAAAGTAGATTGTCAATGAAGCTCCTGCTAGATCTCTTGCAAATGCTAGGGAGGAACTAGCTATGGCTAGAAACAAAATAACAGAACTTGAAGTTGCTATAAAACAGAAATCATCCCATAGTTTTGGTTTGGTTGAGAATGACCTTTAGTCACAAGCAAAGGGACCTGGACAGTGTTCTGAAACATGTTTATGAAAATCATTTAGGAAAGGAGAAAGGTAAAATTGATGAGCAACCACAGCAACACTTTATCCACACCAATGGTTCCTTTAGCAGAGGTAGAGGCAGAGGATACAATAGAGGAGGCAGAGATGACAAAGGAGCCCAAAAGCATCTACCTTCAACTCACGCGCCACCAGGTGAAAGTAGGAGCACAAAGTCAAAAGTAAGTACAAGCAACCACCTTATCTCTGACACTTCTACTCCAAGAGACTTTCATAATTATAGACATGATCCTAGTATTTTGTCTACCCAGCCACTTCCCCATCCTACCAAATTACCCAATACAAGACCTGTACCATCTCGAGACGAGCAACGCAGTTGGTCTGCCATTGCTGCCAGTGGGACTAGCGTCCAGGGAAGAGAATTTGACACTAACAGGATGGTGTTTGAATTTCTCCCTCCCGGAGATGAAGTGAAAATGCCAATAGTTGTCAACCTCCCAGATGAATTAGCAAAGGAAGGTTGTGATGAATGGGAGACATGCTTAGTGAGATATTTCATATAAAAAAAAAACTTCCATTTTCAATTGTTCAAACATAAGTCAAGAAAATGTGGAGCAAGATGGGGTTAAAGGAAGTGCTGGCTGATGATAAGGGAATTTTCTTTTTCAGATTCTCTGAGGAGGAAATATGTCAGAAAGTCCTTTTGAATGGTCCATAGATGATTATGGGAAGACCTATCATTTTGAAAAAATGGCAAAGGAACATAGAACTTAATAAAGAGTCTTGTAGACACATTCCCCTGTGGGTGAAGTTTTTCAATATACCCTTAGAGTATTGGACAGCTAAGGGGCTCAGCTACACCACAAGTGCTGTGAAGAGACCTCTCTTTGCCAACAACCCCACTGAATCTAAGAAGCGGATCAGTTTCGCGAGGGTGTGTATTGAAATGGATGCCTTTAAACGTCTTATTGAAAATTTCAAACTCAAAGTTAGTCCAGAGAGGTTCATTAACATTAAAGCAGATTACTAGTGGAAACCTCAGGTGTGTTCTTCTTATAACTGTTTTGGGCATGAGAAATTCAAATGCCTTGTCAATCCTATACAAGCTAACCCGTTCAACCAATCTCTGATCACTACCCAAACCCTAACAAATGAAACCAAAAACATATGTGAATGGACTGTGGTCAATAGATACCACAAAGCATATTCTATTTTACATATGCTTCCTCAGAGCAATGAACCCCACTCATCTGATGTTCATCCTACAAATGATATGTTATGCAATGATGCCTCTATTGCTAGAGAACACAACACTATCCACTCACCAGTTCTGTCAAGTTCAAAAGGACACCAAACAACCATCCATACAAATTCTCAAAACAGTGAACCTATCCTTGATCATCCCCAAAGTGAGTCTATCAGAGGAGGCTCCATTCAAATTGTACTTCCCATTCCAACTTATGGTAGGAGAAGTGAGAAAATCATCATTACAAACATTGATGAAGGACTTGTTGTTAGAAAGGAAGAAAATACCTCAAAACAGGATGAAGCTTTTAATAGATGTTCTAGTTCTTCCTTGACAACCAATGATAGTACCTCATCTTTTGGTGTTGGTAATGAATTGGGAGACCATGGCAACAGTCAAGCTAAAGAAGATCATGGGATGTCCAAGAGGAAAAAAAAAAGAAGAAAAGAAGGAAAATCAAAATACCAACATGCCTGTGTTAGGCTTTCCTACACTGACCCAATAATCCCTACAACGGCTTGGAATATCAGGGGTCTCAATTCCCCTGCAAAACAGAGAGAAATAAGGAGGCTTATCAGAGATGCTAAGTTCCAATTGGTAGCTATTCTGGAAACAAAAGTCCAGGAAGTAAATATGGGTGATATAAAGAAAAATATTGCTCCCACGTGACATATGTTGCATAATTATAGCCACTCTAGCATGGGTAGAATATGGATTTTGTATAATCCTAATGTTGTCAAGGTGTAGAAACTAAGTGGTAGTGCTCAGGCTATTCACTGTTCAGTTACATTTATAAGTGATCTAACATTTTTCTTGATCTCTGCTATTTATGCATTTAACTCTGCAGAACAGAGAAGAAGACTTTGGACAGATATCAATGGGACGGTTCATCTCTATGCTCAATCTCTATGGATACTCTTGGGAGATTTTAATATATTCAGACACCCTACAGAAAATTATGGAGACTCACAAAGATGGACTCTTCCTATGGATGATTTCAATAAACGCCTACACAGAGCTGAGCTTACAGACCTTAGATATAGTGGATTTTATTTTACTTGGTCTAATAGAGCAATAGGATTGCAAATGTCTCAAGAAAGTTGGATAAGGTCCTTACTAATGACAAGTGGAATTCTTCATTCCCTTTATCTGCCTGTGAGTTCATGCCCCATGGTGTTTCTGACCATTCCCCTATGGTGGTTAAACTTGGAACTTCGGATCCTAAAAGGAAAATTCCTTTCAAAATTTTTAACTTTATTGGAAATCACAAGGATTTCATTCCTACTGTGGCTCAGGTATGGTCTCAAAGTATTATTGGTAACTCCATGTACCAAGTCATTAGGAAGTTAAAGATGTTGAAGCATCATCTTAAGTGCCTAAATGAGAAAGAATTTAGTGACATATCAGCTAAGGTTAGAGATGCTAAGGATGGTCTTAGCTTATGTCAAGCAAGCCTTGACACTGATCCTTGTAATGAGCAATTAAAGAACGATGAGAGGGAGCTTCTCCTGAAGTTTAATAACCTTGCAGGTGCATAGGAGATTTTCTTTACGCAAAAGTCCAATGCCGGATGGCTTAAGGAAGGGGATAAGAATATAATTTTTTTCATGAAGGCATTCAATAACAGGTGCAACAGAAGAAAAATTGTTAGGTTAAAGCTCCACAGTGGTAACACTACTAATGACATTAATATCATTAAGATGTAAACTCTAAACCATTTCTAAAGTATTCTAAGTAGCAGGCCAAATGATTACCCATGTTTGGATTCTATTAGCTCTGTGTATTCCAAGTCCATCCCTTCTCAATTTTTTGAAACTCTTGTTATTATTCCTTCCTTAGATGAGATAAAAGCCTATTTTTTCTCTAAGTAACAACAAATCTCCAGGGCCAAATGGGTACAATGTTTTTTTCTTTAAGAAGGCATGGCCTGTCATTGGAGAGGACATTTCTAAAGCAGCTAGGGAATTCTTTCTCACTGGTCAACTCTTAAAGGAAATCAACATGAATGAATTCAGACCCATCTCATGTTGTAACTTTATCTACAAAGTCATCTCTAAACTGTTTGCTAGTAAGCTCCAATTTGTTCTCCCTCACCTTGTTGATAAATTCCAAACTACCTTCATTAAGCACAGAAGAATAGGGGACAGTGTTTTCCTTGCTCAGGAAATCATGAAAGGTTATCACTTACCCTCTTCTTTTGTGCCTAAGTGCACCCTTAAAATTGACCTCCAAAAGGCATATGACTCTGTTAATTAATTGACATTCCTTCTTGATACTCTAAGTGTCATCAATTTTCCTCCCACCTTTATTGGATGGATTAAGGCTTGCATTACCAGCCCTGCTTTCTCTATTTCTCTCAATGGAGATTTATTTGGCTTCTTTAAAGGAACAAAGGGTATTTGTCATAGTTATGGATGTTCTTTCATTCATAATCTATAAGAAAATTGATAAAGATAACCACTTTCAATACCACTGGAAGTGTAGAAAAAGCAAACTCTCTCACTTAATTTTCGCTAATGATCTCATGTTTTTTTGCAATGGAGATCATCACTCTTTAAATATTCTGCTTGATGCTATAAATTCTTTCTCCAATCGTTCTGGATTAAAGCCAAACCTTTCCAAAAGCCTGTTGTTCACAGCTTCAATTCCTTCCCCTGTTCAGAGCTTAATGATTGATTCTTGTGGTTTTAAATTAGGAAACTTACCTATTAGATACCTCAGATTGTCCCTCATTTCTTTAAGATTAAGGCTATGTTTGGTAGGGTGGAAAAGAAAAGAAAGGATAACATTATTAATGAGAGAAAAGAAAAGAAAGGAAAGGGAAGGATAGTGTTAAATTTTTATCGTGTTTGGTTGATTAGTAAAGGAAAAGAAAGGAAATGAAACAATTTAAAATTTTACCATTATACCCTTTTATATTTAAAAGAATAAATTTTAGCTTTTATCAAAACAAGGGCAAAGTTGGTATTAACAAAATTTCATTAAAAAAGGTAGCATTTCCTTCCATTTCTTCCCATTTTTGAAAAAATAACAAAAGCTACTATTCACCCTTAATTTATCCCTCCAAATCCTTCCATTTCCTTTCCTTTCCTTTAAAAATTTCATACTAAACACACAAAATCATAACCCTCCAAATCCTTTCTTTTCTTTTCCTTCTGTTTCTTTCCTACCAAACTGACCCTAAAGGCTTCTGATTGCAGGTGTTTGGTGGAGAAAATTACAGCAAGGATCAAATGTTGGACTTCCAGATTTCTGTCCTATGCAGGTATACTTCAACTCATTATATCCATCTTACTTAGTATGGTGGGCTATTGGAATGGAATGTTCATCCTCCCTAAGATGGTTCTCAATCAAATAGATGGGATTCTTAGGAGCTTTCTTTGGTCAACTGTGGACATGAAAACAACTAAAGCAAAGATGGCGTGGGCGGATGTATGCAAGCCTAAGGATACGGGAGGTCTAGGATTACCTTATTTAGCTACCTTAAATAGAGTTTCTATGATAAGGCACATATGGAATATGTTCAATGATAAAGGTCAATCTATTTGGATTGATTGAGTTAAGGAAATATCATCAAAAGGAAAAGTTTCTGGAAACTAAAGGCATCTCTTTTGTGTTCTTGGAATTGGAAGATGATACTTCACATGCAGCATCTGGCTAGGCCTTTTATCAAGCATATCGTGGGTGATGGCAAAGACATATCCCTATGGCATGATTTCTGGCTTCCTATAGGACCTCTTGATCAAAGAATTGAGTAGGATCATATATACAGCTCTCAGTGGTGTGATGAAACAAAGGTTGGGTCCTTCATAAGACATAACCAATGGAGGCTCCCTCGTAGGCTCAGGGACATGTTTCCTACCATCGGAAGAGAAAAATAATTGCCTTCTCTCAATCATTCTGTTCCTGATTCAATTGTATGGGTGTTATCTAAACTAGGTATCTTCAGCCTTGGATCAACTTACCGAGCAATTCTTTCTATTCTCCTGTTGTGCTCTAGTCTTCCTCTGTGTGGTTCCAAAACCACATTCCCCAACAATTATTCATTTCAAGGCTTGCTTTCAACCGAAAGCTACAATCTAGAGATTGTAAGAGCTTCATTCATAAACATTTTCCAAACTTTTGCTCCCTATGCAAAGCCAGTGCAGAAACTCATTCCCACCCTTTCTTCAGATGTCCATATTCATTAAAGGTCTGGAAGTTCTTTCAACACAAGCGTGGTGTGCGCCTTGGTGATGTTGATATTTCTGCTATTGCCAAATGGACTAGAGAAGTCTGGAATGATAATACAAATGTTGGTATAGCCTTCGTGTTTAAATTTTCTCTCAGGATGTATTTATTTCTTATAGAGGGAGCGTAACAGGTGATCATCATTGGATAAATGTTCATCACAAATGATTATCCAAAGGAAGATCTTCACAAGTGTGCGCAAACGCCTTTTGAAGTCCAAGCTTCGTGATTGCAGAAGTATGAGAGCTGTTACAGAAGCTTTCAACCTCCCATGTTCGATTTTCAACAAAACTTGAATATATGGCTTCCTTGTTGAGCTTTCCCCCAACAGTTATGGTTCAAATTTCTGTTGGTTTAATGGTTAATTAGGCCTCTGTTTGGAGTCTCAGCATTTGGGCTTGTAAAGCTTTGCCTCTGTTTTTTGGGCCTTGCCCTCTCTTGTACACTTTTTCTCTTTTAGTGAATTTTGAATTACCGAAAAATACTGTAAAGAATATACGAGGAACTAACATAATGTCTCAACTTTCAAACTTCTACACTGCATGTCATACGTTTGTTTTTGTATGGTAACTCAACCCAAGCAGCACTCTCTTTTCACGTTCACAACACATAACGACAACGTGAGAGAGTAAAAATTTACTCGTATCACTGAACAAAGTAGGGTTACAACTCGGACGGCTTAACAAAGTAGGACTACAACTCAGACGGGTTGGAGGTATAATTTGGACTCAACTCAAGGTATCAAATGTTCAATCTTAACCCAATTGACCTGATTTCAAATTCTAACTATTCAATCTGAGCCTAACCTAGCCTTAAATTTTTTAACTCAGGTTTGTAACTCAAGCTGAAATTTCGGGTTAATTCGGATTGCCCATAACTCAACCCAAGCCCAAGCCTAATTAAAATTTGGACTCAACTCAACGTATAAAATGTTCAATCTTAACCCAACTGACCCAACTTCAAATTCTAACTACTCAATCCGAGCCTAACCCAGCCTTAAATTTTTAAACTCAAGTTTGCAACTTAGTATGAGATTTCGAGTTAATTCGGATTGCCCATAACTCAACCCAAGCCCAAGTCTAATTAAGTTCGGGTTAAAAATTTTCAACTTAAGTCCAACCCTAATTATAAAAATGATTGTCTAAACCCCCATGTAAAATCGGACTATGTTCGAATTGACTAACCTAAGTTACAACTCCTAGAACAAAGTGCTTCAATCAAACTAATAAACTTTAAATAATTTAAAATACGACTCATTGCATTAAAAGACAATTCTCACTGCAATACAATACAAGTCAATATAACCAACAACAAATTCTCACTTCATTAAAAGACAATTCTCACTGTTTTCATGACGTGAATTATTGAATTTTTTTTTTGCAAATAATAAAACTATTTTAATTGATTTTCTTAAAATTTTCTTAATTACCAAAAAAAAACATCAAATTCCAAAATAGACACTCATAAGCAGGCAAAACACAAACAACACACCAAACCGAAAAAAAAAATAAAAACTATTAAACTTAAACATGTTTCATCAAATTATAAACGAAACCATAGCAAATAGAGAAATATAAACTTCATATCTCAAGCAGCAATCCAAGGGAAAACACATGCTGCATCAAATTAATTAATATGCACGCGTAGAGAGAAACTAGAGAAAGATTTAAACAAAATCTTTCATTGCCAAATTTCCTTGGATGAACTGTGGGAAGTTGCCCGAGTTTCATGTTGATATAATGGTAGAGAATGAGACTGACATTAGAAGATTAGAGGCACAACACAAACCCTAAAAAAATTATTTGAGCGAAGTTGCCCGAGTTTCGTGTTCATATAATTGTAGAGAAAGAGACTGACATTAGAAGATTAGAGGAAGAACACAAACCCTAAAAAAATTATTTGAGCGAAGTTGCCCGAGTTTCATGTTCATATAATTGTAGAGAGGGAGGCTGACATTAGAAGATTAGAGGTGCAGCACAAACCTTAAAAAAATTATTTGAGCATAGTGGTGATTTTTAGCATTATATGAACAGAAGAGAGAAAAGGGAGGGATGTAATTTCATAAATTTTCGGGAGCTCCATGACCCATAAGTTTTATACCTTCTAACATCTCAAGTTGAAAATTATCATCCCTCTTTATCATTGCATTTTTATGTCATGGGTTCCTTTTGTTCTTTTGATATTGAATATTATTTGGAAATTGGAATGCAGACCATTCTGTTCAAAAGTAGTACTGAAGGTCACTGAACACCAATGCAATCCCAATTAAAAAAGAAAATAATCAAAATTGCTCTTGCCATTCAACGGTAATCACTTGGGCTGAAAGCTGCCACAAGAATAAGGGTAAGATGGCAGAGTAAGAGTCAACTTTTGTGCCAAAACCTCAGGTGCCATGTGTATAAGAAACATGGAAACAGCAGTCCATAACCAACTCTCAGAATACGTGTCTCAGTGCCACCAATGCTCAAGCATTTGCCATTGAACAAGGCAACAACTCTCGTTCAAAAAATGATTGAAACATACATGTATATATGCACAGAGAATAATAGATTTCCGTATCACGGGAGGGGGCATATAGGTAATAGTTGATTACTGAATTAACAACTAAATTAGAATAATTTCTTGTACTAGGTAGATTAAAGACCCACCTTGATAAAGCCATCGCTAAAAATATATGAATCCCCCAAAATGAGTGCTTTACTACACTGAAAGCAAGACAATAAAGTAAATAAAGTATGTCAACATAACAAATCATTAGCAAATAGTGATAGGGTAGCCGAATGTCACCTTAAGGGCCACTGGAACAGATCGACAAAGTGACAGAATTTTAGATGCATCCTGGGATCCGAAAGATGTGGGTAAAACTGAAAGTGAATCAATCCTGTAATAGTCCAACCAATTATTTCAGAAAAGAGCATTCTGACAATGTTTTGACAAAACTGTAATATGAAAAGTACAAAATACAACTTTATGCATTGAAGGACTACTTGTATGACAAACCAATGTTCTAAAAGCACCACAAAACAGAGAACATAGAAACAGAAATAGTTATTCTGCAAAACGATCTGTTGTTAACAAGCAATGTGATATCATATAAAGAGACCTCCACTAGCCATGATCCAAAAATATTATTAACAGAGGCTTCTCTCATCATCATCATCATCATACAAAAAAAGGGCAAAGTTTTTTTTTGAATCAAACTGCCTTCGGAAGGATCTTAAAATGCTGTAAGGTCATCACATATCAAAATTTCTGAAAGCCCTCTTTCATGCATTCAAGCAATAAAATCCAATTTTCGTGAACTCTGAATATAAAATGGATGTGTGGCAACTGGAAAGCCAAGAGAATTGGCAAAATTATAGATGAGCATATTCCTAATAAGTTAGAGCAAAGGCCATTTAAGGGACAAGAAGAGAAAATATTGATTTCTTGTAGAGCAAAAATGAAACTGCATAAGCAAGAAAGAGAGAGAGTGTCTAGATTGAGAATATGATTTAAAAATATGGTGGCCCCAGATGGAGCAGCATGGTGAAACGAGTTTCACGTAGCCAGTAATATACAGGGGACAAACCTTCCTTCCAGCCCTGAGCTATTGATCCTACCAAAACCCAGCCCACTTAGTCCCCCCTCGTTGTCAAGTCTTCCAGCTTTTGACCCAAAGGTCCCTTAACTTAAGAATTTATCCAGTTCTAGACCTTCTCTATTGACCATCAACTCACCAACATGGACACACTGTCTTTTGAACCAACACCCAGCCCATCAACTCCTCTTGAGCACATACCCCGAGGTCCTGGATCAACCTTCCTTATTACACTTTTTATTGATATCTTAATAACCTATCTCACAAGGCCTCGATCTTGGACCTGTCTTTTCTGCTATTAGGTCCAGTTCTTGGCCCAGATCCCATACATATCTCATGCCCCACTGCATTGTAGCTATAATCCTTTCACATTAACCATCATATCCTCAGGTGCTATATGCCACTAAATTTTTCAAAATTCAAAACTATACTGTTAATGGGTTAATAACTGATAAGAGTGCAGATCCTCTTTTACATTTTTAAAATACAATGATGGACATTCTTCATTTTAAATCTGACATCAAACATTCGTATATTTCCAATTCCTGAATCTGGCACTTACATTCCATGTGCCACCCTACACTTAGTTTTGGGTCTTCACTCATAAATGCCTTCTCTTAAACCAATAAGCACAATCCATTCTTTTTTTTATTTTACGATAGAACCCTCTGAATGAGGAAGCAGCGATAATGCTGCAACCTCTTAAAAAATATAAGATGCTCCAAGCCTCCATGTCTAACAGCAGTAACCTTTTCAAGTACTTATCAGTTATATGAACTTAACGGCTGTGTTGGGACAACAAAACCACAGAAATATGGAGACTCAATGTGAGACAATAAAACAATCACACACAAACACAAGATACAACGTGGTTCGGCTAAAACTGGCTTACATCCACGGATGAGAAGAGATTCCACTATGATTTCTAGAGATATTACAACATTAGAGTATTAATACTGAGTACATGCCTTTTCATCATGTACAACTCCACGAGTCTATTCTATCGCTATCATTGCTACCGGTGCTTTTCATACTCTACCAACCTATAAACTACCTCTACCCATCAACTCTCTCATGAGATTATAAGTCTCAACCCAAAATCTAGGTATCTATTTATAGAGTTTCAAACTCAATTCCTTGTTCCACAAAGATTACAATTCTTTGAAGTCCAAAACTTGTCTAACAAGAAATTCCTTAACAGAATACAACTCTAAAATAGAAACCCAATTAGACTAGGAATTTGAGACAAAATTCCCAACAATCTCTACCTTGAATCAAATTCCATCAAGTTAATCATCGCTTCCCACGACATTGATCAGGACAATTGATTGCATTTTCAATCTTGCACACAAACCAAAACCCCTTTAGGGACTTCCATCCACAGACCATTCCTATAACCCAGTTTGATTTAGGGACTGCACCCAAGGAGGCAGTTCATCCTTACTCTTCAGTTGTATGTCAATATGTCACAATCCTCCTGCAAAACCTTGACTGAAGAAGGTTGCTCCAGTCAACATGTACAAATAAATTATTAGAGCCCTTCATTGTGGTTGGACCACTATGCTCTTATCCTCTAACACAAAAGTTTAAGCTATTAAATAATACTCATCATCACCCTTATATGTCCTGGGACAAAGACAGTCCCTCTAAGAATTAGCCTCCAGAAGTGAAGTCAGTTACTGTTTGTTTGCTTATAGAGGCGGTCATGGCTCTTATCCGTCAAAAACAAATTTTATACCTATAGTAGTGTTTCTGGCCACCGCTATTGGTCATTTAAGGGCAGTCACAACCACCGGCACTAACTGCTTTTAAATAAAGTTAATTAAATTGCTGGTTAAGGCACATGGTACAATAATCTGAACATGATTTTATCCAAGCAAAACTTGTCCCTCGGCCGAGTTCTAAAAAAGAACTATAGATAGCAAATAAACTATTGATAACAACAAAACTAATTTGTGATGTTGCAATTTACTTGTGTCTGGGCCAGTGTCCCTCCTTAGGTGTGGTGTGGCCTAGGAGATGCATCGGTGATAAAGAACAAGTACTTTTATAAGTCACGGTTAATTATAAGAGTTTTAGATATTTAAAGCTTCTCAATAGAAATAAAGAAAAAAAGAAACTAAGAATTTTTCTTGAGAAATGTACAAATCAACTCAACAATGCATGAACTTTCAAGATAATTCCAACCAAAAATTAACATCATAATTCCTAACAATGCATGAACTTTCAAGATAATTCAGACCAAATATTAGAGAAATCACAAACTGTTAAATAGATGAAAAATGAAAAAAATACATACATGAATACATTATGCTTTAGTTCATATATGAACCTTTCACCTTTGTATGTCGCATAGTAAGATTTTTGAATTTTGGTTACTTAAAAATGTTTTATATATGTGAAGATTACAAAACCAATTGTCTATACGGACTCATATAATCCTACTACAAGAATTAGTTTACTACACTTGCCACTTGTTCAACGAGGTTATTCTATATGAATGTATCTCAATGAATTTTAGATCCAATGATACTTTTAATCACATTTGCAGTGCATGTGTTTATATACTGCTTGGGTCTAAGCTGGTGCCACCGTCGACAAGCTCTCTACTACATAATTTAAAAAAAGTACCAGCAACTAACTAAATAAAGCAAAAACAAAAATTAGATAGACCACAGGCTTCAAAAATAGTAGAAAAAGAAAGGAGAAATTTTATATACTCCATACTTAAATTATTATTACAAGAATTTGGGGAAGTAGCAACACAAAATTTAGAGAGGGAGAGAAGAACATACCGAAATATTGAATCTTCAACTATACAGCAGAAGCAGGTGAAAAAAAAATACTATGAATAGGAGTGTAGAAATCTCAATTTCATTCTCTCTTAAACTCTAAATCCATATTAATTTATGGAATTGGAGGATAGCACCGAGTGTATTCTCTCTGTGCTTCTCCCCCAATTTCACATATAAATATGTTATTAATTTTCAAAACCTTAACTTCCCTGACAAGAATTACTATATTTTTCAAAACCCTAACTTCTCATAATTTTTTTGCAAGATTCGTAAGAATTCTTTTAAGGTTGTAGATAGAAAATTTGCTTAAGATTGGAATCTGAATGGTAGTAGAATTGGAAGATTTCTTTGCAACTTTGGTTCTTTCTTTCTTCAAGTGAAAAATGTACAGTTTAGGAAATAAAAGGGGCAAATTGTCTCAACAACTTTGGTTCCCGAGAAGTCACTCTGGAAAGCAAGTTTTGTGGGCTTATTGGAAAGTGACTTTTTAGGACTTTAACTTTTATTAGAATTCTATTTTCCATATTTAGTCAAACACTTAAATTTTTTTAAACGGGCTTCCGGGACTTAGAATCCAGTTTCAAGCCCACAGAAAGCCCCTCCAAACAGACCCAAAGTTATATACTTGGACAGGAAGCAACCCAAACAAAAAGAATAATGACAAATTATTACATAATTAATGGTCATTTATTACACGGGAATGGTCCAAAAATAATGTAAAATTATTACATAATTAATGGTCATCGATTGTACGCTTTCCATAGGTTGTTTTATCTTTCAGTCTCATAAGCATTTCATTAGAATATAAGCTTTTCATTAGCCTGTGTCAAGTTGGTTAATTAACCTTTAAATTTTGGTACAAAACTCTCTTACAAATAATAATAATAAAAAAAAAAAATAAAATGACCTAAAACTCGCTACCTTTTCAATTGTTGCAAAGTGATATTTTAATGACAAAAATGTTACTTAATATAAATTTAAAAGAAATTAAGTTTTCTTTAAAATTAATTTCATTTTAGGTTTTCCTTTCTTTAATTTTAAAAAAAAAAAAACTTCAAGAAAATTTGAAAATTTCACGCCATTAAAGTGATGTTATAATGAAAAAAATGCCCCTTAATATAACTCAAAGAAAATTTAGGTTTTCTTTAAAATAATTTTCATTTTAGGTTTTCTTATCCTTTTAAAATTTTTTATTGTTCAAAGATATTTCATTTTCTTATAACCGCACCATTAATTTTTTTTTCGGATATAATTTTTAACAACACTTTGCCGAATGAGTTATTTGTATTAATTTTAATTGTTTTAAATTTATATCAAAGGGCATTTTCGTCATATAACATTACATTGCAACAATTGGATAATTTAGAGAGATTTTAAGTTGAAATTTTTTTGTAGAAGAAATTTGTGACAAAATTTGAAAGTGGAGGGGTTTAGTGCAATTTGGCTGTTAGTTTTGGATTGGGTTAAAGTTACTAATGATTTTAATAATATAACATTACTGCATTTAATATTATTAACGGTCTGGGTGAGTATGGTTCAAACTGAGTTCGACACTTTTTCATTAGCTCAAATCAAATTGAGATCAGTTTTAAAAATTTCACCCAAATTCAATCCAACTAATAACAAAAACTACTAAACCAGTTTAAGGATAAGATGCAACACTATTCTATATCGAAGTGTGGATTAACTAGAATATGTATGAGAAACATTTTTTAAGGATAAGATAGCACCATTTAGTCATTGCCTACTGAAATCACGTATATGATAGAGGAATATATTACTGGTCATTTTGTGCAAAACTATGTGTGAATCGTTTTAGTTTGGATGGTCAATAAGTATTTCTTTAATAACATAAAAGGGAAAAAAAAAATTTAAAACCAATTGGATTAGAAATATAAAAATATAAAAATCAAACATTGTATAACAAAGAAACTCTTTTATAATTTTGTTTAAGAAAAGAGGTGAGTGGAATGCTTAGATATAGCATTAGACATTGACGACATGGTTAAAACTTTAAACTTGCATTAAAAAGTTTTTAATGACAAAGTATCCTTTTACCATATTCTTACATTTTCCGACATTTAATGGGCTAATTAATTTCCTTGGTCTAGACAATAAATAAATGAAAAGAGGGTGGGATTGTGAGGGACTGAGGGTAATTTTGTCTTCACCCAAGTATGCTATAACGATATTATATATATTGGCACATAATAGTATCATTTTCACATGATCATTCTTTTTACTGCAAATTTTGCGAGTAGTACTCTTGCTGGTCTTCTTCGTCCCAAAGTCAGTGACTGATCAAGGCAAACCTAGAAGCGCGCAGATAATTACAACTATAATTCTAGTGTTGGTTTGTTGTAATTGTAAGCGCTGTTACTTTTTTATTTTGCTTTTCCTGCTTTCTTTGTTTTGTTGGTCATTGCTATAGGGTGGTACGTGAAAATAGTACTGTTTCCATTCTGTAATTAATTAATTAATGTTTGGATTTTGTTACATCTGTGGCTGCTTTCTTTGTTAAGAAGAGGACTTAGACACACAATAGAGGATCACCTGTTGGTGAGAGAGAGAGAGAGAGAGAGAGAGAGAGAGAGAGAAGTGGGGGTGGTGTGAATTGGGTGAGAGGAGGGTGACCGAGACATGAGAACGTACGTATTATTGCTTACTACAAATAATACTACGAATTTTGCAGTAGATGGTACACGTATTATGTAAAGTATTATTGCATGCTTACTAATAATAATACTACAAATAATTAATACCCGAATAGTCTTTCCTTCTACTACAATATGAATAGTAAATGTAAGAGCAATTTTTAAACACTGTAATCATAGCACTCACACATATATCTTTGATTCTTTTGTACCGTATCCTTAATATGCAAATTAACAGCATCTCTCTTCTCTCTCAACAGGCTGATTATATAACTGAAGACAAAGCTCAATGGTACCATCTCTCCCACTTTCTCAATATGATTGTTATTAATTTGATCTCCATATTTCTTGAGATAATCTTCAAAAGAAACATATATACCAAGACATTAGTTCTTTTTAAAATTAAAAGTACGAGTGACAAGTAATTTTTCAAAACAATAATAATAAACAAATAAAATAAAATTTACCTCCAGCAAGTTTTTGTGCTCTACCAATAATCTAGACCTGTCAATTGCTCTTTCATTTTGAAAACAGAAAATTGAAAGTATGGTTGGTAATTTACAACGATAAGTTGTTTTTAGTTGGTGTACTTTATTGAATTTTCATTTTGCTGACTTGT
The DNA here is from genome assembly GCA_026545225.1 of Cornus controversa. Lineage (NCBI taxonomy): Eukaryota > Viridiplantae > Streptophyta > Magnoliopsida > Cornales > Cornaceae > Cornus > Cornus controversa. The sequence goes on from CM048851.1 coordinate 35,338,162, forward strand.
TTCGATATATATATATATATACATATATATTTGACAGATGCGTACATTGCTAACCTTGTGCACGGGCATGGGCATGGGTTTCAGGGTGAGACCCTTCGCCATTATTACATGGACGTTGGAACTTATTATCATTCTCTTAAAATATCAAAATATTGACAGTCAAATAATAACTATCATCTCTATACCTTTCATCTTTGAGAATTTTGTTTCCTCCTCCATGAACTGTGTCTCACCTATTAAACGAGGAGAACGTGATCTTAGTTTTCATGTCATTTGTGTAATAGCGGCTTTTGTTCAGCTTATGTGTGGTATTATAGAACTCACAATACCTAATTTCAATGCTGTAATACTTAGTGGGGTCGCTTTAAGTTTATCATCTATATCAATTGCAATACATATAGAAAACTCCCCGCAGCAACCAGTTGCCGCCCCTCCACTGCTCGTATCTTCCCCTCTGCCAGTAACTTCTACTGTAACAGTTGAGAAGTTGGAAGATTTGGAGATTGATGTGCAGCAAATTCGCACTCTCTTAAGGTACTCTCTTAAACATATTGCAATATTGAATATTTATAATTTGATCTGAATTAATTTCACATTTGCACGGTGTTTGTGTTGGCTTCAAGTGAGCATCTTGCTACACATAGAAGTGATGGTGTTCAGGGCGTCCACATGGATGTCAACATAGAGGACAGTGGCTTAGATTTCCACACTCATGTAAGCGCAGACCAGAGTGAGCTCATCCACCACCATGGTGGTGGTGGTGACCGTGGAGGTGTTCAGGGCATCCATGTGAGCACAGACGATAGTGACTTAAAGCTCCACATGGATGGGAGCACAGATTACGAGGGTTGCCACTCCTTTGACGACGCCGGTGAACACAATGGTGGTATATAGCTGATGGCCCTGCCCCGCTATGTGGTTATCATATATATACATGCCTTGCCTTGTTACACTTGGGAAAATACTTACCATGTAGTTATGATATATGTATATGCCTTGCCTTGTTACATTTGGGAAAATACTTATTATGTAGTTATGACATGTACATGCCTCGCCTTATTACACTTGGGAAAATACTTACTTCTCTTCAAGTTGTTCCAGTCCATATTATGTGTGTGATGAAGCTTACGTAGTTATGATATATATACAGCCTTGCCTTATTACTTCTCTTCAAGTTATTCCATATTATGTGTGTGATGAAGCTCATCTATTGCTCGGCTTCAAAAAGTTTGTCTAGAAATCAAGCAACAAACTTTGATCATGTTATGCAACTCATAAAATGGCTTTATAATCTCCCTCCACCACAACTGGCGAGAGACCCTCTGAGCACAAGTTTCTGATATATATATATCGTTGTAATTTTCTTAAAACAAGAATTCGATTGCTAGAGTGCTTTTTTTATCACTGGAGAGTGAATATTAGCGTCCACGCTATAATTTTCAATGAGCAGTGTAGTGGTACCCTGAAGCATGTGTATACACTGGAGTCTAATATTAGGAAATTGTTAGCTATGGAAAATGTATTAATACCCAAACATGCTTAGTGATTAATAATGCTAGTCCTATTAAGATTGGAGGCTTCGAAGACATGTATCTTACTCCATACCTATGTGAAATAGTTCTGAATCTTCCAGAATGAACATAAGGTAGATTTTGAGTGCGCTAAAATTGCTAAAGTAATTTAGAGAACTACAAATCTAGTAATTATAGAGATTTTTGAGAAGGATCTGGAGTCTGGACTCATGAAATGTTGCTTTGAAGAGGCTAGTGCTTCTAAGACACGATCTCAGGTGTAACATGCTAGTTAGTTGGCATTTTTTTTCTTTCTTAATTTAAATGACAAACACACCTCTAATACTTAGTTATTGTACACGTTATGCATTGGGACAATTTGGTTTTTGACAATTTTTGAAGTTTATATTAAAAAGTTGTTCTTAATCAAATACTATTAGGTGAAAAAGTCACTTTAACACAATGTAATTAAGTATTGACCACTTTAACACTAATTTTATATTTGACATTCACCTATGAGTTTAGGCCCAAATTACCCCTCACTTTTTAGAGTATTACCTAATTATTTCTTATCTCTCTCTTCTTACCGTCCCACAACCCACCACCACCAACTATCTGTGTCAGCCCCAAAAAACAGTCATGAACCACCACCACCAAAAACTCATCAGTCTCTTTATTTCTCCCTATCTCTCATCATCACAATTGTCAGAGTCCTAAAACCCATCATGAACCATCACCACCACCACCACCACCACCACCACCGTCATGCCTAAGGGTGCATAACGGATCGATTTGGCCCAATCCGCAATTTCGGAAATCCAGACACGGGTCCGAGGGCTTTGACTTTTCAACGGACCGGGCCGAGCCTAGAGGTATTTTGAGAATTCAAAGCCCGGCCCTTGGACTTTGAGATGGTGGGCTGCGGGCTTCAAATGGGCGGGATTGCAGACTTAAACAGGCTTATTTAGATATAAAAAAATAATAATAAACAAGCCACTTACTTTTCTTTTCTTTTTTTATCTAATCCGATTTTTGCAGTTTATGTTACCGTGGCTGGATGCAAGGTAACTTAGGTTTTTAATTTCAAAACATTAATTCAGTAACTTGAGTTACTAATAAAAAATATGTTATAATGTAATAGCCCATTCTAATCAATTTGAATATATAGATTATAGCCGATGCATAATGCTATTCAGTTTATGGTTACAACCATTGCATCACTGTTGATCAATTCATGTTGATCCTATTTAAACTGACCAGATGTCCAGAAAACCATAGCAAACCATTTCATGTTGATCCTGTTTAAACTGGCCAGATGTCCAGAAAAAACCATAGCAAACCATTCTATATTTAAACTAGCCAAATGTCCAAAAAAAAAAAAAAACATAGAAAGCAATTCATGCAACCAAGTACTTCAGTCCAAAACATACACAAAGTTACAACCAACACAAACTGATCAACAGCACAGAGTCATTCAACTACATCTGTCCAAAACCATAATAATCTGTGTATATAAAGCACTGCAAAAGGGTTAACAAGATAAGCTACATCTGTCTAAAAAATTATGCACATATTCCCAAAAAATCATCTGTTAATGTCGTTCAAAGCAGTGCCCAAAAAATCATCTATGCATATATAGCACTTCCCAAAAAATTCAAAGCTTCAGCAGTTTGTGATTCCATTTTTAGCTATCAAATAACAACAAGTAATTAACTTCCAAAAAATATATAATTAGCAGTTAAACAACAACAAATTAAAATACAAACTCACCCACAGTTAATGTGATTCTTGTGTTCCAACTGTTAATGGAATATCCATATCAACAACTTGAGATTGAGGAACACTTACAATCTATGTAAAAACATGATATAAAAACATATCACACAATAAACATTTTATATAAACAAACCAAATGTATAACAGAATTTAATGGAAGCTATACCTCTCTCCATTGACTAGTGGCTGCTGCATTATTCATCACTGCAGGGACCATAACAAAAAAAAAAAAAACTCAACTTCGTGTTGCATTCATTCATACAATATAAATCCCTAAAAGCCCAAATACACCTAAGAGTCTCCAGAATGGAATCAATAAACAATGACCTAAAAGCCAGCCACATGCATGGAAAATTAAACATTAAAGTGCAATTCGTTACATTCATGCACAAAGAAACAAAAAGAAAGCTCTAATTTTACGTATGACAACAGAAAAAACCCTAGACAAAGAACCACTGACAATAAACCCTAACTCAGAACATAAAACTCCACCTAACAACACAAAACCCTAATATACTCAATTATTTTCATGGGAAATGCATTCAGAAACACAAGCATACAAAAAGCCCTAAAATTTAGCACCGAAATCTTACCAATGTTTCAAATCAGTCGTTTACGTGTTTCAATCTTCAACCCCCATCATTCAAAAGCCCTAATCAAACATCAAGTTGGATAGAAAGAGCGCGATCGAGGTGCTTGAGTGTCAACGAGGGAGTGATATGGAACAGAGAGAGATGGGAAGTATGGTCGAACGGAGAGACAACGAACCCTAAGTCTGAGTGGCGATCCAACGAACCCCAGGTTTGAAGTTAGAGAGTGAGTGTGTATGAGTGTTTGGTTAATGTTAATAATCAGTAAATTACGTCGTTACAAACATGTCCTTTTGACTTTTTGCATTATGGCTTTTTTTTTTTTTTTCCTTGAGTATTTTTGTCATTTTATTTTTTAGGTGCCAGAAAATTGACCATTCGTTCTTATTAAATATGAACAATATTGAAACTGTAAAGGATTATTGAACATTGGGGGAGTGTTTTCGCACATTTTATATATAACACTAGGTTTTTTGCTTTTAACTCTCTATATATATTAAGAGTAGTACTATACTTGCCTATTGTTTTTTTTTAAGTACTACACTTGCCGATTGTTTTTTTTTGCACTCAATCACTTGTGTCCAATAAGAACTTTTAATAAGTAATGAATAAGGATAATGTCTCTTTCTTAAAAAGTGTTTAAATGTATAATTGACCATTTAGGAAGCATGGATGTGAATACGAGACACGGGTACGATGATACTACAAATTTCAAAAAAATAAAATACGAGTACGGACAGGATACGGCAATATAAAGATAATAAATATATTTTTATATATGCAAAAAATGAGTTATTAATATTTTTTTATAAAATATTATCATTAACAAACAAAATAAGAGTTAAGAGTCATTGTATAATTAGCATGGATAAATTTTGTACTAAATTATGATATCTATCTCAATACTTCTATTTTAAATGAATTGTAAATTTTTCTTAACAATTACAATATAATATTATTGTTGGAAAAACTATATTTTCATGTTCAAAACTTGTTAAAAATGTGTTTTGAAGTATTAGACAAGTATTCGAGGAGTATCGGCATCGGATACGAACACGATACGAGTACGTTACTCTTGTAAAAATATTTGTACTTCCTAGTTGACGACTAATGTAATACCGATTCGAATTAAATTTTAAAACTAGGCCTTGGTGGGTGAGCTTATAGGCAAGCCTTGGGTTAAGACCTATACCCAAGCCCGTCCCCTTATCTTATAGGGTTGGGCTAGGTTGGGTCAATTCATGGGTCGTAGCCCATTTTTGCACCCTTAGCCATGCCTCACCACCCAAGTCATCAAACAGACCACCATAAAATAACACAGCCAAACATTACATCTTTCTCTTTTTCTCTCTTTGCAAAAATACCAACAGTTCCAACACCACCACCAAAACCACCAATCACAAGTTAGCATAGAAATTGTACAATACTTCAGCGTATTAAAGATATGGCATCCACAACAAATGTAAGTCCTCAATCTCTTTTGAAAACTACTCATTTATCTACAATCAAAGAGAAATAGAGGACTTATACTTGCCAAAAATACTACATCATCAATATTCCCGGGTATTGTATACTTTCTCCAGACCATAAAAGTGTGAAATCTTTTGTATATTGAAATATAAAATAATCTTCTTTTTTCATCATACAAACTTATATACCAACTATTTGAATTAAATCTTACCTAAAGTTAAAAAACTACTATCTTAAAAAATCATTACGTAAATTAGATCAAACAATTGGTAAGTCCAATCCAATCCAGTAAATATGGATAATCACATTTTATTCTAATTTTAGAAAATATAGTACAAATGATTACGAAATAATTTTTAGGAAACAGGTCAACCCAAACACGTACGATCCGTTTAATAATCATATCAGAAATCCCTGATAAGAACACGAATTGGTCTGTTTAACTTAATGCAAATATGTAAAAAAAAAAAAAATGAGAAGATAGATGACTAAATTCATGAAAAAAGAATAATTGGGTTAATTCAATTACAAAAAAACGCCAAAAACAATATCCATATTGAATTTATATTGAAATAATAAAAATATTCATAGTAATTAAGTTAAAATAAGTTATGCACAAAACGGTCTAATCGGATTAAACGAGTTTGAAATCCAAAACACGAATACGACACAATTAATTAAATGAGTTGATACAATTATGACACAAATACGATTAAAATTAACACAAACTCACTAATTTTGTGTCGTGTTCGAGTGACAGATGGCGTCAATTTTTGCCACCTAAATTTTAGTAAGAGTTACATTATTTTTTTCTTTGAATTGTCAAATTAAGTGAGTTTTGGTTGAATTCTATGTCAATTTGTTCAATGTTTAGTATATACTTACATAAAAAGGAAAAATATATGGCAGGTTGAAAAGAACATCGATTTGGTCTATAGAGGAGGCAGTGTTGGCTTGATGGGTTTCATCCTAGGAAGTACGAACACTTCACCGAGGGTGTCGTACATGTATCAAACACGTGTTGGATACTTCAGAAGTGTCTTGAATTTTTTTAAATTGACATTGCAAACTAAATAAGCCCAGACCTGTGATGGATTTTTGTGAGTGGTAGCGACCGATGAAAGAGAGAGAGAGAGAGGTGGTGGATGAGAGAGAGAAAATGGAGAAGACAACGATGATGTTTGGTGTAACGTCGTTAGATCCTTCGGGTTTAGGCTCCAAAAAGTCAACAAGGGTAATTTGGGATTTTTCAAAAAATCAACTGCTAATTTACCATAGATTTCTGCAATAGGGGATAATTTGCTCTAAATTTTAAAATTATAGGGATTTATACACACATATCAAATAATAGTGGTGTTTTTTGTTCATTTTATATATAACATGGGTGTTTTTTGCACTTTACCCTTTATATATATAATATATTATATAATTTATAATATATTATATTAGAGGTGAACTGTGGAACCGATCTGAACCAAATTGGTTATAACGGTTCGATTCTATTTTTAGTGAATCGAACCGTACCGTATGCATCTCTAATTTTTAAGTTTGATCTTTTCATCTTTTGGTTGAAAAATAGAATGATAGCTACAACGTATGGAGTAGTTGGACATCAAAACCATCCAACTCACTCATAGACATTATATGTTTTATGAACGGAAAAATTTATAATAAAATTGTTCAGTGTCTTCATAATAGTTGGATCGAAAAATAAAATTGCTCAGTGTTCTCATAATTGTTGAATCAAAAGAGTAATGGTAACTATTTTTTGTTTATCGTTTAATGTTAAATATAAACAGTATATATGTTATACTATTGTTTATTGATGAAAAGAAACATTGTTTAGTAACCCACAAATGTTGGACTTATTTAAAAACAATAAACAGAAAACATTGCTTTGTGAACACAATAAGAAAAAAAAAACTGTTTGGTAACATTAAAATGTAAAAAAGGGGAAAAAATTGCTCAAAATCTAAAAGGTTGACCAGACAGAAAGTTCAAATTTTATAAATAGAAGCTCTAATTCTCTGCAATACAAAATAGTTGACTCTTTTTGTATGGTTACAATGGGGACAGGAACTGTAATATATTAGCAAAACAAAATCACATCCAAAAATTACATAAAAGTCCTCTTACGCTACATTTCAAGAGATAATTGAATTAATTTTTTAATTAAAGAAAATGAATATCATCATCATCATTATCTTAATCTCACATGCATAGAATCAGTCACACGAAGTCTCACCAATTGAATAAGAATTCATTAAAAAAATTTGACATAAGTTTTATAATCCGTTGTCTATTTGACACTAGCTCACTTTATTTTCACATCCAACCTTAGGTACCGACAATGAGAGAGTCAAGAATTCGAGTAAGTATGAATCACAGAAACCCAACTGGGCGACGAAGGATAAAAATATGTCCTTGTATCACGACTGAAGATGAATGTTCGAGCTGATTTTATTACACAAGCAGGAAACAAATCACCCTGCGCAAAAACCAAACCACTACCCACATGTCGACACTCACAATTGTGCAAGAGCCACGTCCAATGATTTAAAAATCTGATGAGCAAATCTGCCCAACAAACATGCAGTCACCAAGTGTGGCCTAGTCAGCACCGCTTGGCATAAGCTATTAATTCTAGGGGTGACCACGGATCGGATCGGATTAGGCATAATCGTAATCTGGTCCGTCGTCTACGGATTGGTGAATATGCAATCCGATCCGTTCCATGGGAAAGACTCAATCCAATTCGATCCATGAAATAACGGATTGGATCGGATCGGATCGATAGATTGAGTTTTATCTAAACAACCGAATATAATTATTTTTTTAACTAGGGTCCAATAACAATTTTTTAGTCTAAAAGATACTTCATAAGATATTATAATATTATTATTAAAAGTTATAAGATATTATTATATATATATAATTATATAAATATTATAAATTCTAACGAATTGTCATAGATTGGATCGAATTTTTAACTCTCCAATCTGTAATTCGATCTGTGGCATATGAATTTTTATTTTCTAAATCTTCAACCAATTCGTTAGTCATTTAATCCAATCCGCACGAATTAACGAATTTTTTGTATATCCCTAATTAATTCAAACTCATTACCTTGCCAAAAATATATATATATATCATTCCTTTCAGAAATCGAGTTTAGTGGGAATGTACTCATATTGAACCTATTTTTCACCACCAAAGGCCTAATCTAATGACATCTCATCAACTTTTCCTAAATACATCTCATCAACTTTTCCTATGAAAGGTTTAAAGTTAAAGTCTCTGCTACAGTATGTGAATGATATTTAACACCACAAAAGAAAAAAAAAAGGTCAAAAAAAAAAATTTCTTTATACTTTTCTCATTGCAGTGGGCTCTCATTGAAGATGAAATATCAAGCCATGCATGTATACCGGAATTGTATAGATTTGTAAGGTGCTGTAGATTTATAAATGGGTACACTAAGAGAATAGTAGCATATAGTCCCTTAATATACATAAATGCATGCCGACGCACATTTAAAATTCAGTTATTTACTTACTTTTTCTTCTTATTTTAATTATGAAGGGTAATTTTTGAGTGAGTACAAATCAAAACTACTTCCGATTATGATTCTTATTATTAGTAGTATTATTATTATAGTAATCAAAATTAAACACATATTATTCAAGAGAACATAGCTTCTCACTTGAATTCACTCAAGGGGAAAGCGTTGTTATCATTTTCTTTTATCTTTTTTACACAAATCAATGAAATAATAAGTCAACAATTCAACAAAATGGAATTGATGCTTTTAGATAATCTTTTACTACGATTTTCTTCCATTCTGTTTTATATTCAGTAGATGAAAGACTCTTCTTGTGTATTGATTCTAATTATTAGCCAGAGTTGGGATTGTTTGATTTAAATATATATGCAATGATAAAACATGGAGTGACTAGCGTTAAATTAGATAGATTTAAACTTGTAGTCACCCCTTTTGACTAAATTGCGAAGTGTTACACTACACATTGTATACAACAACAATGAATTTTCATCATTAAATAAACATACAATTAAAATCTACATAAAGTATTATTTAGCAAGAAAAAAATATTGAAATTCAAATCAAGGTACCTCTTTTTTTTGGGTTAATAAAGATGATAGCAACAGCTACAAGGTGCCTCTTGCCGTTCACACCTACCCACATTTAACATATTCAACCAACAAATTTAAGAAGACAGCCAGGATCGGCAACTACTTGTCCTTTGTATTGGTCAGAATAGACTTTTAACCAATTTTAAATATTCCATTTTTTTTATTTAAAAAAAAACAATTAAAATGTTCAAATCTATATATGCAATATATTGATATAACAATTAATGAGTAATGATAGAGAGTTTAAATCTCACTAGACGGAGAATAATTTTATGTAAGTAGAGTGGTGTGTCCTATCACGTGATGTTATAAGATAGGATTTATTATTCCAATCATATAAAAACAAAATCAGACTGGTCTGATGGACTTTCAAATTATTATTCATAATTAATTATTAAAGTATTTTCTATACATGGGTAGCTTTTGATAAGTTTGGTTGACAACTGCTTAAAAAATGCAAGTAACATACCCCACCTAATGAAGTTCAACTACAAACAGATAGATGAGATTAATTTGCACCTGAAATTTCATTGTACTATTTCTTCCATCTTGATCATGTTTGTTATGTGTAGAAGAATCAAACCAATCTCTCTCTCTCTCTCTCTCTCTCAAGCTTTCTTTATTTTATATAAATTTTTTTGTTTTGAGAAAAAATTAAAAACAGATGATCAGCTTTTAGTTTTCAAAATGTTCAATGGTTTCATGATGCACATTTAGATTGTAATTAGCTAGTCATGTATTTACTGCAACCCAGTTGACTTCTTGAACTCATCCCTTGAAGGAATTCAGATAAACAGAGAGAGATGGAAGATTATATCATGAACTTAGTTGTGTTTGGTGTCATCTCATGGACCACAGCATTCCTAGTGACAAGAAGGATCTTCCCAAAGCGCTCTTTAGATTTCTGCAACCGCGTCGTCTCTATAATCCATGCTTGTTTAGCTGTGATTCTATCTTCTCTCTCTGTACAAGATTGGTGGTGCCCAGTTTGTCCTGTTGCTTCAAATTCTTCTCCCAACCAGGTATTAATTCGCATCATAATTCCAATATATATATATTTATTTTGTAATGGTGGATCTTGAATGTTAAGCAGATGCAAGCACTAGCAGTGAGCCTGGCTTATATGATCTATGATCTAATATGTTGCCTATTCGACAAACATGTCAAGATTGACAATATGGTTCACCATTTAGTCAGCATAGTTGGAATTGCTGCAGGTCTGGCCTATGAAATGGTAATATATATATATATATATATATAGTTTCTGAGTTCAATTATATTGGTTATAACTGTTAGTTTCTGAGAATTAGAGAGAGATGATTTACAATATATACTTGTTGTTATGTGTAGTGTGGATCAGAAATGGTGGCGGCCTTATGCCTAACAGAGATGTCCAGTCCATTCCTCCACTTGAGGGAGCTTCTCAAAGAGCTTGGTTACAGGGACACTGACCTTAATTTGGCAGCTGATGTGAGTTCAATTTTTGAACACTGAAGGGAATATATATATACATATATATATATATATGTGTGTGTGTGTGGAAACAATGCACAAAGTCACTTCCAATTTGAGTCGTTCAAAAGTCGGACACATCCACATGCATTTTGTGCCAGGGTAGATGATGCCATCATAATAGTTGACGTTACGATAACATTATTCTCTACTCACATAAAACAATAGAATTAGTTCGACTGTCGAACTAAATATAATTTTCCTTTCAATTTTGCTTTATGCTTCTTTACATGAATTGAAGAAGAACATAATATGAGTATAGGTGACGTCATTATAATGATCAACGACATCATTCCTCACTCACATAAAACAGTCAAATTAGTCCGAGTGTCGAACTACATATCATTTTTCTTTTAGTTTTGATTTGTGTTTCTTAACATGAATTGAGCAGAAGAACATAATATGAGTGAAAATTACATGATCGTAATGATTGACGTTATGATGACATCATTCTCCACTCATATAAAAAATTCAGATTAGTCTGACTGCATATCATTTTCCTTTTAGTTTTGCTTCCTACTTCTAAACATGAATTAAACCGAAGAACATAGAAGATTCATTGTTGTTATTACTTGACTGAATTCTGATGGCCTCTTTGTTTTTGACAGATCTCATTCGCAGTAATTTTCACATTTGCTAGGATGATGGGTGGACCATATTTATTATATGTGACTCTATATGCTAACAATCCACTCCTAATAAAGGTAATTCATACTATAAAATGTAGTACTAATAGTGTTTTTTTAACACACCAGTAATATTTAGTTTGTACTTTAAATTGTTGTGTCGTTGTTCATGCAGGCAATGGCACTGGGATTACAGCTGGTAAGTGCTTTCTGGTTCTACAAGATTGCGAGGATGGTGAAACACAAACTCACCAAAAGGATATACAACTAAAAAAGTTACATGAAGCCTGTAAAACAACAAAAGAATTGGATTATTTTACTCTACTGTAATCATAATTTATTTATACCTACAAATTCTTATATTCTTTATTTGCTTTCATTCTCTTCCACCAAAGTGCTCATATATATATATATATATATTCAAGGTTATGTAAGAAAATACCATTATAGAGGGTATTAAATGGTGCATGATAGAATAACACTGCAAAGGATGTCCTAAATTCTAAGATACTATATGTAGCCACATATTCAGAGATGTCGCTTCAGGTTCGGCTCAACTAATAGAATGTATAAATTGATAAGACTATGAGGGTGACTGTTTTCTTTATGAGTTCTCTCTAGGTCATTTATTAAACAATGATCATATTCACCATTATTATTTTAAGATGTCTATTCTTTTTTTTTTTTTTTTTTTTTAAGTAAGTTAAAAGGTATATCCCTGTACACAACGAGACAAAAAAGACAAAACCTTCTAAAAACTGTGAAGATAGAAGTTGTTATTCATTCATGAAGCTCCCACTGTCAATCTCCATAAGCAATAATCAAAAGGCTGATATCTGAGTTAATTGACCTATATACCTACAGGTTACTGTTGCTTCCCTGAATTAAATCACTCATTGCTGCAATCATAATTTAATTTAACCAAAACGTTCACTTATTTTATCACATGTTCATCCTTTGCTGGGGAGAAGACTGGTGAAACTACAAGAACAGTGGTTTATACCCACACCATTGTATATTTAACGTAGGGAGCTGTGGCTCAGACCCTCGCCGTTAGATTGAGAATGCACCCCCTTAATAAAATTTTCCTTCATTTTACTTTCTTAAACTGTAACAAGATAATAAAATGTTGCATAACACAGTATTCAGGTTATACTTTTGAAGTGCATTGTCTATAACATTAGGAAATAAGATCGCACAATTAAACCAGCAGTCGTATAATTATAATTTTTTTAGAAAGCATAAAAATGGAATCATCCACCTTGTTCCACAAAACACTTGACAAACAAATGCTAGATATTAGAGAAATAAAGTGCTATAAAAGTAGAAATTGACCCACTTTGGAACTACAAAAAAGCACATGCCCGATGTGCTATTGAGAACAAGGGACTGACCAGTGTTCCATGGAAGCTCCAAATACTCTCTGCATATATGGCTACACTGGAATTGAACCTCCCAGATTAACTAAAACAGACCAGCAACTAAATTTGGATCAAATTTTCTTTAACAGAAAGAATATCACATTCACACGACAAACATTTTGCCCTTCAATGCAGCTTGCCATCTTTTCAAGCTCAAGTTAAAACAAGTCATAAATAAACCAATGATCGGGACTGTTTTAAAGAGTACAATGTTCTAAAAATCCAGCATATGTAGCTGGTAGCGCAATCCCAGAGGGATAGGAAGTAAAGGAAATGCACTGCCCAGATATCCATGGCTCTTAGAAACAAATAAGATTAATTCTAGTCTTTCCCAAAATCGGCATTGTAATGTGAACTTGATTCAAGTTTTTTTGCTTCATTCAGTTTCCGAACAGCCTACAAAATTACAAGATGTAACAAGCATATCAAACATCCCTTATTGTTAAAAGACTCACAACTTTCTTTTACTTCTTAATTCTCATACAGGAGGAATTATATACATGTACATGTATTATTGTATATATATCATACTGAGAGATTAATATATTGGTCCACAGAATAGAAAGCCTTGTACAGGAATGGGGCTTTTCTAGCAATGGCAGCCACTAACATAAAATTCAATTACAGTACAAATGAGATATAAAATCAATGCTAGGAAGATATACCTTCATGAAATCTTCGTGGATGACGTAATCACGTTCTGCACGGATAGCTGACATTCCAGCCTCCGTGCATACATTACGAAGATCAGCTCCGTTAAAGCCCTAAACCAATTGGAGGAAAAAGTTATATTATAGATGTGACAGTAAATTGTTGAAATATACTACTTCTTTGGACTCACTTCTGCAAGCTTTACAACAGCTTCATAGTCGATCTCTCCATGCTTGGCAATTCCAGCAGCATGGATCTTAAGAATTTCCGTTCTTGATTGCTCATTTGGCAGTGGGATCTCTATCTTTCTGTCTAGACGCCCCGGACGAAGAAGAGCAGGGTCAAGGACATCAGGTCGATTTGTTGCCATAATCATTTTTACCTGTAGCACAAATTTGAAATTATTAGAAAATATTTTGTATGGAAAAATTGGCAGCAATAAAACTTGCATAGTTAACACACATGAAGAATACAAAACATTGACAAACAAAAATTTCTGTTTTTCCATCCTAGTGTGCAAGAAGCCTACAGTATAAAGTGCAAAGCTAATATATGAATGGATAAATGGCCTTCCAGGGCTCACTCCCATGGATGGAACAACACGTTCACCCAATGCAAAGAGAAAGAAAGAGAGAGAGAGATTTTAATGGGGCTTTTAGATTTCATTTATTATTAATCATAGAGAGATCACAAGCCTGAATCAGCTTTTAACGGTATTAAATGGTCATTTCAATTCTCCGTCTGTAAAGTTTCTCCATGTACATCAAGGTCACATACCTATATCATATTGGAATCTTATGCGAGACACTAAGAATCACCGATACAGATACGGGACACGGACATGACACGGACACAGTAAATCTTAAAACATTGGGATATGGACATGGCGACTAATAAATATATCTTTTTTTATATATGATCCTATATTTTAAGATTAATATTACTTTTCATCAACCTAACAATGAAAATTTCACTAATCATAATAATTAATGAGCTATAAAAATGATTAGTTTATCGTTTAAAGAACTACACAATTAAATCTACTCCACAACAATAATAATAGTTGTTTTTAAAACAAAAAAAATTGAAATATTATATGTTATGACTACAATATATTATCAAAAAAAATCAAAGAAGTCATCATATTTATGCTTCTAACTATCTTTTTAAAACTTTATAAAAAGTCCCTAATGATATGACACGCGTGTTGGACACACGTCCATGGCGTGTCTATGCCTTGTCCGCGGTGTCCAAAAATAAAAAAATTAAGACATGTATTTTGGCGTGTTCGATACGTGTTGGCCCGTGTCCGACATGAATTCTTCCACCTTTTAGACAGGTTTGTGCTTCCTAGGCAAGACATCACTGAAATCTATATTTACCAATGACATTTGCATGGATAAAAGGTTTGAGAAACTCCACAGTATAAAGTGCACATCTAATATCACTCCCATGGATGGAACAACACGTTCACCCAATGCTGAGAGAGAGAGAGAGAGAGATATTGATTTTAGCGGGGCTTTTAAATTTCATTTTTTATTAATCATAAAGAGATGACAAGCCTGAATCAGCTTTTAAAGGTATTAAATGGTCATCTCAATTATTCGTCTGTGGAGTTTCTCAATCCACATCAAGGTCACAAACCTATAGGCTATAGCATATTGGAAACTTATGCGAGACATCACTGAAATCTATATTTACCAAAGACATTTGCATGGATAGAAGGTTTATTATTAGTTGAGTGAAAAACTTAAGTGAAAGTGTGGACGGTTACCAGAGAGGCCCCTTCCCTTGAGATTTTCAACAAAAACCAGCCCTTGAGGGAAAAGTGTGTGGTCATGTGCCTTTGTGCTATTTATGTGTGTACGTTTTAACAATCATCTAGGAATGGGTGTGAACAAAGAGATACCTTCCCAAGCGAATCAAATCCATCAAGCT
Organism: Cornus controversa; assembly: GCA_026545225.1. Classification (NCBI taxonomy): domain Eukaryota; kingdom Viridiplantae; phylum Streptophyta; class Magnoliopsida; order Cornales; family Cornaceae; genus Cornus; species Cornus controversa. Next base: position 35,353,809 of record CM048851.1, read on the forward strand.
GATTAAGTAACTCCATCAACGTTCTTTGAATTTCACGATCAGCACTTGTTCCCTCACTGAAACGACGTCCACCAATTGCATCGATCTCATCCATAAAGATGATGCAGGGCTTCAAAAATAGAAGCAAACCGTCAGAAATACTTTCTTTAATTAAAAGATACCACAAGGAGATAAACATTGATGATTCAGGCTTGAAAAATAGAAGCAAACGATCAGAAATATTTTCTTTAGTTAAAAGGCAATAAACATTCTACAGAAATCTAGGATCTTACTTGGTGATCACGTGCATATCCAAACATTTCTCGTATCAACCTTGCACTTTCCCCAATGTATTTATCAATTATGGCACTTGACACAACCTAGAATCAGATAGAAAAAAGATCCAAAGTACGAAATTCTTAAATAATGTTCATCAGAAGGGAACTCAAAAGCAGGAGATACAAAATAAATTTCTAACCTTTAGAAAGTTGGCATCTATATTACTGGCAATTGCTCTAGCTAACAATGTCTTGCCAGTACCAGGAGGGCCATAGAGAAGAACACCCTGAAACAATCAATATTGAGATTCCTACCAATCAGAATTTATGCCACCAAAACATATCATTCCCCACAAACAGTGGGCCTATGTTAATGATGATGCAGAAATAAACAATGCAGGATAAAACAATCACCACAAATAACACGAATCACCTTGGGAGGCTTTATTCCAACTCTAAGAAAGAGCTCAGGATTCATGAGAGGTAGCTCAATAGATTCCCTAAGTTCTCGGATTTGATCCGATAAACCACCCACAGCAGAGTAACTGACATTACCAGGATCCTCATGGAGCATGTTATAAACAACAGGATCAACCTGTTGAACAGATTATCCACGATGTTCAGCATCAAGCATCACCATATATCTTTACATTCTCAACATCATTACATATACATCGTTGAAAAAACGTAAACATTAGGGCGATCAACGTTGCCATGAGTTATAAAGTTTAAAAGTGAAAAAAACATAATAACTTACTTCACGTGGAAGAGCCCGCATGATTGTGAGTGTCGTCATATCAAGTACCACTCTCGTCCCAGCAGTCAGTTTTTCCTTATCCACTTTATTACGGCATCCAACAACATACCTAGGACCGCTGCTTGCTTTAACAATCACTAAAATACCACACATGCAAGCAATCAATGTCACTGATACGTTAGAATGGCTCAAGAAGAGTTCTCTGAGCAAAAATAATTTCAAATTCAAACAGAAAATGTCTTCCAGTTAATTGAAGTAACATCTAGCAGTTTAACTAACTAAAGCACATGACGAAGTATCTCATTGAATTAGCTTAATCTCTGCTTCCCTTTTGGGGGCTCAAAGCTCCTGGTGAAAAACATGATTTGCTTCATATTTTGTACAAATAGGCTCAATAGTAGAAAACATCTAAATAGAAATGACAAGCAAGTTTCAGTGCGAAAGAGAAAAAAAGAATAATTCATAAAAGGGTAATTACAGCGCTCATTGTCAAGAGGTCTGAGAACTTCTCCAATGATCTGCCCAACACTCTGAAGAGACTTCAAATCATCTTCAGTTTTGTTGAACTCCTTCTTGGAAGCTCGCGAATTCTCCCTTACTGTGTGTTTCAAATTCCCACTCAAATTAGATCAGCATTAACAATGTGCGTGTGTGCATATGATGTATATCCAATATCAATCGCAAAGTCATTCAAATAATCATAAAGTGAAAGAACATGTCATCACAGCAGCGGTAATTTCAGTCCAAATAGTAATGTTTTTACAATCAAAATTGATTACTGATGTGTCTGGAAACATATGCAATATAGATTATATTCATTCACTACCTTCGACACTTTCTGTGCTTTTCTTTTCTTTGGCTCTTTCAAAGAGCCAAATAGAGCCTTAGAAATAGGGCACATTTTCACTTAGAATGTGAATTGCAAGTAATTATTTGAAGTCAGTCATAAATCGTAAAGATTAATGAAATTCCAGATGCAGAATTGCAAGAAAGGATAGACGAAAAATGCATCATTAGGCATGGAATTAGGGTTTGGCATTAGGGCAATCGGACAGACCTGACCGTACTCTAGATTCGAGTTCTTTATGCGAGAGTAGCTTTTTACGGTAATCCGCCACCGCAGTGAGGCGTCGTGCTGCGTCTTCTCCGTCGGTCATCGCCGCAATTAGAGAGCCAAAAATCAGATTCAGGAGGGTTTTGGGTAAATTGGAGAACAAGAAATAACTGATTCGTTTCCGTTTGGCAGCTGTTTGTACTTTATATACAGAGCACTCAAGTCTGAGAAGATGATTATTACCAAACTACCCTTATCCGAAGATAACGTCGTTTTCATCCATCATGAGATAAATTGGACATATGATTAGATCAATGTCACACCGTATGGAATTCCTACGAGACGCAAAGATTCACCAACTAAAAAAAAACATTTGTATAATTATTTGTAATCAGAATTGCTAAAAGAAAAACATTTGTATAATTATTTTATCCATCAGCACAAAATAATTGAGTCTCCATCACTTTGAATAGACTATGTAACTTAAATTTGTTTGTAAAACATTTGCCATTTATAGATAATTCAAATTCGGAACAATATTTTTTCTCTTAACTTAAAAAGGGAGTAATTCTATCAAGTGATTTCTTTCATAGTCATGAATTCTTATTAATCAATGAATTCAAAACAATTTCAATTCCACCAAATTCATTATCAAGGATCTAATTTCTTGCCATCAAACATAGTCTGTAGACATTCAATAACATTTTCATGAGGGCAAATGTGGAGATGCAATTCTTACTCTCTCCATCTAGTATTACTTTTGAATTCCGTGCATGTAAGGCCATAGTGTATGAGACATAGACTCAAGGTTTGAAGATAACAAAAGATCATAAAAGTTTGTTATTCATGTGCTTTACAGCCTAGGAACACCATCACAAGCTTGGGAATGCCAGTTAGTTCTAACACCCTTTTCTTGATCATTTCAAACATCCCATATTGCTCCAAAACCGACACAAATCCCCAATAGAAAGAGATTGAGTGCAAGAAATTAACTTCTGAACTTCGAGGTATACTTGTGTAGATCAGCAAACAGAGAAAATGTTACTATTTTGCAACTCACTTTTTCAATGAACAGAGTTTCTTGTTACATGTGGTACAAAAGACGTTTTAATAGTATGAGATTTGCCCTCTACTGAAGATAACCTCGTGAAAGGACAGGACAATCTTTTACTAGACCCGTAACCCCCAAAAGATTTCAATATCATGATATACTAAAGATCATCAAAATATTGGAACACATGCTTTTGCGATCTAAGAATAACTGTGGCTCTTTGACTTCCGCAGCACGTCCTTCAGCACCAGAGCTATTCTATGTGACATGTGATGTTCTAAGAACCTTTCTTTCACCCTCTCATAACCCCTCTTTCCCATTGTCAGCCTCCTCTGGACATGTGTGGCTAGTTGTACAATGTTCTTTGCAAGTGGTGGTACGCCATCTTTCCCGGCTGGATGCAACAATCCAGTTGTTCCATTTACCACAATTTCCATTGTGCCCCCAGCTGCTGTGCCCTGATATACATATAACATACAGAAATAATGTCGTCAATTGCCCAATGAGAATGCAGAACCAACCACAAACACGTACAAGTTCAAATAAACACGTGAGACCAACCTACCCAACCAAACAAAAAAAGTATGTCGCCTCTAAAAAAGGAATCAATGCATGATTCATACTATTCTAGAATCAATAATAACCTTCTGATTAAAAGGGATTCATTTGGCCAACTGTATAGCAGATTTAGTAGTAATTTGGGTGGCATGACGACCTGGTAGTTTGTGTAGAAATACCAAAACAATAGGGTAATAGGCACTAACAAGTTCTATTGGTTGGTCTGCAAAGTTTGAAGATCACAGCATAGGGTGTTTAATATTAAAGAAGAACAGTGACCACATCTCCATCCTACTTTGCACAAAACTTCAAGGCAAATCCAATATTATCTCCTTGTTCAGCTTCTAACAAATAGAACAATTTCCTTGCATTCCACAACACAAAACTACATATGAAAATTAATCTTTTAGACCTATTAAAGTCATATGACAGGAAACTTTTTAAACAAAATGGAATGAAAAAGGAAAACAGGTGACGTTGAGGATGAGGGTGAGGGGGGAGTTTATTACCTAGTTGATCCCTATTAATTGAGATTGTGGGGAAGTATACCCTCCATACAAATCTGATTTTTATATTTTGTTTTTAAAGTTTTTCTGTATAAGGGTTATCTTGGTAATTTCAGTTATGGCTGCAGAATGGGGTCATGCTGGTCCTTTTTATTTAGGAGCTTATCCATGTATTTTGGTGTGATGTGGGAGAAAAACTTGGTTGCTCCTGATGTACCATGCACCGAAATAATCACAGCTTTAGGTGTAGTACACGCGCGGAATCTACCACTACACCTACAGATGTGATTATTCCGGTGCACGGTGCAACGGGAGCAATCAAGTTTTTTTCGTGATATGGAGGGTCTAATTTGTTGAATAAAGATATAAGTCCTTTTATCAAACTTGGTCAGCAAGTTCCCTTAATCTCCAGACTCCAGTCCTTTATATAAAGCATGTATTATAGCCTTGTTTGGGAGTGTGGAAAGCTTTTACACTATATTATCTGAGATGTGTGATGCATCTCCACTTAGGTGTGATTGCCTAGCCTTCTCCCACCTATTATCCATTTTATTTCTATCTCTTCAACCATTTGAAGTCTTTTTTTTTTCTAAGTTGTTTCTTCTCTAGCCTTAGGTTATTCACTGCATGGTGCAAAGATTAAAAATCCCCATATCAAAACAAAATATAGATTGATCCTAACATATCAAACCTGTAATAAACGAAAACAAAGGCTAAATTTGAAAGGCACATTACATGCATGCAAAAGAAACCAATTAAACACTAGACAATTTTCAAGCATATTGGTATACTAAATAAGCACAAATCATGATAAAATGGGAGAGAGAGTTCAGAAGATAGGTTAGGCCTTACCAATACAGGCAACTGAAAAGCCATAGCCTCAATAGTTATCCTCCCAAAGCACTCCCCTCGTGCCTACACATGAACTTGTTAAAGCTTCAGCAATGAAAAGTGCAACTAATAT